>NW_023591416.1:5759299-5785701 GCF_014843425.1 Jatropha curcas | reverse complement strand
CCTTAAAGGTCCTAAAATAGTTGTTCCAAGGGTTTAAAGATTCATCAATCAATAAGAAGGCATGAATTAAATAGTGATAATGATAATTTGTTCAACCTTCAAAAGAAAGAAACATTAAAGCGCTTGGAACTTGATTCCATGCTTTTAGATTAGAATTTAACTCAAATAATATATTCTATCATTCTTACATTTACTATCCTTTATTTTTCATTTCTTACAAAGTTATTTTATTTAATTGCTTGTTATGCTTTATTTTTTATTCATTTATTGTTACATTTATGCTTTTATATTTGGCCTTTGTTCTCATGCTTTCTTTATTTTGTTCTAACCTTTCTCTCTAAATCTATTTTTTTATATTCTAAGCTTCCTTATTTTTTTACTACACTTTAAACGGCCAAAATCACTTAAGCCTTTGGCCGAACACATGAAATTATCCAAAACTTGGATATACCAAAGCTACCGATCCAATTTTTATCAAGCGTCCTAATATTTTTAACAAACCCCTCAACGATTCCATCATGCGTGTTCAAAAAAGTCTGTTCAATCTGAAATTAGTGGTTTTAGATTTGTTGTACCTGCATTTATCAAGAGTGCTTTCAGATAAGGTGGATAATAGACAATGGACCTATTAGTTCTAAAAAAAAAAAAAAAAAAAACCAGATGGACAATAAGAAGAGTTCAGAAAAATTCTGAGAAACATAAGAAATTAAAAGTGAAAAAAAAAAAATGGGTTTAAGGATGAATTGGAATAGATGAGCAATTCGATAATTATTTGTATTGCAGTAAATTCGCTCCCCACATATAAGAATTCCATGGTTTGTTATAATAATTACAAAAATGCATTTTAAGCCTAAAACGGCCTTGGTAGTTTTCGAAAACTTATTATGTCTTTCCAAACTTTGCCAATCAGACCATTGTCTGGACCTTGAAATTAGGACCCGGACGTCAACACAAGCATTTTCTATTTTATTTAACTTTAAATATATAAACTTAGTTAAATTTCTTTCAGATCGACTGAATTGAGGTCCTCTTTCGTCTAAAACTGCATCCCGCGTGCGTATCTTGTGTATTTTGATTGTTACTTTCTCCACCGTTGTTCATCCTCATACAGGCAATTGGAAATATTGAAACAATTTAAACCAAGAAACATAAATATTTTTTATTGCACCTTTATATATATATATAATATAATATATATGCACCACTGAATATAGATTTCGTCACGTGGTATAATTCCTAAATAAAATGGACTGCACACTAATGTAGATTTCATCACTAGATATTTCAAGTTGACATTTGTCAAACGTTTCCTTTGTTCACCAAAAAATCCCCACCAGCTAAAGAAAATAGTTAAAGAAAAAATAATTAAAAAATTCAATAAAATAAACCAACGCCCAAGTTACCCACTGAATCACCAGAATCAAAATCAAAGCAGCATTATGCACATGTTATGCAAGGCTTGGCTCATCCTTGCTCCTTCCATTAGATATACATACAACATCAGTCACCCACCAAAGGAGTTCCCTAACCAGAATGGATGCCCGGGGGGACAGCAGGTAAACCTAGTTCATCCTCAGCCTGTCGAGCACCGAACATTCCCAGGTAGGAAATTAGACAGGGAAACAAGCAATTGCTAGAATAATAATAATATCTCATGCCACTATGCAGAACTTCCATATCAGCAAGATTTTTACACGAACAAAGTTCAAAACTATGAAAAATCCATACGTCATGCTATACTTTTACACATGCCTTGCAATAACCAACAGAATGGTATCTGGCAGGCACTCCAACCAAAGAGTGCCCTATTCATTCTTGAAACAAAAATATAAAACACAGGTGATAAAACTAACATATGAGGATTACCAGAGCATTATTTCTACCAGCCGGAGCTGGCTAAGCAATTTCCTGTGGGTGCTGATGCAAGTTGAGTTCTGCATCCAGATCAGGTTTCCTTATCAGTTGCAGGATAAGAAGGAACACCATCAGCCTCGGTTTCCATTCCATGTCTGCCTCCAGAGCCATTCAAGTTCTGCATTGCAAAATTTAATTCAGCATTAAATTAACATGATATATCAAACACATGGAACATTCTCTTCCCAAATTTAATTGCATGGATTGTCCAATTTAAAAATGATCCCATTTAGGGGAGAAGAAAGGAAGAAGGAAGAAGAAGGAAGGAGAAGGGAAGAAGAAGAACAAGGAAAAGAAACTGTTAAAGCTGCTGACGGATGGCATTTGACGATTACTTTGTCTACCAATGCGGAACATAATTCAATAATTACAGATTATTTGAATAAGAAGTTTACTCTGGCTTCTCACAAGAACATTAAAATAAATAGGTAAAGATCAAAATATTAATTTTCTACATGCTCAAAAAACAAATTATTCCAGAATGACCTTAGATGAAAATTTTTGAAGCTTAACCTCCATGAGTTCTTCCCTCATCAATCATCATCAGGCACATTGTAGCTCTACCGAGGGTCTCTTGGGATTTCATTACTCACGTCCATTAGGTCCCATCATCTCGTTCTTGCAAGTTCTACAAAATTGCAAAAAGTAACTATTAGCACCATAAATTTCCCAAAGGTAACTTAACATGAAAGCAGAGGGAGTAAGGGAAGCATGAGATCCACATACATCTATGTCTGGAATTCTTCACAGTTTTCATCATTTTCCTTTCAACTCCTTGTTGGCGGATTTCAAAGCTTGACATCTAAGGAGGAAACAGGACAAATTTAATTTAATAAAGTTATAGATAGTCAAGTGGTACCATTAATTTACTCCAGGAACTTTACATAAATTTTTAACTAAAAATGGACATATGCACACAAGAAAACCTCATAAAATTAATTGGGGATATTTTTATTAAAGCGCTCCCTTCCCAGTCAGATGTTTATGCAACGTTTCCAGCCAATGTACAAATACACTCCACTTCCAGGTTTAACAATCCATGGAGTGATGAAACCATCCCCGTTCAGTCAGTACCAGGAAAACATTCTCAAGGTGTATACCCCCATAGCCCAAATGCAACATGGTTGATCTAGCATGTATTGAATTTTCAAAAATGACGAATGCCAAAAAATGTTCCTATTACTTGCTGTGAGTTACCTTCTTTATTGAGGCACTCACAGCAATTACCAGTCGTTGCTACAGTCGAAAGGCTAGCAGTTGGTAGTTTAGGAGGTGGTAATTATGATAAAAAGTGTTTAGCTACAGAGTTAGTTGGAATTCCAATTAGAATACAAAATTTATAAAACAAAGACATACATGTTTTTTCCTAATTATAATTGCAACACAATCTACTATAATACAAATTGCCTTCTCAACTGAAACACAATTTCAATAATAGAAAAATATATTTACTCCAAAAAATACTTTCCAAAAAACTGTCTGATCAGAATATATTTACAAAGAAGAACAATAAATTTCATCATATTGTTTTCCCAATGTGATGAAACTTTGTAAGGTTTTATTGTCAAGAAATTTTGAATAAACAGATGACTTCTATTTGGAATGTTTATTCAGATTAGAAGGCTTAGTACAAGGGACTTCCTACATTATGGGCTTTTAGGAGGGACAGATTATGCAGGTTTCTCCCCTCGTTGTGTTGCCAAAAAAAGAAAAGGAATAAGAAAACCATTTCCATAAATTAAAATTAAATTACTAGATTAACATTGGCATTGATATAAATTCAAAAGCTAATAAGCATTTGTATTAAAATTTCATATCAAGATGCATTTTTTAAAAAAAATTGAAAAAATTCCAATGGTTCTTAAGTAGTGGTATAGCAAAACAATCCTTGCACCTAAATAGATTAAAACTTGACAAAGAGAAATTGAAATGAGAGGAACAGATATCAAAATAGCTTGCAACTCTGCCTGCAGAATTGAGGAAAAAAACATTCTTGCCGCATAATAACCGAGAACCAGTTTTTTATCATTGGCTCAAAAATCTGAAATTCTTACTTCAAAACCGAACATTATAAACCCCTAATTTATAATAAAGCACACAATCCCGCTTTTAAAGTAAAGATCTTTTATTACCAAATCATAATAGAAAAAAAGAATAAATATTAAACCAGAACAAAAGTTTATAATAAATTCCTAATACAAAGGATTCAAAAACTATTCTAAATAAAGTTCTTGACTTTGATTAAAATTATTCTTAATGTGAAAATTTCATATAGTATTCATGAAACAGTGAAATCCATACATTAAACATGGAAGTGCAACTTTCTAAAAAATTCTGGAAACTTTGCTCTTGCATCAAAACCAAAAAAAAATGAAAAAAGGAAAAACACCATTGGTATAGCATGTCATCTAAAATTAGAAATAAAGCAACTCATGGATCCTCAAATTCAGATCAGTAGCTGTACTTCTAATACTGTTTAAAGTTATGTCTCCAGTCAAATTACCCCAAACCCAGGTTCATATTTACAACAAGCAGTAAATCCATTGTTTAAACTGAAATTCATGAAATTTTAAAAACCAAGCATGGCCAATGAATACTGATGCGTTTTTGAGAAGAGAAGGGTAGATTACATTTTAACAAAAAATGTACAGCCCTGAAACCAGACTAAAGTCTTTTTGTCCAATTATTTAATCTCCTTTATTTCCATTATTCAAATTCTTGGCATTAGTTCTACCTCCACGTTTCTGATTGCCTCTGTACAACTTAATGGAGCTATAAGAGAAGGGAAAATTTAAAGAATTAAAAACCAGAATCTAGTTCTTTTTTCAATTGGAAAATGGCGAAACAAAAAAATTTCCATCCTTCATTCAAATATAAGTTTATCCTTGCTCTATACAGAGAGAGATACACATAGGGAAGACGAGGGAGAAAGAGAGTAATTTAGGGTGGACTGTGGCATCCATTCATTCAAGAGCATATGCTACCTATAATATTATTCAGTTCAGGGTAAGCTGGATTAAAAAAGCCTCTATCCTTTACTCGCATGTTTTTGTTTGTATTGCTTTATTAAACAATCAATTCATTCTAGGGCGAAGGACAAACCCAAAATGAAAGGATTGATACACAATGATGACCAAAACATTCAAGTGATAAAGAGGTTACAAAAAGAATCCCACGTTCCATTAGATGTAAATCAAGGGACCAAAAGTTTATGATAATAAAATTTTAGGTTGCGAAGAAGATGGCTTACAGATGCAGGTGGACCGTCCCAAACCATTAAATTTCAGGGCCAAAGTGGACAAGGTAGTGACATTTAACCATTGAAATTGCATTTACCCTTCTATCAATCACACTAAGAAGCGGCTTGTGTTATAAATAGCTCCTTGCTTCTTCCTTTCTTAAAAAAAATAAATAAAAATAAAAAAAAATGCTCACCTGCCATAATTTTCACATTAGATGTAAAATCATGGCGACATAAAGGTTGTTGATCATAAAATTTAAGGTTGGAAGTGCTTAAGTTGGACTGTCCCACACCATTTCAAGTGTGCTAGAGGACAAGGGTAGTGTCCATTAAACCAAATGATAAATTGGCAATTTACCCTCTATAAATTACACTTAAGCGCAGCAAGTGTTTAATTAAAATAGCTTCTTGCCATTACTTCTCATCACATTATCCCATCTTTTGCCATTAAATCAGTCCAGGTAAGCAAACACAATATGAGACCTTTCAATTAGCTTTTCTGAAATTTAAAAATCTTGAAAAATGCTTGAAAGGGCTTTAGGACATACAGTTTGTTGAGCATCTTTAATACCGCTCTGCAGCAAATGAAACAACTTGATCAAGGTTTGAATGTCTGGTTGTTAAAGCATGTCCCCTTTGTTCCTCAATACCTGTCCAAGAGATATAAGGATGTTAGAAAATGGGGAACGAAACCAATACAGAACAGGGAAGGCTTACATTAATATTAAATCCCAACAGTTTAAAATATTAGAAATTAATTACTTATATTACAAAAACAAGAAGATTTAGCATAGAAATCACATATTGATGGGATAACAATAGGGAAAATAATTAAACAGAAAACTGAATATAACTTGAAACAAGTCCACAGTGATCATGGAAGCTCCATTGTTCCAATTGATCCACTGACAATCAGTGTTGGACGAACAGCTAATGAAAAGATGATTGGAGGAAACCGTCTTAAACATAAAATAGTCTCTTACTTTTTCCCACTCTTCCTTTTTTTTCAGCAAAAAAAAAGGTGTTCCCAAAAGCTCCTTTTATGTCTTCATTATCATTGTCATAATCAATGCAATCATCATCTTTTGCCTTCCTTTTCTTAACCCAAAAATTTCAGCCCCTAACTTTCAATGTTAAAAACATTTCCTCTGTCAAATAATTAAAAAAATCAAACAAGAAGCAAAACAAAAGGAAAACGATAAATAAACAATGAAATCAAATGTCTAAATACACGTTCTTCCATCGAAAAATCCAATTCAATCTATCTCATACATTTCTAGCTCACCAAATTTTCCTCCCAATTTTTAAGATGATTTCTTTTTTGGTGGAAGAAATTGGGCAATTGTTTGGATAAACCTTTCATTCTGCGAATTCATTTAAGGCAAGGGGTCAAATGAAAGAACATGATGAGAGGTAGACAAGAAAACAATTCCTCTATGCCAGAGAAAATAGTGTCCAAACATACAAGGCTCCACCAAGGCAAGGTTTAAAATTGGAGGTCAACTATTTGTACCACAACCTCTCCTTAACCTTTTTTCACACAGGAGTAACTTCTATACTACAAGCCCTTGAGCTTTTATCAGAAAAAGAGGATACAAAAAATATATCCTGTATTGAACTCCAAATACAAGAGGAGACTTTGTATGGAACTTAGAAAGCACTTTCTGTTTAAGAGATTCTCATCTATCTGACAGGAGGTGGTTGGTATTATAAAATAAAAATTAAAGTTATTAAATTTGGCAAGTGGCAGTAAATTGGAATATGCCATCCGCTGAGGCCAAGTGCTAAACATCCTTCAAGCTTGATGGTTTACTTGCAAAAGAATTGACTTTGAAGTACTTCATACATGAATGCAGGTAAATTATATTTCATTAAAGTAAAAAAGTCCCTGAAATTGAAACAGAAGGTTGCAAGAAGGTACTCAACCAAAGACTGATGATGAATTGCCTTTAAAATACAGTAGTCTAATTAATTTAAAGAAGTATTACTTAAAAGTTGTGCAATGTTTATTGATTTTTGCTAAAGAGCATGCAAGCTTGAGAGACTTTTCAATGTTGTATTGCACCACCCAATAAGTACATTGGCAACTTCAATTCGCATATGATTAACAATAGATGGATGGAGAGAGTTGGAATTTAAGATTCCATGCAAAACAGTTAGCTAGTCAATTTGCATGTGGTAGAAGCGCAAGGATGCTAACAAGCAGAAGTCAAATGAGTCCTTGAAGCCAACCACCACCTCCCAAAGCGCATCCAAGCTAAGGCTCAGTATGCATTTTACATCGGGGTATGCTGCTCAAAAAAAGTTCTACCAAATTTAGTAGAAAATTGTTATGGGCCAAATCTTTCTATTCTAAATTCATAATTTCATATACAAGAAACAAAAAAACTAAAACTCAAACTAACCACTAAATTCAGGAAACAAGCCAAACATTGAGAGCAATTTACGCATGGCAAATTAATTGTTTAGCATTTGGCCAAGAATGTGTCGCAGCTCCTTTATTAGAGAGGTCCAATTTCACATCGCATTAATAAGCATGTCATACATAAATAATTTCTCATTATTGGATTTTGAAATTTAACTGTTATTCTGTATTTACTAATAGTCTAAAGAAGCATTTTGCTGTGCCTAAACTTCAAATTTTTTAGCATATGAACCAAATGGTCACAAAAGGCTATCATCTTGGTTTAGTTGCTGGAGATCGTTTAAATTCATTTTCTAGTTTTCTTTACCTTTTCTTTAAGAATGGAAAATTAGAAAATTGGAAAATTATATTCATTTATTCTTATTTTCCGCTTTTCCCTTTTCATTTTTTATTTTTTTAATATTTTTGTAATCATTTACAATATATGTATATGAATGTAGTTTTGACAAAATAAAATCTACCACTATACCAAAATTTTGAAGGATATTAAATTATATATAATATATCACCCCATATTGAAAAGCAACAGGAAAAAGAATTAAAAAAAAAAATGCAATCCCTTTATGTTTGATTTACCAGGGACTGAAGGCAGACCCCAGTAAACGCCTCCTTTATTCAAGTAACATGCTTTGGCAAATTAAAATTAATTACATATATATATATATAAACATAACTTGAAGAAACTCCAAATAAAAAACAAGATGTTTTTCCTGGCATTTGAAAACTTAAGTAATTAAGTAATACAGCTATGCTATTAATTGAGTGCCTTGTTTTCCCACTCAAGGGAACCATTCTTAGTTTTACAGGAAATAAATACAAGAACCAAGACTCACAATTTAAATGTAGAAAATTTGGAAAAACTAACAAATCTAGTTCTCCATGTATGTTTCAAACTAAATAACAAATTTAATTTTGGCTTAGAAAAGTTTTGAACAAAGACCTCGTTTTCCTTAGGCAAAACAAGAGCTTTCTTTGTTCTCTTAAAGATTGATAATTTTCCAAAAGTAATTTCCGCGACTGTCATTGCATAATTCATATTGCATCCATGCTCTTACTACTGAAGAAAGTCAGTTATCTTCCAGGCCACCCTTTAAACCAAACAACTTGCATAAAACAACTACTACCACGTTTACTGAATTTGTAGCTTCAAAATTTAAAACATGCAAAAGGAGACTGCAACCATATCCATCAACCTTCAAATAGGAGATAAAAGATACAAACAATGTAACAATATCAACTACTACTCTTACCACATCCCAAAAAGTTTAACCAAAAGTAACCTTAGCTTCTATTGCAAATAAAAACATAAAAAAACTTAAAACAAATAAAGCTAATAGCAATTGACTGTTAATACCATCCAATTGATTAGTCATTCACTATTCAGAAACGCCCAATGTTGAAAAAACGAAAATAATTACTCACATTCGCTTTGCTTTAAGAACCCTTCATTGGCTCGAGCTAAGGCCTCTTGAGCAGGGTCCACGGTCGGGTTTCTTAATCGCCCTGATCTAGTGAGCTCCGCATCAAAGTGACATCCCACTGAGCGCCCCTTCTTATTAACGAGAAAGAAACAAATTCAACTAAACAGCCGTAATAAAACATCTTGTAATAAACCAATTCTTCCCAAGTAACAAGAAATTATTCAATTAAACATCAAAGAAGAAAAGACATAAGGAAAAGAGAATGAACCCTTATCAGAAGCTGTTCTTGAATAGGAAGGAGGAGGTTCTTTAATCTTCTTTAACCCCGGGTCCAGAAGACTCTCACTCATATTCTTCTTCGATTAGAGAGAAAGATTGGCGATTAGAATTGAAGATTTCAAAGTGAGAGAGATGATGTCCGAACCAGAAAACCTCCTTGTTCTGCTTTCAAAATACGGAAGTAAACCAAAGCTTACTTTCCTTGTACGTTCACGCTCCCAAGAAGCTTCCGAGCAATCCTGAAATTTTCGTTTTCCTCTCTACAAATTCTTGTTTTTCCTTTCTCGGATGCGCGTCGGGTTCGGTTCAAATCGAACAAACAACCTAAAACCGATTAAAATCGAAATTTAACATATTATAATGAACTGATCCAACCGATCTATAAAAAATGAGAAACGAGTTGAATGGAATCATATCTGGTTTGGGTTTTATATAAACAACAGGTTCAGATTGTTAAAAACATACATCAATATATAATTCAATAAACTATATATAGAGGTTTTACAAGTTTCCAAATAAATTAGTGATTTAGCTTTAAACCAAAAGAAACTCACCTCCACTAGGTATTAACTATTTCTTAATACGTATTAGTCTTTCCTATAACCATGCGTTGCATTTAACTATGCTATATTATATAACTAATTTTTTGTACTTCATAATTTTTATCTATTAAAGTATAAGTTTTTTTATTTAGATTAAAATAAATTACAAATGGTTAATTTGTATTAACTTAATTTATTTTAATATAATAAAGCGCGTCTTAAAATAAAGGTTCAACCAACAATCCCTGCTGATCGAATCTTGAGTCCTTAATTTATAAATATAGTTTTCTTAAAAATTCTAAAGATGCCCAAAAAGAAAATTTAAGGTGTTCTTCAACCCTAAATCAATATTTATATAGAAACTATAATGGAATAAATTTTTTCTGCTAGTACAAAGAAAATAAATGAGAAGCTGATCTTGGAATCTGGTAAAGATGAATCATTTTGACTTACTTACCCGAGTCATTTAGAGAAAGAAATATATACAAATATACACAAATTCTTAAAATCTCCAAACAGTGTCCCAAAAATAGAAATATATAATTTCTAGTTTTTTAAAGTTTCCATGTATTATTTTTTTCAAGTCCAATAAATTTAGGATATTAGAGAAAAAATATCAAGAAAATAAAAAAGCAACACAAGACGCCATTATATTTATTATAAGGGATATATTAAATCTCCCTTAAAATGATAGTAGTTATTAATATTATTTAGTAATTAAAAAAATAAAAAATAAAAAAAATTATTATTAATGAAAAACCCAATTTATTTTCAGAAATTTTTTCATTTTAAAAAAATTTTAAATATTAATTCTAAACCAATACATTATAGGACATATTTTAAAATACATAAATCAATCCTTTGTTGAATTTATGATCAGGATTAAAGGTAAATACATGTTAGTATTTGTTAAACCAAACCTTTAAAACTATTTCAATTCATTAAAAAAAAATTCCTAAACCAGAAGAAAACCAATTGAAAAAAAAATCATAAGCCAATTTGAAAACAAAAGACAAAAATCTATGGTTTGCGGGCCCAAACTGAACCCCATCAAAACCCCAACCGACCTATTGACCAATTAGAAAGCTCTAGAAACCGCAAAATACCCATTTTTGTTCCTAATTTTCCTCTTTCCCTTTCCAGGATTCCAGCGGGATTTAGCCCACTTTGCCCTTTCTCGTTTTTGCAGATTTCCGGCCATCTTGAGCTCAACTTTGGCTAATAGGGGACTTTTTTGCGCCGTCGCCATCGCTTCCTCCGGCCACCACCCTTTCGATTTCATCTTGTCATAGTGTTGCGAACGAGAGAGAGGGAACTGCTACCGATTTCTTCCTTTTTCGATCGACACAGCTCGCCTTCCAACGCTGTCGTATCTCCATTTTCCGGGCAACACCAAACCTTAATTGGCCAAACGCAACCTTTCATCCCTAAGGCCACCTCGTTTGAGCATCGTTCCTCCATCTCTGTTAACTGGGAAGTTAACCATTAGCGAGGAAAAAAAAAAGGGTATTGAAACTTGCAGTATCGCCGGCTATAAACTTAAAACCTCCATCAATTGGCCATTTATGGCTTGGTGAGCTCTAATTTGAGTCCTTTTTCCTTTCCGTGAGCTCTATTTGATCCCTTTTCCTTCAATTATTTCACTTATTCAATAGTTCGTTTGAGGAAAGGGTCGGTAGAATCATGAATGAGAAATGCTAGTTCCTGAAATACTATTCACACGACCAAAAGTTGGGAAAATCTGATTTTTGACTATTAATTGACACTATTAACAACATTTTACAAGGAAATGTGTAAGTTAGGGTGTTTATTGTAGATTCTATGAAAGAAATTAGAATGATTGTGATATGGCAGTAGCCACCTAGCTATTTGCTCAAAATTTCTGCCTTAATACCAGGCATTTGACATGATAAATTAAGTTTTTGTTGGTAAATGAGTCAACTAGTGTTTATAGTATGGATTTTGATCGAGAAACCTTGATTTTCTTAAGTTAGCAGCAGTCAGTTTAGTTGATTTTTTGAACTAAAGCTATGATATGAAGCAAATGAAGTTGTCAATTGAGTTCTTGATTGGAAATAGGTTGACCATCATATAATGTATGAGTTTAACTAAAAACACTTTAGGTTCCTTTGATAAAGCGGCAGCCCCTAGCTAGCGAAAATCACAAGTTTTTACTTGAACCAAGTTTATGTTGATGGAGCGAATGTGCTCTTCATAATTTGTTGTGAGTGTAGAGGTACTAATGACAAAGTTTACTGAGTACTGAGAAATTTTTAGTAAAAAACAACAACTATTTTCAATTATTTCTATAGATTATTGTTTGACATGGTAAAATTGAAGTTGTAAATTTAATTCTTGCTAGGAATTAGTTAGTTGGTGTGATCGATGATGTTAATATAGAAAAACTCTGATTTTTGCGTGTTGTTTTAGAATGATAAATATATGTAAATGAGCGTACTTTCAAGATTCCATGATGATTGATGTATAAATGCTTATTTATGATTTGAATTAAAATGGGTTCGTACCTTATAATTGCTTGGCAAGGATGATGATTCACATATTATTTAAGTTGTGTTCGGGATCTTGAGTTATATAATTGATTAAGAAAGAAAAGAACAGTGCTGAACTATAGTTGTAATTTGATTGTCACGGGTATTATATATATATAATATATAGAAAGATAGATAATGTGTGCGTGTGGCTGGTGGCATGCGTGGGGCGTGTGCGCGTCGCGCGTGCTATATATCTAAATAACATGATATATACTTTAACACTAGTAGCATATGAGGTTAGCGTAAATATTTAATTTTCATTTATTTGTTATTTTATGTATTTTGTTATTTTATGTATTGGCTTAACCTTAGATAGCAAAGTTGAGGATATTTTTGTGTAAGTAGTAAATGACCAATGGTGATGCTTAAAGCTTAGATCGTTAATAGCTAAAGTTTTGTATTGTGATTAAATATTTATACAATTACTTGGTATGGAGGGAGGGAAATTAATTTGTTTGATTGCCCGATAGATGGGCTGTGTGCGTAATGGTTGATAGATATTTAATATTGCTGATACTTAAGCAGGTAGTTAGTCCTATTTTTAGGGAGGTTCTGCCAAAATTTCAACAGTATCTGGATTTAGTATATTTAACAAAAGCATTTTTAGATTTAATCAAGATATACTTCCTTATTCTTATTGAAAGGAATTCTTTATTTTATTCTTCTTTGTCCCCTTCAATTTTTATTTCTTATAGATGTCCAAACTCGTCCATTACTTTTATCGATCGAATGCAAAAATTTAGAGTTCTTTTTCTCTCCTCTATTACTATAGCAGAATGATAGTGGATATCATTTACTTCATAATAGTACATACAATTACTATTATAATGTTCAATTTCCTACTTATTTAATTATTATTATGTATTTTTTATGCATAAACATCCATTAATTTTTTACGTGGTTTATATATGTATATATTAAATATATTACATACAATGTTTGTTATTTAATGTCTTGCATTTAAATGTAATGTTTGATTTAGATGTTTTTTGATGATGATATTGTCTTGTTTGCGTGGAATTGGGATGTAAGTGGGTCATCGATGGGTTTGTAAGGGTTCTTCGATACCGTTGACCCAGTATAGAGGAGAATCGGCGTCCCCGTGTTGCATCTAATGATATATGATATAAGAAACCACAGGGTGGCCCGTCTGTTTGTATGGGGAATAAGAGAGTATAAAACAAATAGAGGGCTGATGCAAGTAAGGATTCAGACCGGTCGGGCAGTATGATGAATTGGGGTTCCCTGGTGCACACGTCATGAGAGGATTGACCATGTGTAAGGACGACTCATTGGGGGTTTCGGTGATGCCACAAACCAATTTCCACTTGTTTGATTATATGAAGATGTACTTGTATGTGGGTGCTGATGTTATGCCATATGTTTGAATGGATGGGTATTCATTTTAGTATTTTAGGAAGCATTTTGTATGAATCCTTGTGTTGTGTAATAGTTATTATTCATTATTAAACTTACATTTCTTTTGTTTAACTTCTTAGAAAGTAGATTCTTTATTCTCTCGTAATTAAGCTCTGTTTCCTTCACCGCAGAGCTAGAGAAGAAATTTTCTAATTCCAGTAATTATTTAAATATTATTAAAATTGTTAGCATTGGTGTACAGAAAAGCTTATTTCTATTTCCTGTTTGAATATTGAACTCGCAGTTGTAGGATTGTAAAAAACTCTTATTTATGGATTATAAACAAATTGGTTAATTTTGTATGAAGTGATCATGTTAAGCGATAATTTTAGGTAGATGAATTTACAATATTTGTATGTACGATGTACGAACCGGTTAGCCCATATTATAGATATGTGTAATGAAAATTTGGCCCGAGTTATGAATATTTTGAAATGGCTAGATTTAGCCAGGATAATAGTATTATCATAAATTGTTATATAGGGCTTGCTATTTCTCGTGATTCATTATCTAAACGTGAATAAGTTTAGTGGTCAGGGTTACTACGACCTTATAGCCTTATGCTTACTTGGACTTAGTGCTGGATCCGGCTCATTGGTTTGTGGATCGTGACCAATTATACATAATAAAGCTATTTTGGAGAATCCCTAAACAAAAAAAAGTCCCAATGTATATGATATATAAAATATATGTAATAAAATATTATATATATTTTTAAAATTAAAATTTCACATTTGTTCGTCATTATTAACTGCGACATCAGTTCATTTTAATTTAAAAAACTTAAACTTTTAAAAAAGTAAAAATTTTTAAAGTTTAAAGGTTTATTATTATATTTATTTGAAAGTTGATTTTTAGAAAATCAGAATCAAACAAAACAAATATGAAGAAAAAATGATTAATAAGAAGTTATGTACTTTTTTTCTCTTCTTATTCTCTGCTAAATTAAATATTGTGTTATATTCTAATTGAAAATTTTTATTTTAAAAAAATAACCAATTAAATCATATTAAAGTATAGAAGGAAAAAACAATATGTATATTAAAAGGAATATAATTTTTCTTTTTTATGTCTCTCATAAATAAAATAATTACAATTATAATTAGAATACGAGTAAATATTTAAAAAGAATAAAATATACAACATTTTTTTAAATGTCTCAGTATCATAAAAATATTTATTTAAAAATAAATTTTTAAACAAATAAAGCTGAAATTTTGAAATACTTAATTACTATGATGTATTTATTTAAAAAAATAATTAAAAAATAATTTTTATAAATATATCCAATCTACCAATAAATGTAATTTTCTAATTGGCTATGACTAAGTTTATATAAGAGTATTTTAATTTTCATTAAGAGCATTATCGAAAATCTTATTATTTTTCCCTATTCTCACATTTATATAAAGTATAGATATTGTCTAAGTATCTAAAATTGTCACGACCCAAAATCATGGGTCGCATCTCCCTGACCAAGTCCACTCACATTAGGATTACTCGTTAATTATTGATCCAATCTGATGGATTTGCCTTCTGAAACAAGAAGTTACGGTAGTTAATCACCTACTATACTAAAAAGGACCGTTAGCATCCTGGCCTGGGGGAAATGAGAAAAAAAGTCCAGATTTAGAAAATATTATAATTAATTTTTCTTTTGTTTTGTCTTGGGCACAAGGAAAAATCCTATTGTTCATTAAGGCAGCGGTCCCGAGCATTAGGACTCCAAGTAATGTTTAAAACTCCCAATCACGCGTAGTGAAGCCTAACTACATGATCCATTTCTTCTAGTTAATTCTAGGACAATAAGCCTACAATATAACATTAATTAAGTCATATTGCCAAAGTTAATATCTCTAGTCTAATGCTTTCATATGTTTAAATAATTCAAAATAATTCATAGCTCGAATCTGTATTTACATACCATTAACGTCATCTATAATGTGGGCAAGCTGGTCCACTCATACCTTTAGAGGCATAATTAGAAATTCCACAGGTTTATTGAACAGTACACTAATAACTTTAACATGATAAATTGTAACACAAAACTCTCTAACTGCGGAGCTCAATTATAATGACCTAAAACCGTGGCGAGACTGACATTAGGGCCCAAGTAAGCTTAAAAGCCCTTAAGGCCATAGTAAGTCTAAATCACACAATTCAATTACATCGACGAATCTTAGGAATGACAAGCCAATATCATTTTATATATAAGTCAAGTAATCATATATCACTGCCCTAATTTCAACATCTCAAATTGATTCATGACTCGGCCTATTTACAACACACGTCATTCATAATGTGGGCTAATTGGTTAACAGATATACCTAGATAAATAATTAAAACATATATGAGTTGATGGGTTATACCCATTTACACTATTAAAGACATATGAGGCCTACAACTGCGAAGTTCAATAATAATTAGAAATAATAGAGCCTTTACATATAAATATACAAAATTTTAAGAAACTATTGAAATTAGAAATTTACTTCTATAGCTCTGCGGGTTACTTCTCCATGAAATTAGAAATTTACTTCTATAGCTCTGCGGGTTACTTCTCCACCGTTGTTCATCCTCATACAGGCAATTGGAAGTATTGAACAATTTAACCAAGAACATAAATATTTTTATTGCACCCATATATATATATATGCACACTGAATATAGATTCGTCACGTGTATATTCCTAAAAAAATGACTGCACACTAAATGTAGATTCATCACGTGGATATTCAAGTTGGCATTGTTAAACGTTTCCTTTGTTCACAAAAAATTCCCACCAGCTAAGAAAATAGTTAAAGAAAAAATAATAAATTCAATAAAATAAACCGACGCCCAAGTTACCCACTGAATCACCAGATCAAATCAATGCAGATTATGCACATGTTATGCAAGGGCTTGGTCATCCTGCTCTTCCATTTAGATATACATACACATCAATCAGCGCACACCAAAGAGGTTCCTAACCACGAATGGATCTGCTTGGGGGACCAGCAGGTAAACCTCAGTTTCATCCTCATGCCAGGTAAACCTAGTTCATCCTCAGCCTGTCGAGCACCGAAATTCCCAGGTAGGAAAATTAGACAGGGAACAGCAAATTGCTAAGAATAATAATATATCTCATGCACTACACAGACTTCATATCAGCAAGATTTTTACACGAACAAAGTTCAACTATGAAATCCATACGTCATGTATACTTTGACACATGCCTTACAAGTAATAACAGGAATGGTATCTGGCAGGCACTCCAACCAAAGAGTGCCCTATTCATTCTTGAAACAAAAATATGAACACAATGTGATAAACTAAATATGAGGATTTACCAGAGCATTATTTCTACCAACCGGAGCTGCTGCATTTCCTGTGGGTGCTGATGGCAGGTTGAGTTCTGCATCCAGATCAGGTTCCTTATCAGGTTGCAGATAAGAAGGAACACCATCAGCCTCAGTTTCCATTCCCATGTCTGCCTCCAGAGCATCAAGTTTTGCATTGCAAAATTTAATCAGCATTAAATAACATGTATATGAACACATGGAGCATTCTCTTCCAATTTAATGTATGGATGTCCATTTAAAATTGATCCCATAGGGAGCAAGCAGAAGAAAAAAAGAAGAAGAAGAATAAGAATAAGAAACTGCTTAAATGTACTGACTGATGGCCCATGGCATACTTTGTCTACCATACTTTGTCTACCAATGCGACATAATTCAATAATTACAGATTATTTGAATAAGAAGTTTACTCTGGCTTCTCACAAGAACATTAAATAAATAGGTAAAGAACAAAATATTAATTTTCTACATGCTCAAAACAAATTATCCAGAATGACCTTTAGATGAAATTTGAGCTTACCTCCCATGAGTTCTTCCTCATCAATATCATCAGGCACATGGTAGCTTCTACCGAGGGTCTCTTGGATTTCATTACTCACATCCATTAGGTCCATCATCTCATCTTGCAAGTTCTACAAATGGCAAAAGGTAACCTATTTAGCACCATAAATTCCCAAAGGTAACTTAACATGAAAGCAGAGGGAGTAAGGAGAAGTCATGAGATCACATACATCTATGTCTTGAATCTTCACAGTTTTCATCATTCCTTTCAACTCCTTGTTGGCGGATTTCAAAGCTGACATCTAAGGAGGAACAGGAGGAACAGGACAAATTTTAATCTAATAAATTTATTAGATAAATTTAATTTAATAAATTTATAGATAGTCAAGTGGTACCATTAATTACTCCAGGACTTACATAAATTTTTAACTAAAAATGGACATATGCACACCAAGAAAACCTCACAAAATTTATTGGATATTTTATAAAGCGTTCACTTTCCAGTCATATGTTTATGCATGTTCCAGCCAATGTACAAATACACTCACTCCACTTTAACATCCATGAGTGATGAACCATCCCCCTTCAGTCAGTACCAGGAAAACATTTCAAGGTGTATACCCCATAGACCAATGCAACATGGTTGATCTAGCATGTATTGAATTTTCAATGACGAATGCCAAAATGTTCCTATTACTTGCTATGAATACCTTCTTTATTGAGGCACTCACAGCAATTACAGTCGTTGCTACAGTCGAAGGCTAGCTTTTGGTAGTTAGAGGTGACGCGGAACCCTATGGAAATTTATTCCAAAAACTCTATGACAAGATTTGGAAGAGATGCAAGATCAAACTAAACTCCCCTCTATGGCACCCAAAGCTTAAAGAAGCAAGAACACCAATAATAGAGTAAAAGAATAAGATAAACGCCACAACGCCACAAGAGAATTGATTAAGTTTACCTGCCCCCATTGAATTCTTGATACAATTAGAAGAATGCAATCTCACACTCTACTCTTAAAGCAAGGAAAACACGCCTTAAGCATGAAGCTTTGAAGAAATTTTATTTCACTTGCATGCATTTGAATAATGCCTACAATATAATAAGCTATTTTATACTTAATTCTAAGAGGATCCAGATTCCTTAAAGATTTAAGAATAGTTTGTCTAAATCAGCATAGGATAAGCGGATTTTAGCAAATCTAAACCAACTAAGCGATTATGACTAACAAAATCTTAACAACTTAAGCGTTTGGATAAACTAATCCAAATCAACCTACAAGATTTGACTAAATCTAAACAAATCTAAGATAGGCAATTAAATTATATCCAAACCAACTAAGGCATAAGCCGAAAATAATTAATCCAAACCAACTAAGGCGGTAAGGTAATAATTAATCCAAAACCACACTAAGGATTAAGACTAACTAATCCAAACAAACTAAGTGATAAGGAATAATTAATCCAAACCAAATAAGGATAAGGAATAATTAATTCCAAACCAACTAAGGCATACAAAAATAAAAGCGGTGCCCCCCTCAATTTATTGGTGTGGCCCAACCCCCATTAACAACATTACAACTTCAAAACTAACAAAAATGGGCTAAATTATTACGCCAAAGTAGGCTCTAGTCATGGCCAGGCGTATGCCATTATGCTGGAAATTTCATATTCCATCTCAACATGCTGCTTCCATCAATGTGAGAAACTTAAATGCCTCCCCATGCTTCCTTGAGCTCTATGGTTGAGTTTGTTAGCCGAATCCGTATCATTCCCCCTTTCCTTGCAAAAGATTCGTCCCTCGAATCTTAGTTAGAAGTTAGGTACCCATGCCCCTCCTTTGAGGCCCTCCATGCCGTTGAGTGGGCGTGCCCCTTCATGTTGTTACTTTCCTTCCCTTAGTCAGACTCTAGCGCCAGTCTGGCGTGTGCCAACTAGCACGGGCGTGCTTCTTGTTATTCCTCAAAATATGCTTCAATTAGCTGTAAGAATTCTTAGGTCTGTCTTGAAGTTCTACACAGCCACTTGTTAGCAAGGTCATGCGAGATTCTTTGTGCTGACTTGTTCTTCCTGAATGTATAAAGACATGTTTGCTCCATATTTCTTGCACGGCTCCTATTGTAATTTGGCTCCATTAGGAAGGGACTAATGGAATTGCCATTATTGTGCTCCTTCTTTCCTTGACGGCTCCATAGATGATTGGTGGATGGTGCGCATCCCGCTATCATTCCCCCCTTCTTTTAAAAGATTTGTCCTCAAATCTGCATCCATGTCAAAGGGACTCTTACAAATTACTAACATGAAAGTAACGGAAACATCATACTCACCTGATAAGTCTATTTTGTAGGCTGTTGTCAATCAACGTGCCTCTTAAGACTTTGCAATGGTTCCATTTCTCCACGTTCATCAAACTTAATCTTCCTTTGCGTTGCGGGAAACTTTTTCTTTGGAAAATTGTACCCAAACCCAATCTCCAGCGTTTAAAACACAACATGCTTCTTCCCTTGTTTGCACGGTGGCCAATAGCCTTTGCTTCTTCATGTCATTATGAGCCCTAGCCCTTTAGCGTGCATTCTCTTTCACTAATGCCAGTTTTGCCTTCTTTAGCCTATTAGAAAAACTACCTACAACATAAGAAACAAACATAGAAGGCAAACTTATCAAGGTTAATGTCAGCATTAGAAAAGTAAAACCTTCCTTTGAACCTAAGAAGCAACATGGGCTGCCTCAAGCGCGATAGCCCACTTTGACCTCTCTAGCCTCTCGCATTAAAAGGTTTGTTTTCTTTTCTCTCTTTTCTCGTGCGTTTCACTCACCATTGGCCATTAATTTGTTTTTAATCTTTTGTGCGCCTCTTTCTCCTCTTTTTCTTCACTCTTTTCACTCTTTTGTTCTATTTGCAAATCTCAGTTCTCATTTTTCCTCAAGGGCCAAAACCTCTCTTTCTCTCTCAATTACCTTTCCTATTGATTCCTTCATATACTTCTTTGAGGCTGATAATGGATCAAGAACCATCTTTTTATCCTCAATTGAAGATTGGGCAATCCTCTTCTGGAAATACATCTTCAAATTTTTGCAAAGGATCAACAAAACACACTTGGCAAAAGATGGGTTAAAGATCATTGAGGCGTCAAACAAACTTCTTTGCCACAAAGGTTTACAAATATAGGGTTTGAATTTGCTTTTTCCTTTTCTATCTCCCTCTTTCTTTTTTATTTTCACTTAGTATATTTTTCACTCATTTTACTTTTTACATCTTTTTCTTTATTGATTAGTCTCAAAACTCATCTTTTGATTTCCCATTTGGTCTTCACACGCTTCTTTTGAGGAACATGATCTTGGGCCAGTCATCCATCCATCCTTTGTGAATGAATACCTATTGAGGTAATCCATATTTTTCCTACCTTGCACCATTCCTGACTTATTGTTCAAATCCCTAATGTAATGAGTAGGGACAAATTTTTGGAGCATCAACTCCTTCATGATCTCCCATGGTGGTATAGGTTGCATTCCTTTTCCTTTTCTGTTTAATAGCAATTGTTCCCACCAAAACATAGCATAACCCTTGAATTTGATAGCTGCAAGGTGAGATTTCTTTTCTTGAGAATAATTATGGCCTGTTGTTACTTCTAAACTGTTCTTGCGCATTGACTCCATTTGCCAAGTTTTAATTTGGCGGAATCGTCTATTTGGACTTTCATTCCTCATTACCATCTCCAGATTTTGCCCCCTGAACTCATGAATTAGTATTCAAAGAGAAAACACAAGCAAGATTTTGATGTTAATGGTAAATCACTCCCTCACGCGCTGTTACACTCTTTAATCATCCTTGCAATCTTCCACATTGTAACTTCAGAATCTTAGCTCGTCAACCACACCAACTTCAAAAGCACGTTTAGAAACAAGGAATAAATCACTTAACAATAAAAAAGCCAAGCACAAATTCTAGAAAGAAGACTCAAAACGAGATAACGAGATGGATAGTAGCACAAGAACAAAACAATGCACTACTTAATTATCAATTAGAGTGTAGTAAACAAGCAAACACACCCTAATAATGTAATAGAAGCACAATAAAGCTCAAACAAGAATAAGAGACTAGAATTTAAAAGACAATTTCAGGATATAATGTATGAATTTAGCTTACTATAAAGCAAACCAAATATGAACCTAATTAATTCTACCCAAAACAAAGCAAGCAATCAAAGAAAAATTAAAAAAAAAAAATTTTTTTTTTGTTTCTTTTTTAGGGTCAGAACTGAGCACGGGCGTGCTTGAGGTGAAGCACCGGCGTGCTGAACTAAATCCTCCCTTACCCTTTCTGATGATACGGATCCACTATCACCAACCACCTATGGAGCTCAAGGGAACAAGGACCACAACAATGGCAATCCATTAGTACTTAACGAATGTCGCAATCCATTAGCTACTTCCTGTGGACCACATTTACAAGGAGCCGTCAAAAAGTTATGGAGCGACCATGATAAAGTCTCTATTACATTCAAGAAAAAATTACACAAGAGCTCCTTGGACCTTTGCTTTCAACAAGCTGCTATGAAGAACTTGAAGGAACACCTAAGAGTGCTATGAAGAACTTGAAGGAACACCTAAGTTTCTCACATTAATGGAAGCACATGTTGAGTTGGAACCTGAATTTCCAACACATGACATGCCTAGGCTATGCTTGGTTAGCACGCCCGTGCAAGGTAGCACGCCCCAGGCCGTGCAAGCTTCTGCCTCTCAAGGAACGACACTTGATTTGAAGCACGCCCGTGCCAACTAGCACGCCCCAGACCATGCACTCTTTTGCCTCTCGCGAAGGAAACTTTACATTGAAGCATGCCCGTGCGCCTTGGCACGCCCTGGACCGTGCAACCCCCTGCCTCTCATTAAGCAAGTTAGTTTATTTTGAGTTTTTGCTATGTAATGGGTTGGGCCTCCTACATTTCGGCCACCCTTGATTAATTAGCCTTATTTCGTTTAGATTTGGTCAATCTTTAATAGATTTGGGTTAGATATCCAAATCCTTAAGTTGTTATGATTTTGTTAGTCATATCCTTAGGTGGTTTAGATTTGCTAAATCCTACTCCTTAGCTCACCTTAACTCTAAATTCCTTTAAGGATCTGGACCTCTCTAGATAGCTATAAATAGCTTGTTATTTTTGTCAATTATGACTTATTATTAGATATCAATTATTCAAGAGAGAATTCCTTTCAGTGCCTTTGGCCGTGTTCATGTTTTTAGAAATGGATGCTGAGATTGCATTCTTTCTAATTGCAGTTCAAGAATCAAGGTCAACTTATTCAATTCTTGTGGCGTTTATCTTATTCTCTACTAGGTCTATTATTGGGGCTGTTCTTGCCTTCTTTAAGCTTTGCGTGCCTATAGAGGGGAATTTATTTAGATCTTGGATCTCTTCCAAACTTTGCTCATAGAGTTCAATGGAATTTATTTCCTTCATGGAATTTATTTCCATTGGGTTCCGCGTCAGTTTGGTATCAGAGCCAAAGATTAAGGTAAATTCTTATTTATCTTAGTTCTAGGGTTTGTGTTTAATTGTTTTCTTGTTTCTTCTTTTTTGTGTTTGTGTTATTGTTTTGCTTAGTGTTCTTCTTGTTTTGTGTTTTATCTTCTTGTTTTGCTTAGTTTAAATTCGAGTTTGCTTCAATTAAATTCATCAATTTCGTTCTTGTTTCAATTCTGGAAGTTTGATCTTAGATCTTGTTGATTAGGTTTGCAAAAAAAAAAAAAAAAAAAAAAAAAAAAAAAAAAAAAAAAAAAAAAAAAACAAAACAAAAAAGAAAGAGTATAAAAAATTTTTCGTCCACCATTAAAATTTGCTTGTGTGGATCTTGCTTGTTTCTGAATTTAAGGGATTTGATCCTAATTCATAGGGATTTGACCATATTTTGAGGGATTTGTTCCTATTTCTTAGGGATTTTACCTTATTTTGTGGGATTTGACCCTATTTTGTGGAATTAGCCCCTAATTCTTGGGGATTTGACATTATTTTGTGGGATTTGACCATATTTTTTGTGGGATTTGACCATATTTTGTGGGATTGTTCCTAATCCTAAGGGATTTGACCATATTTTATGGGATTTAGTTTATCCACTATAATCTTGTGATAAAAACCTAATCTTAACTACTTGTGGATAAGAAGATAACAAGAATTAGTTGACCATATCTTTTGAGATTAAGCAAATCTTCTACAATCTTTGTCAAATCTAAGAATCTTACCTAAATTTGGTTGCATTGAAAGTAGATTTATTCCAGCACGTCCGTGTTTCACCATTAGCAAGCCCGTGCCCGGTCCTGACTTGCAATTGTTGGACCAAACTTTACATGCACGCCCGTGCATGGTTCTGACCATATAAAAAAAAAAAAATTTTTTTTTGAGTTATTTTTTTCTTTGATTGCTTGCTTTGTTTTGGGTAGAATTTAATTAGGTCCATATTTAGTTTGCTTTGTAGTAAATTAAATTCATACATTATATTCAGAAATTGTCTTTTAAATTCTAGTTTCTTTATTCTTGTTTGAGCTTTCTTTTGCTTCTATTACATTATTAGGGTGTGTTTGCTTGTTTACTACACTCTTAGGGTGTGTTTGCCTTGTCTTACTCACACTCTAATTGATAATTAAAGTAGTGCCATTATTTGTTCATCTTGTGCTGATGCCCTGTCCATCTCGTTTTGCAGTCTTCTTTCTAGAACTTTGTGCTTGCTTTTCATTGCCTATAGGTTTATCCTTTAAGGTTTATTCCTTGTTTCTAAACGTGCTTTTGAGTTGGTTGGTTGACCTAAGATTCTGAAGTACAATTGGAAGAATTGCAAGGAGTGATTATAGAGTGTAAACACGTGAGGGAGTGTTTAATTATTAACTCAAATCTATTCTTGTTTTCCGTTTTCTTTCTTAACAATGAGTTTAAGCAAATCTGGAGATGATGGTGAGGATGAATGTCAAATAGAGGAATCCCAATGACAACTTGTAATGGAGTCAATCCAAAAACAGTTTAGAAACTACAACAGTTTCCTCCAAGATATTAGAAAGGATTTGAAGGAGATTAAGCCGCCCAACGCTCTAACTCAACGAGAGCTCGTCCTAGTACTACATCAACTAGATTTCAAACTCCTGAAGATAAGGAGGTCGATAATCCTAATCATTACTTTAGGAATTTGAAAAATAAGTCAGGAAGGGTGCAAGGAAGGAAAAATGTGGATTACCTCAATAGGCATTCATTCACAAAGGATGGGTGGATGACCGGTCCAAGATCATTTTCCTCAAAAGAAGTGTAAAAGAACGTGTATGCAAGACAATGTTGAAAAGAAAAAGATAAGTTTGAACCTGTCAATAAAGAAAAAGATGCTGTAAAAATAAAATGCAGTGAAAACTTATACAGAGTGCCACAATAAAAAGAAAGAGGGAGAAGAAAAGCGCAAAAACAAATTCAACCATAATTTTGTTACCTCTTGCAGCAAAGAAGTTTGCTTGACCATCAAAATGATTCCCTAATCCATCTTTGCCAAGTGTGGTTGTTGATCCTTTTGCAAGAATTTGAAATATGATGACCAAAAGAAGCCCTACTGAGAAAGTAACCTTCAACGTTGAGACGGAATATGGCAGAGTGAGGCTTCAAGTTCAAGAGAACCAAAGTATGAGAAGAGTGCAAAGAAAAAAAAGAGGGGGGGAGGGAAAAAGAAAAAGCCCCCCCAACAGAAAACAAACAAAAAACAAAATAGATCGCGGCATTAGAGAGGTGAAACTTCAAGAGATTTAAGAGAACAAAAGAGTGAAAAGGAGTAAGGAGGAAGGGAAAGAGGCCACAAAAATAACAAAAACAAATATAATGGTCCAATTGCTGAGTGAAAAAGAGAAACAAATTATGTATGTTGGTAAAGAGAGAGCATCCAAAACAGTGCGAGGTAGAAGCGTTAACCGGCTCCTAATGATTCGGTTTTTTAAGGAGTTTTTGCCCGCTTAATCTTGACTAACATTAACACTTCTTCTTCTTACCTTCTAAGTTCTCTTTTCTTTGTTGCAGGAGTTCCCTAAATGGCTAGAAGAAGCCTACATTGCTGCAAGGAGATGCACGCCTAAAGCTAGTGTTACATATTGAACATGAAGAATCAAAGGCTATGCCAACCGTAGCAACAGTGGAAGAAGGACATGTTGTGCTTTAAACCAGGTGGATTGGGGTTTGGGTACACGTAACATCCCATATTTTCTATTGAATCGATGTTGAGCTTAGAGTCGCAGTCGCGGCTAGATCTAAAACCACGGTATCGAGACCATTAGAGTCTAGAATGGGCTAGCAATGGGATGTAACTGCCAAATAACGGAGAAGAAGTGCGAACTTACTTGAAGGAAACAAAAAGATCAAAGTATAAGCGTTAGGACTGGCTTGCCCACTAAATTATAAAGTTAGGTCTTGAGTTTGCCTTACCATTTTGACACTTGACGTACCATTTTGGTAATTTTTTACACACCCAAAATCATGATATTTTTGGCAGTTTACCGCAGACTTCCATTTTCACTTTCCCATTTTTTCATTCTTTTATCTTTCTTTCATCTCCTTCATTCATTTCTTTCATCTCCTTCATCTTACTTCCTTTCCTGAGTTCCACCTTCCTTTCTCCATCCAATTTTCATGGGATTCAAGCCCATTTATATTTCAAACTTCTAAATTCTATTCCAAGCTAAGTTTTAAACCTTCTTGGAATTCCCTATTGTTTTGTTTTGGAAGAAGAGCGATAAAATTCTCTCTCTTTTC
>NW_023591416.1:5738813-5758799 GCF_014843425.1 Jatropha curcas | reverse complement strand
AATTAGCAGACCAACACTTTTTGTTTTTCTTCTTCTTCTCTTCTCCACGTCATTCCATCTTCTTCCATGGTTTTCTTTCTTTCATTTTTTCTTTCGATATATTCTCTCACCCTCCAATACTTGTTATACCCACCCACCAACTAGGTCCAATTAAACCACTGATAGCCTCCAGTACTATAAATCCTTTGTGAAGGAAAATTAAGGAAAGCAGTTGAGGATAGATTAGTGTAGTCGTTTGTGTGATACTTAACCTTTAGCACAAGAGAGTGAATTAATACATCTTTAGGAGTATACCATTGTAAAACGCCAAATTCGAGTTAAGTTGGTAGCGTTTTGAAAGTTTGTGAATTGTTAAGATAGAACATGGTTAGACATGTTGATTTGATGCAGAAACGTCTGGTGCTCCAACTATTATCTTTTTTGGTCAAGTTGTATCACTAGGTGTAATAGTTGAGTGATTTTTCAACTGCTATATTGAAACGAGAATGCGGTTGGAGAGACCTTCTCAAAGGGGAAAGAGAAAAGCCAAGGAGTAAGGCTTTCCGAAGCTTATTCAGTTGTTAATAAGGTAGGTTTAGCTCATCAATATTGTTCCGACTTTGTTTATAGCTTGTTTTACATGGTTAGGGTGAATATTATTTTAGGAACTTTGTATGTTTTGTGAAAATGATGAAGGTCTGAATTTTAATGTGAAGATGCTTGTTCTTGCCGTGGATTGGGAAAACTCATTTTTGACCCCTTATACTTCCCATTGTTTCTGACTTCTTCATGAAAGTTGTATCATTCTATTTCTCAGCTTTCCAAACATTTTCTTATGTCTATTCCAAATTACTTGTAGCTCAAATTATGATTGAAATACCAAAAAACTGGTTTTCTTTATGATGGTCTTACCTTGTCTATCCGGTGTGGACTTGTTCCATTTTGACACTCAATTGGCAAAAATAACGTTTTATTGTTCTGCATTAAAAGTATAGACTTACTTCTGTATCTGTTGCCAACCCATGCCCTCGTCAGTGTTTATTTCGTCAGAATTTGGGTATTTCTGTGCTTTAGTACATGCGTTCTCTCTAACTGTGCAAGGCTCCTTGAATTAGGCGACCATCT
Source organism: Jatropha curcas (assembly GCF_014843425.1). Next base: position 5,757,695 of record NW_023591416.1, on the reverse strand, counting down.
GCCAAACTGGACTTCTGTGTTCGGGGCCACATGCATTACTAAATTGAGTTGCCCTTATTGACCACTATATGATAGATTAGGTCTGAGTTCTTATAAAAGTTGTTTCCCTGTGTCTTGAGAATTCTTCTCGTTTCTAGATTGGTTATCAGTTTGTGGATGGTATTCTGTAGGATGAAGTAGGAATTGCGAAGAAACATTATGGATTTATCTTGGGCTCTCTTGCGTTTGAATCAGGTCTGATCTGATTTTGGTGTGACATGTGTTCTGAGCTTTTCGGTTATCGCTATAGCTTGACTGTTGTGGAATCTGGGCTGTGGATCCCTATTACTCAAACTCATTCTCTTGGTTAGAAATTTGTCTTAGATTTCATAGATTATGAACCGTCCGATCTCCAATATCCCATACATTTTGGGTAGGGGACCCGATAAGTCAAACTTATATGCTAGTTTAAAAAACCCTTGCATTATTTAAGGCTTCCAGTTTATTGAAAAGATGCTGAAAAAGTTTCTTGGATTTTATGTACTTTTAACCTATCGTTTATAGTACTATATACATTTGTACTTAGTGTGTTTGTGAGGTAAAAGCTTTTTGAACTGGTGCTTTGTCATGTAACATGGTCACTTCAGGATATGAATCGAGGTTTTGTATTAAGAATTATTGCTTTTACCATGGTCCTGGAATTTGATTGAGGAAGATGATTTTGATTTGGGCTCTACTATGCATGATTTGAACGTGGGTATGATGAGATGGATTTCTTATTGTGAAGCTATGAATCATTGCTAGGGTTATCAGCCCTTATAAATAGGCGGACGCGCTATTGTGTGATGGGGTGGTTGCTTCATAGGCCACGGTGGTGCTTTCCAATAGGCCACGATTGTGTGATGGAGGTGGTGGCTTTCATAAGGCCACGATGGTGCTTTAGTAGGCCGGACGGAAGTATGTGCATGTTCGCGGGATTGCCTTATGGATAACAGGAAAGTTGAGGGGGCAACCTGAAGTCCAGCATGGGAGGGAGTGGAAGGTTTTGATCCGTCCAGGGGTGGCCTAACATAGCACGATCAAATCACTTATGTTCATTCTGCAGGAAGAGTATAGTGGAGCCTCTTTAACGAAACTCAAATATGACAAATTTTTATATTGGCAGTGCGTTGCTATAAAGAATGGAAGAGCATATTTGTTATTATAATCTTCTCATTGCTTTCAAGTATTGAATTAAGGGGAATGACATTGGATGCATAGATTGTATTTATATGATGAGCGGTTGCCAGTATATTTTAACGTTCCATCTAGTGTCTCTTCTGTTGCCTTGGGGTATATTGTTGAATTAATGTGGTTAATAGCACCACCTGGAGCTGCTCTCACTCAGGCCCCAACGGTTGGTATTTTTTATCACGCGCAATACAAAGGTTGGAAGTTGCGAGCGGAGGGTGTTCTCAACGACCCAGCGTACTGAGGAAGGAGCCATCAGGGAGGTAAATAGATGATCATCGAAATTACTGTCCTTGTCCCGGAGTTTAAGGTGATATTTTGTAAAATGTATCGTGATGATATTCTGGTGCATGTATATCTAAATGAGTGTATTTCTTTTTTGTATGGACGGTTGTAAGTAAAATAAGTTCTTTGATGTTTGATAACCTTGGTATTGAAGAGATCTATGTATGATTATTGAAGTGGGTATAAAGACGATCTTTATCTATATTTTTTAGCAACGATCGTATGATCGATTATAGATTCCTTGAAAAGAATGTGTTCGATTGAATTATTTGGTTCCTGAACTTCGTTATCAAATTTGGGATTATCAAGGATACTTCCAGCAAGAAATATATCGTGAAGACTTAGTGCTTGGGCTAGCGAAATAAATCAAGTTTATCCGAAGTTCGTTGGTCTAAAAATTTCCATATCGTATAGAAAAATTAGGCCTTGTAGTGGCATTAACATCGGCAATAGATATCCGGGGCTAAAGTGTGGTGTTGGATTGTTCAGAGCAGGCTCAATGGGACAACTGGGGGGTTATTGGGAATATTGCTGTTGGGTGAGGTTTGGGGGTTTGGAGAGAAAATTGGAAGTGTGTATATTTTCTTGTAGGACATTCGTATTCGTTTGACGAAAGGATAAAGAAGGGTTGTTAATTTTTAGTGTGAATTTGTACGGCGGGGAAACTTCTTTATGGCGAAATTTTTCGTAGGAATTTCCTTTAAACTATTTTTTGATAAAAAAAAAAAAAAAAAAACAAATAATTGTTAATTACTTGCCCCTATCCTTTTTTATTAAATGAAATCTATTATTACTAGTTTTTCTATTATTTGCGTAGATGGAAGATGTGGTGGAGTCTAAGTTCTTAGTTAGAAGGTATCCCGATATGTTTACACCATTTAAGTACTGGGTGCCAACGGCAGGGCAGCTCACAAAGCCGATTATGTTAGGCTGATCGAACAAGTTCACACCGGTCGTGGTTTCTCCAGGATGTGAATCGGTAACTGTTGAGTGCTATGGTGGGTGTTACGCAAACAATACAAATATGCGAAGACAAGAAAAATCATTAATAAAAAAACAGTGTGATAGTACTTTTCTCTCTTTAGTCTCTCTCTCCTGATAATAAATATTGTTTATATTTTCTATTGAAATATTGTGATCACTTTTCTAAAAAAATACAGCCCAATTTAAACTATCAGTTAAAAAAAAAAAAGAAAAATAGAATATAAATTAGTAAAGCGTAAAGAACTCATAAAGTCTTTTGCCTTTTTTCATGTCCCTATCAATATATGAAATAATGTTAAATTATAATGAAAATATTGGAAAAAAATATTTAAATATTAAAAAAATAAAATATAATACATGATTTAAAATGTACTCCATTAGATCGTATTATCATAGCTAAACTTATTTATTTTAAGAATTAAAAATTTTTTAAACTGAATGAATATGAATAGCTTGAAAATTTTGATTTCATACTTAATTATCCGTAGTCTAAGTGTATTTATTTTCTAACAAAATAATTTTATATAAATATATCCAATTCTACCAATAAATGTAATTTTTTATTACTATGGACTAGTTGGGTTATTAAGAATATTTTAATTTTCATAAGAGGCATTATGTTGTAAAATTTATGTATTTCTTCCTTATTTCTCACTCATTTATATAAAAGTAATAGATTATTTGTCGAGTATCTAAAATCTTGGGTCCACACGAATCCCAATCAGGCTGGTTCACCATCTCCTGAGCTCTAAATCCACCCACATTTAGGATTACTGTTAATTATTGATCCAATCTTTGATGGATTCAGCTTCTGAAATAAGTAAGTGTCTACATGGTAGTAATCACCTACTCAAAAAATGGACCATGAGCAGTCTGGCCCTGGGTGGATAAATAGATATATATATTCATAGTCCAATTTTAGAAAAATATTAATGAATCTTTCTTTTGGGTTTTTTGTTCTGGGCACAAGGGAAAATCCGTTATTCATTAAGGCACGACCCGACATTAGGGCCAAGTAAGTTTAAAATCCCAATAACCCCGTAGTGTAAGCCTAACTTCACGTGGATGCCCAATTCTTCATACCATGTTATAATTTCTAGGAACAGACTAAAGCCTCTACAAATAATCCATTATTAAAGTTCATATTGCCAATGTATATCTCTAGTCTAGCTTTCATTGTCATTTCAAATAATTCATAGCTCGAATCTGTATTTACTACCATTAACGTCATCTATAATGTGTCGGCAAAAGTTTCTGTCCACTTCATACTTAGAGGCATAATTAGAAATTCCACAGGTTATTCATACATGTACGCTCAATAATTTAACATTGATAAATTGTAACACAAAAACTCCTACTAAGCTGCGGAGGGAACTCAGTTTATCATGACCTAATAACCGTTTTGGCTGGAGACTGACATTAGGCCCAAGTAAGCCTTAAAGCCCTTTAACGGCCATAGTAAGTCTTATAATCACACAATTCAATTTACATCGACAAAATCTTAGGAAATGAGCAAGCCAATATCATTATATATTAAGTCAAGTAGGATTTATTATAAACTTTGATTTTCTAGTGTAGTATTTTAAATTCCTCTTCTATTATGATTGTATAAAGATCTTACTTAGCGGAGATTTGTTGTTGGAGCTGATTATTAACTCTAGGGTTATATTATGTGTCGGTTTTATGAAGTAGAATTTTCAGATTTTGTTAGCTAATGGATAAAAAATGGTTCTCATGTATGTCGGGGTCAGAATGTTTTCTCAATTCTGCAGGGCAGAACGAGTCTATCAAAAGCCTAGGTTTTAGATTTATCTTGGGATCCTCACTCTTCCTCAAATAATATACTCTCTTGTCAATGGTTTAATCTAATTTAAAGGTGTGCAGGATTTTTTGCGAGATAAACCCACTACTTCAGGAACCAATTTGAATCTTTTTTTACAATTTACTTTAAAACAAAAGTGCAGAAGACTTGACAAGAATGAAGATTATATTAACGATATGCTCTGTGAATTACTTTTTAGAATCTTGAATTCAATTGCTCCGAAATGTTATTATCCTATAGCCTTTGTAATCTCTAATTTAATTTATTTTGGGAATGGTTCCTTTTCTGTTCTCTCTTTTGCTAACACACTGAGGTTGTAGATCTTGCATATTTGTTCCTCCCTAAAGTGCCCATATTGTATGGGAAGTCATATGTTATACTAAGTCTGTACTAATCTATATAAAACATTCAAAAGATAGTCATCTTGTTTATTCCAAGAGTTTCCTTAGACAATAAAACCTTACAAAGTTCCAATCACATCTGGGATTAACAATAGTGATGAAATGTATTGATTCCTCTCTTGAGTGACTAAAATATTCTGATCAGACAGTTTAGGAAACTTATATATTGGTTTTAGTATTAGTATATTTTCTATTATTGAAATTGTTTCAGTTGAGAGGCAATATTGTAAGATTATCGGTTAGATTGAGTGTGCCATTATATATAGCGCATATATACTATCGTTATTTATCTTTAGTTTATAAATTTTTGATGTATTACTTCAATTGGATATCCAACTTTACTCTGTAGGTCTCTAACAACTTTATCATTATTTACCACCTCTTACTTACCATACTGACTTATCAGCCGTGTCGACGGAGTTTACAGCAACGACTTGTCAATTGCTGTCGAGTTGCCTCAATAAACGAAGGTACTCCACCGGCAAGTAATAGGAAACAATTTTTAGAGCATTCACGTATACATTGAAAATGTCTATACATGAGCTAGATTCAACGAGATAGGCTCGCATTTGGCTTTCTGGAAGGTATAACACCTCTGAATATGTTTTCCTGCTAAACCGGATACTGACTGAAAGGGGCATGGTTCATTCACTCATGGATGTAAAGATGGCAGTGAGGTAGTATTTGTACTATGTTGGCAATGGTAATGTGGTGCATAAACATCTGACTGGGAGGTGAACGCTTTTATAAAATATCCAATAAAATTTTGTGGAGGTTTTTTCTTGGTTAGTTGCGAGATAATGTCCATTAGTCTTAGTTTAAAAAAATTTATGTTTAAGTCCTGGAGTAATTAATGATGGGTACCAGCTTGACTATCTATAAATTTATTAAATTAAATTTTGTCTTATTTCCTCCTTTAGATGTCAGCTTTTTGAATCCGCCAACAAGGAGTTGGGGGGGGGGGGGGGGGGGTGTGATAAAGAATGATTGAAAACTGTGGAAGATTCAAGACAATATATAGTATGTGTTTATCTTCATCGGAAACTTCCCTCTTACTCCCTCTGCTTTCTATTGTTTAATGTAACCTTTAGGAATTTTTATGGTGCTAAATAGTGTTACTTTTTGTCCATTCTTCTGTAAGAACTGTCTAGACGTGAGAATTGATGGGACCTAGGATGGATTAGTGAGTAAATTGCAATCACAATGAGACCCTTTTGTGTAGAAGCTTTATCAATGTGGCCTGATTGCATATTGATGTAAGGTGAAGAACTCATCGGTTTTTTTGATCGTAAGCTCAAATTTCATCTAAAGGTCATTCGGAGATAATTTGTTTTGAAAAGCACTTGCTAGAAGATTAATATTTTGATCCTTTAGCCCTATTTTATTTTAATTGTTCTTGTGAGAAAAGCCAGAGTAACTTCTTAAGTTTCAAATAATCTGTAATTATTGAATTTATCGTCGCAACTAAAAAATTGGTAGAGCAAGAGTATGTCATGCTATTAGTCAGGCATTTAACTAGTTCTAATTTAACTGCTTAATTCTTCTTCTTCTTCTTTTCTTCCTCCGTTATTGGGATCAATTTTAATGGACATCTTGCGAATTTAAATTGTATAAGCTAATAAATAAAAGGGGATTGTATTGTTAGTTTCCATATGTTTATATTAAATGATTAGGATTAATGAGCTGGATTAAATCTTTGCTTCACATGCCACCTTTGATTGTGCTCTGGAGGTCAGGAATTGGGGAATGGGGAAACCGAGGCTGATGGTGTTCCTTCTTATCTTGCAACCTGGATAAGGAACTTGAATCTGGATGCAGAAACTCACTTGCCATCAGGCACCCACAAGGAAAAATGGCCCCTTACTTCAAGCACTCCCTGGACGTTTCCGGTAGAAAACTCAATGCTCTTGGTAAATCCTCATATTTAGTTATTTTCGTTTTGTGTTTCACTCATTTCTTCGTATATTTTTGTTTCAAGAATGAATAGGGCACTCTTTGGTTGGAGTGCCTGCCAGATACCATTCCTGTTATTACTTGCAAGGCATGTGTCAAAGTATACATGACGTATGGATTTCATAGTTGAACTTTGTTCGTGTAAAAATCTTACTGATATGAAGTCTGCGTAGTGCATGAGATATATTATTATTCTTAGCAATTTGCTATTCCCTGTCTAATTTTCCTACCTGGGAATTTCGGTGCTCGACAGGCTGAGGATGAACTAGGTTTACCTGCTGTCCCCCGGGCATCCATTCGTGGTTAGGAACTCTTTGGTGTGACTGATGTGTATGTATATCTAAATGGAAGAGCAGGATGACCAAGCCCTTGCATAACATGTGCATAATCTGCCATAATCTGCATTGATTTGATCTGGTGAATTTCAGTGGGTAATTGGGGGGCGTCGTTTATTTTATTGAATTTAGTTATTTTTTCTTTCTATTTTCTTAGCTGGTGGGATTTTTTGTGAACAAAGGAAAACGTTTGACCAATTGTCCAACTTGAATATCTACGTGATATCTACATTCCAGTGTGCAGTCATTTATTTAGGAATATACACATGACGAATCTATATTCAGTGTCGCATAATGATATATATAATAATTATATATATATAATAATATATATATATTATATATCAAGATATCAAGGTGCAATAAAAATATTTATGTTCTTGGTTAAATTGTTCAATACTTCCAATTGCCTGTATGAGGATGAACAACGGTGTAGAAGTAATGTATGAGGATGAACAACGGTGTAGAAGTAACCTACAGAGCTATAGAAGTAAATTTCTAATTTCAGTAGTTACTTAAAATTTTGTATATTTATATGTAAAGACTCTATTATTTCTAATTATTATTGAACTTCGCAATTGTAGGCCTCATATGTCTTTAATTGTAGGCCTCATATGTCTTTAATAGTGTAAATGGGTATAACCCATCAACTCATATATGTTTTAATTATTTATCTAGGTATATCTGTTAACCAATTAGCCCATATTATGAATGATGTGTGTTGTAAATAGGCCGGAGTCATGAATTAATTTGAGATGTTGAAATTAGGGTAGGGATATATGATTACTTGACTTATATATAAAATGATATTGTCTTGCCATTCCTAAGATTCGTCGATGTAATTGAATTGTGTGATTTAGACTTACTATGGCCTTAAGGGCTTTAAGCTTACTTGGGCCCCAATGTCAGTAATTTAAATAATTACTGGAATTAGAAAATTTCTTCTCTAGCTCTGCGGTGAAGGAAACAGAGCTTAATTACGAGAGAATAAAGAATCTACTTTCTAAGAAGTTAAACAAAAGAAATGTAAGTTTAATAATGAATAATAACTATTACACAACACAAGGATTCATACAAAATGCTTCCTAAAATACTAAAATGAATACCCATCCATTCAAACATATGGCATAACATCAGCACCCACATACAAGTACATCTTCATATAATCAAACAAGTGGAAATTGGTTTGTGGCATCACCGAAACCCCCAATGAGTCGTCCTTACACATGGTCAATCCTCTCATGACGTGTGCACCAGGGAACCAGGGAACCAATTCCTCATACATGGCCGACCGATCTAAATCCTTACTCCCTCTCATTTTTTTATACTCTCTTTTCCATACCAACAGACGCCCACCCTGTGGTTTTCTATATCATATATCATTAGATGCACACGGGGACGCCGATCTCTCCATGCATGGTCAATGGTATCGAAGACCACCCTTACAAACCCGTGGTGACCCACTTCATCCCAATTCCACGCAAACAAGGCATATCATCATCAAAACACATCTAATCACACATCTAATCAAACATTACATTTAAATGCAAGCACATTAAATAAACAAACATTGTTATGTAAATATTTAAATATATACATATATAAACCAAGTATAAAATAAAGAATGTTTATGCTAAAAAATAATAATAATAATTAAATAAGTAGGAAATTGTAACATTATATAGTAATGTATGTATATATGAAGTAAATGATAATCCGCTACTTATTACTGCTATAGTAATAGAGGAGATAGTAATAGAGGAGAGAAAAAGAACTCTAGTTTTGATTCTGATTCATAAAAGTAATGGACGAGTTTGGACAATCTATAAGAAATAAAATTGAAAGGGACAAAAGAATAAAATAAAGAATTCTCAAATAAAAAATATATCTTGATTAAATCTAAAAATGCTTTTGTTAAATATACTAAATCCAGATACTGTTGAAATTTTGGCAGAACCTCCCTAAAAATAGGACTAACTACCTGCTTAAGTATCAGCAATATTAAATATCTATCAACCATTACGCACACAGCCCATCTATCGGGCAATCAAACAAATTAATTTCCCTCCCTCCATACCAAGTAATTGTATAAATATTTAATCACAATACAAAACTTTAGCTATTAACGATCTAAGCTTTAAGCATCACCATTGGTCATTTACTACTTACACAAAAATATCCTCAACTTTGCTATCTAAGGTTAAGCCAATACATAAAATAACAAAATACAAATAAATGAAAATAAATATTTACCTAACTCCATTACTACTAGTTTAAAAGTATATATATATATGTGCCCGTGACAATCATATACCACTAATAGTTCACACTTCTTTTCTTTTTCTTTATCATTTATATAACTAAGATCCCTGAACACAACTTATAATATGTGAATCATCATCCTTGCCAAAGCAAAAATTTATAGGTAACGATACCCATTTTAATCAAATCATAAATAAGCATTTATACATCAATCATCATGGAATCTTGAAAGTACGCTCATTTACATATATTTATCATTCTAAAACAACACAAAAAAAATCAAGGTAATTGCTGTCAATTCGAAAAAGAATTAGAGTTTTTCTATCTTAAAATCATGGATCACACCAACTAACTAATTCCACGCACAACTAACTAATTCCTAGCAAGAATTAAATTTACAACTTCAATTTTACCATGTCAAACAATAATCTATAGAAATAATTGAAAATAGTTGCTGTTTTTTACCAAAGATTTCTCAGTACTCATTAAACTTTGTCATTAGTACCTCTACACTCACAACAAATTATGAAGAGCACATTCGCTCCATCAACATAAGCTTGGTTCAAGCAAAAACCCGTGATTTTCGCTAGCTAGGGGCTGCCACTTTATCAAAGGAACCTAAAGTGTTTTTGGTTAAACTCATACATTATATGATGGTTAACCTATTTCCAATCAAGAACTCAATTTACAACTTCATTTGCTTCACATCATAGCTTTAGTTCAAAAAATCAACTAAACTGGCTGCTACTAACCTAAGAAAATCAAGGTTTCTCGATCAAAATCCATACTATAAACACTAGTTGACTCATTTACCAACAAAAACTTAATTTATCATGTCAAATGCCTCGTATCAAGGCAGAAATTTTGAGCAAATAGCTAGGTGGCTACTGCCATATCACAATCATTCTAATTTCTTTCATAGAATCTACAATAAACACCCTAACTTACACATTTCCTTGTAAAATGTTGTTAATAGTATCAATTAATAGTCAAAAATCAGATTTTCCCAACTTTTAGTCGTGTGAATAGTATTTCAGGAACTAGCATTTCTGTCGTGTGAATAGTATTTCAGGAACTAGCATTTCTCATTCATGATTCTACCGACCCTTTCCTCAAATGAACTATTGAATAAGTGAAATAATTGAAGGAAAAGGGATCAAATAGAGCTCACCAAGCCATAAAATGCATTGATGGAGGTTAAGTTATAGCCGGCAATGACGAACTCGATACTGGAGTTCACTACCCTTTTTTTCCTCGCTAATTGCTAACTTCAATTGAACAGAGATGGAGGAATGATGATCACGAGGTGCTAGAGATGAGGTGGGTTGGCCAATTAAGGTTTGGTGTTGCCGGAAATGAGATAGAAGCGTGGAAGGCGAGCTGTGTCGATGGAAGGCGAGCTGTGTCGATCGAAAAGGAAGAAATCGTAGCAGTTCTCTCTCTCGTTGGCAACACTATGACAGAATGGAAATGGAAAGGGTGGTGGCCAGAGAAGCGATGGCGACGCAAAAGAAGTCCGATTAGCCAAAGTTGAGCTTAGATGGCCGAAAATTGCAAAAACGAGAAAGGGCAAAGTGGGCTATCGCTGAAATCTGGAAGGGAAGAGGAAAATAGGACAAAAATGGGTATTTTGGGTTTCTAGAGCTTTCTAATTGGCCATAGGTCGGTTGGTTTGATTGAGGTTCAGTTTGGCCCAAACCATAGATTTTGTCTTGTTTTCAATTGGCTTATCGATTGGTTTTCAATTGGTTTTCTTCTCGGTTAATGAATTTAAATAGTTTAAAGGGTTGGTTTAAATAGTGCGAAAACAAATTCACAATTCAGCCACAGAGGCCCAAAATTCATAACTCGGCCACAGAGGCCCAAAAAAATCACAATCCGGCCACAGAGGCCCGAGGCCCGAAAAATTTACATTCAGGCCCACAGGGGCCTAAAAATTTCACAATTCGGCTACAGAGGGCCTGAAAAATTCCAATTCGGCCAACAAGAGGCCCAAAAATTGACAAAAAAGGCCACGAAAGGCCAAACCAATCCACAATCGGCCACAGAGGCAAAATTCACAAATTCGGCTAAGAGGCCCAAAAATTCACAAATTCGGCACAATTCGGCCTAAGGCCCAAAAATTCACGATTCGGCCTAAGGCCCGAAAATTCCCAATTTTGGCCCCTAGGGCCCAAAAAAAAAAAATAATAATAATACAATAAAAGTGAAAGCGGGCTTACCTGGGCGAAGATGCCAGTCACAGAGGCGTGAGTGTCAGCATCCACCGTAAGGTCGACTTCGTCGAGAGAAATCCCCAGGGACCCCAGAAAATCCTCACCGCTGAGATCAGAGGAAGCCATGAAGGAAGGAAGTTTTGACGCTTTAAAAATTGAGAGAATTTGAGAGAGCTCTTTGATATGGAAGAGTTTAGAATGAATGAAAATGAAAATTTCAAGCTATTTATAAGCAAAAAGCTAAAAGGCGGGTCTTCTGGACGCGTTCGATTTTCACCCTCAAAATTTATATTTCAGACAACCACCGACCTCCCATAAATCATTTTTATGATAGCCAGTGGGGGGCAACTGTGAATACTCAAATTTTGAGGCTCAAAAAGCCTGCTTTTTCGGACTGCAAACAGTCCAGCTGGACCGGAGGCCATTTTGGAAACTCACCAAAAATATGCCAATATGGTACTTGAAACGTCCAAAAATTTACGAGGATCGCAGAATCGGTCCCGGAATAATTTTCGGAGGTCCGGAACTCCCGAAAAAGCCCCGGCGGTAGCTGCCGCCCTGGACCCATTTTTTGCCTATAAATAGGCCACTTACCTCAACATTTTGGCTGGCTCGGTCTGTGTTGACGGACGCTCCTTCTCCCGCCCACGCTCCTTGCGATTTCTTTTACCGCTTTTTGCATTTTAATTCAGTTTTTATTGCATTTCTGTTGTGATACTTGGCCACTAAAATTGAACAAATTAAAAAAATTGAACAAATTAAAATTTAATTAATAATTCCCCAAACGAGGAGCTTAATCTGGAGCTAAGAAGCGGTCGCACGATTAAATCAGGTAATAACGAAACTCTGCCTATTTAAATTTAGCACTTATGCATATTTCTCTCTACCCTAATAACTCTACAACTGCCATAAACACATTCATGTCATCAAAATTAGTGCAAATAAACTGCCTCAATCAAATATGATTAAAGCTTAAATGCCCGATTAACTAAATAATCGTGGTATTAAGCCAAAATCCGACGATATTGGCTAAAAAGCCCTAGTTAATTAATAACTACGGTTAAATCGCCTTTATTTCGACAATCCAGCTTAAGTCCAATTTAATCAATATTGTGGCTAAAAGGCTTTAATAAAACCGTTTTTCTTTGGCAATAAATTTGCCTACATTGCACATTCTTGAATCTCCTTTTGGCAAACAAATTGCCCTATAAGTAGATTAATCTCTTTTTAAAGCGACAAATCGCTTAAAAATTGAAATTTTGGCTAAAAAGCCTTCAAATAATCACTTTTGGGCTAAAAGCCTTAAAATCCATCAATTTTGGCGACAATCGCCCACATCAACACTTTTGGCAAACAAATTGCCTAAATCAACTCATTTTTGGCTAAAAGCCTTAAAATCAATCAATTTTTTTGGAGACAATCGCCCAATCAACAACTTTTGGCAAACAATTGCCTAAATCAAACTCATTTTGGCTAAAAGCCTTAAATCATTGTCATTTTAGGCGACAATCGCCCGAATAATTCACTTTTGGCAAATAATTGCCTAAATCTTTTGGCTAAAACGCCTTCCAATACCAACTTTTGGCAACAAATGCATTAATCACTTTGGCGATAAGTCATTCTAACCAATTTTTGGCAATAAATGCTCTAATCACATCCAAATTTTGGCAACAATTGTTCTAAATCAATCTTTTTTGGCTAAAGCCATAAAATCACAACATTTTTTGGCATCAAAAATGCTAAAAAATCAATCCAAGTCTTTGGCAAAAATGCCTAAACAAAATGCAACGAGAAGCATACACACACCCTGCATTAAGCCATACCATATCAAAAGCCCTTTTTAAAAGGCATAAATTCGAAAACTATGTTGACTTTGATCTTCCATTCAAACGGAAGTACGTAGGCACGTAGGGATTTAACCCCGAAGCGGACAAGTCGAAATCACTTAAATATTTCATTTGGTCCAATAACACATTTACCTTACAGAAGCATTCATTCTTTTGGTTAGTGACCAGCATGACATGGTCTCGGGATCCACCTCGGGTTCGTGGGATGTGGCCTTAAACATTGGGATAATTAATCTAAATAATTAGGTTATTAAAAATCAGTCCAACCTTAGGGTTTTTTTCTCTAGTTTAACCCTAAAATAAATTAAACAAGGTGGCCGACTACACATTCACGTGCATTTTTGGCCCTTAGATCAACATGCATTCATATGCTTATGATATTTGGGGTAAGGGGTTCACAGTTTGGCGACTCTGCTGGGGAAGGATTTATGTAACATTTTGCATAAAGGTGGACTAACAATTGTTGTGTAAAATTAACCTGCCCTTCTTTTAAGGGTATTGTTTTATATGCTTTGTTTTGCAGGGTACCTAATGCGAATCAAGTGTTCTTTCCCTTAAAGAACAACTTGATAATGGAAATTCTGGACTTAATTGTTAAAATCTGATTAAGACATTAAAACTTGTTGATTTATTTGCAACGATTGAGAATCTTTTTTCTCCCATTGCATAAAAAAATGAACTTCAAATGAATTCTTCTCTCTCTGTTCAAATTCTGAGTCCTGGATAGCAAGTAGCGCTGATCGGCAGGTCCTCGTTTGATTATGTCGACGGACAGCCAAATGGCGTCCTTCCTGTTACCCGGCAAACCATCCCTAAATCCTTTTGGGCATGAGTATGCGTACCGTTGGACCCACGCGAAACTCCTTGTTTCACATGTGGATAGGTATATCCATGCTCAAGGTTCAAGGGTCCCTTAATAAGCCAATCCTCTATTTGTGTCATTGTAACGCCCTGATTTTTCTGTGTCTAAAATAATAGTTTTACCGGTCTGTGAATAGTACCACCAATCTGTGAATAGTACCATCAGCCCGGCCATTCACGACATATCATAAACACAGAATAAACATAAAAGGGACACAAAACATTCCTTTTTAGTCATGCACAGTTGGACAAGGAGTCGATCTACCTCATACCAGCTACCCTGATACACAATATTACCCACTAGACCCTAATTCAATTGCCCTTATACTTACAGGTACTCCCTATTCAAGTGCCAACATACCCCCTGTTCAAGTGTCAGCTACACCTACTGTGCTATCACCGACCTCATCAACTTCAACTACACCAATGGCATCACTTACTGACATAAAAAACCTCATGGAACAAATGGAAGCTAGAATAGAGGCTAGAATGAATGAGGCATTGGCTGCCCAGAGAACTGCCTTACTAGCTGAACTAGGTGGTGGTAATGGAAATGGGGCTTCCGTTGGGGGAAGTGGTCATGCTGCCTCCAATCAAGGACCTGGTGCTGCATCTGCCTCCTCAAACCCTATCCCTAACTTGGAAGACATGCCCTCCAAAACTGCTTCTGAAGCTCAGAAAATGAAAGAAAAACTGGAATTGTTGGAAAGTCTGTTACTTATCTTTTGCCCTTAAGACACACAAAGAAGTGGGTGGACAGGACTCCCTTTGTCCTTGTTCCCCGAAGCAAGACTGCCAACCAAGTTCAAATGCCCAACAATGGATAAGTTTGATGGAGCCACTTGTCCCAAACGCACCTGAAATGTATGTGGGTGCCCTCAACCCTTTTGGCTTAAACAGCGAGCTCCTTGCTCAGTTGTTTCAACAATCACTCACCGGTGCGCTTTAAGATGGTTTGTCAGCCTGGATGGTCTTAAAAATGAAAAGAACCTGGGAAGACATTTACAATGCGTTTAAATTCGTAATATCACTATATTGGAGGTAGATGTTACTCGGAGAGAACTGGAAACCACAAACAGAAAACAATGAACCCTTTTCCTCGTTCCTTGTACGAAGGTGGAGGGCCAAAAGCCGCCCAAATGATCAACCGACTTCAGAAAACAAGAACAGGTAGACATAATCATAAAGAACCTACTGCCCTGTCTATTCAACAAACAGTTGCAAACTCAGTACCTACATCGTTCCGTTGCCTCATTGCCACTGCTACAAAGGTAGAGGATTTACTTCAAATGGAAATTGAAAGAAGACTCGGGAACTCAAAAACAATGAACCTAAGCCAAGCTTAGCAAAGTCCATCGAAAGTGGCAAAGCATCACTCCCAACGAATCCTTACGCGTGGGAAATATGAAGAAAATGGCAGTCAATCAAAGGAAGAACATATACTGATCTCGGGATGCCAATCCTTTTGGTATTCCGAGAGGCCGTCAAAGCAAACTACAATTCAAACCTTTGGAAGCAAGACCACCACCCAACCCTTGCCCCGAAATTTCAAGGCCAAATGAATACTGTGAAGTACATCAAAGGACATGGACAAATACGAAAGCATGCTGGACACTTAAGAACCGCATCCAAAGACCTGGTAGATCCAACGGTTCAATTATTCCAGAAGTAAACCAACATAAGCACTAAAATCCCTTACCAATCACGGGGTACAAATGCTATTGTTTTTATTGTTTCTGACCAGGAATTGATCGATCCTTTCGAGCGATTCCTAGGAATGAATGAAATCTGTGTCCTGGATCTGAATGACCTAACTGAGGAAGTCAACGCTATAACCAGAAGCGGGAGACAGTATGAACCATTAGTCTTGGCCAAGGTCCAAAATAACCCCTACCAAAGAGCAGATGAACCAAAGGAAGACCCGGTACTCTCATAGTTAAAAAAGACACAAGCTAGGGTATCAATTTGGGAACTTTTGGCATCATCCTTTCCTCATCGCCAAGCTCTTTGCAAGGGTTTGAGTCAACTTTCAAAACATCGGTGGAAGTTAGCCCTGAAGTTGTTGGTATCTCCACCTCACCAATCATCAAAATGCAAAGCATCGGGTTTTCCGACATGACTTACCTAAGGAGGGAGGCAGTCACAATGATGCCCTTTACATCACTGTTCAAGAACAAGAGATAAAAACTGTGGCCCATGGTTCTCATTGATAATGGGTCAGCACTGAACGTCTGCCCACTAAGGGTAGCCGTTGCTTGGGGTTAGAGAAATCAGATTTCATTCCCATTCGGACTCAGATAGTGACAAGCATAGACAGCACTCGGAGAAGAAGTAATTAGTATTGGGGGTTGCTACACTAAAATTAGTAATTGGGCCAGCCATAATGGAGGTACCGTTCCAAGTAATTGATGTGCCCACCAGTTTCAACCTGCTTCTAAGACGGCCATGGATACACCATACCGAAGCTGTACCTTCCTCTTTGCATCAAAAGGTCAAATTCCCTACGAGGGTAAAATTATCACAGTTCAAGGGGATGATTACAGCCAGCTTAAGAAACCCAAGGGCCAGCCTCTCTTTGAGGTCAACCCCGAAAATGCCAATTTTCCCCTCTCGAGATTTTAATATGACACTGTGCAGTTCATAGAGGGAAAGACTACAAAAAATATTTTTTATTTGGATGCGGTGCCGATAAATCGTCTTATAAACAATTTTGAGTCGCCACCTCATTGTTTAGGCAATGAGAACCGTTTTTATAAAAAATGATTTCATTTTAAAACCAATTTTGTTTTAAAGGCAATTATTTTAAAAGCACTGTGATTGGTCAGGCGCATAAATGCGATTTCTGGGTAAGGGAATTGGGTACGCCCGGCCCGTTGGAAGCCGGCCCCGGAAAACGGCCTCTATTATTAACCTATGAAATTTCTATTTAATTAAAATTAGAAAAGCCAAATTATTTATTTATTTAAATCCAACCCAAATGAACCGGACCGAGTTCCTATTGGAAAATTTATTTGAATCGCCCCAAACAAAATCTAACTATCACATAACATTTATTCAAATTAAAGCAATTAAATCAAAGCAAAAAGCAATTAAACCAAATAAATAAAAGACCCGCTCTTGCCTTATGATTCAAGGCGGGTGACAAACCGAGTCAAAAATATTAAATAAAATGAATAAATGACCCGCTCTTGCCTTATGGTTCATGGCGGGTAACAAACTGGATCCAAAAATATATAAATTGATTCAGAATTAAATCTATAAACCAATAAAAACAAAATCATGCACAATTATTATTTAATGCCAAAAATATTATTAATGAATATGCAAATTAATCTTAAATATAAATAAATCAACAAATTTATTCCTGAACATTTAATTATTATTTTTGCATTCAACCAAAAATAATAAAATTCACACAAATAAATATATAATCACATTTTTAATATTTTAAGCTCAATTAAATTATAATCTGTTCATAGTTGATTTATTAAAGAAATTAAACTTTATTTTCGTGCAAAATTTATTGTTTTTATTATTATTTTTTTTATTTCTGGAAAATCGGGTGAATAGTGTGTGAATAGTGTGTGGACAGTGATTTTTTTTTTGGAAAAACTAATAACACTGCATATTTTTTTTGTCTAGAATTTATTTTTGAATGATTTTTTTATTTAATTTCTTGTTCAAATATAATTTAAAGACATATAAAATAGCCAAATATGAACATGATATAATAATTTAAAGAAGCTTAAATTATTAAAATCACAAGAATATGTAAAAATATGAAAATATGTAAAAGATACGAAAATGTTAAGGGAATTACCTGATCCTTAGATTGGGAATTATGAATGGATCTGATCTGCCAGAAGCTTTGTTTCCAAGGATTTGAATGTATTTTCTTTATATATATATATATTTTTATTATTTTCTCTTTGATCCACCTAAAGTTAATATCTAATAGCAATTTTCGTTCAAATTAACTCACAAGAGTGTTTGGAGGAAAATATAGCCACAGAGTATTTTTAGGTTTTTTTTTTTTTTTTCCGTGTAGTAGTGCGTGTAGAGGTTGAAGAAGAAGTAGTATGTGTGTACTTGCGTGTAGAAGAGGAGAAGAAAAAAGGACCCCAAAATTGTGAGAAGAGTGGTATTTATAGGGTGTACCACGCGTGCTCTCTCTTTATTATTATTATTATTATTATTTATTATTATTATTAATTATTATTATTATTTATTATTATTTTTTATATTTATTTATTTATTTATTTTAGTAGCATCGTGCTCTTTTTTTTTTTATTATATATATAATATATATATGTTTATTTAATTTATTTGTAGTACAACACGCGTTGCACACACCTCCGTGTACTGTAGCACGCGTGCCTCTTTTTATTATTATTATCTATTATTATATATTATTTTATATATTATATATTATATATATATTTAATTTATTTTAGTAAGCACGCGTGCCTCTTTTTTTTATTATTATTTTTATTTTTTTAATTATTTATTATTTTTCTTTTATATATATTATCATGCGTGCCTACATACACCGAGGTAGCTAGCGTGCTCTCTTCCACACGACGGCGCCCCTTTTTTTTATATTTTATTATTATTATTATTATACATATATATATTTTT
Organism: Jatropha curcas; assembly: GCF_014843425.1. The sequence continues at coordinate 5,738,882 of NW_023591416.1, read as the reverse complement.
ATCTTTGGATTGGAAAACTTCTAGATAGCATTAAGATAATCCATATCCTCGTGTCCTCATCGGATCAGG
>NW_023591416.1:5654327-5738313 GCF_014843425.1 Jatropha curcas | reverse complement strand
TCAGACTCTGTAGCGTGGGTTGTGGCGCCATTGAAATTGAAAATGCCTGTCCAAATTGTAAAATGAAGAATAATTTGAACCACAAAAATATGTGTCAAAGCCTATGACAAACATGCGGACGAAAAGGCACTTTTAAAGCAAAAATTTCAGGGGGTTGTAGAAAGCACTGGTTGATGTGGTTGTCCTTGATTCTAGCCAATTATCTCTTTTGTTGGAAGACCCTGGCTGCCATCTTAGTGCAATCCCGTCAGCACTGCACGAAACAGTAACAGTTCCATGGGGTGCGGATGTGGTGACAAGGTTAACGCGCAGAGGATTTGAACGTGGCAAAAGGGGAAGGGTTAGAATTTGGCGGTGCGTCCAGTTTTAGGGTGGCAGTGTTACGTGCTACCACTGAAAGTGAGAGTGCAGTGAATAGATGAGTCCTTTTTCAAGGATAAGATGATGAAAAAGATGCAGTGCGATCGGCAAAGGATTAGGTAGACTCCAAGGAAGGCTTGAGCGACTTTTTGTCGGCATATGGTAACGAGAGATAGGCCGCGGTAAGGATTTCCAGAGAATAGGAAAGGAAAGATATGAGATTTCGGTTCCTTTAGGGGAACCAGATTCGAATCATAAATTTTCTTTTGTCCGACATAGCTGAAGGGAATTTCAGAGTAGGGAAGACAGCCCTGGCTTGGGTATTCATGACAGATTTATTGCAGAGAAACTGTATCAATTCCTGACCTTCTTGGAAACGCTGTTGAAGGAATTGAGTTCATGGTAGGAATGAATACAAGCAGGCACAAGATCTGCTTGGTCGCAGAAGATATTGAGTTTAAAAGAACTTTTTAGGGATTGGGGATGAAGCTTACCAAGGGGTGCAAGAGCAGAAGGCAAGGAGGATCCTCCAAGTCAGTACTCTGTGAGATGCCGGGAGGCAGAGAGGGAAGGTATTGAAAGATGAAGCTTGAAAGGCAAGACAGGATGCATAATCACTGGAAGCGAAAGAATATACAGAAGTTGATTGAGCGATCCAAGCAATTAAAAGACACCTTATGAATTTATTGAGCCGGGCTGTTAACCTGAGTCGTTCTGTTTTTTCTGATGGTTTGTTGTTGAGAATAATATGGATGTGTTTCCTGTTTTTATTTCAAATCAATGGGAACTAAATTTTGATTATTATTGTTCTCTGTTTTCTGATTGTTCACGTTCTAGGCATTGATTAGATCACGCGCATCATTTGACATAATGTCAGTTACGATAATTTTAACATTTAACTTGGAGCACCACTGAGGATCTAATAATGAAATCGATCAGACTTCAAAGCCTGAACATTAGACAGGATTTCAAGAATGCCATCAAAAGCAAAATTCAGAGGTAAGTTTGCCTGGAGCTACAGCTGAATCAGGAACGACAGATTTCGAATACAGAACATTTCAGTGCCTACTGATCCACAATGTTAACCGGTAAGGCAGGAAAAAGGAGAAGGGTCAGACCAGAATGGCAGGATAAGATCAAAGCTGAAGTACAGAAGCATAATAGACTGCAGGTATCCTTAGAAGTAAAGTTCACTATCCAGAAGGTTGAATAATATAGTCCAGGAATGCTAAAGAAGAGATGGGAGAATAAGGGTCTGTGTTTGACTATAGAAATACCTGAACAAAGCCTGTCTAAGGATGACTTTCACTGCCGCACAAGATGTTTTATTCTACGACAGTGCTCGCCAGAATATGGGATGTTATTCTGTCATGGACGATTTCTGATACAACAAATATTGATGGACTAGCGGACAAGCATAAGATGCTTTACAAACAGATTTCGGGACCTTTTGTATACGAGTAATGCATTTGGACTAAGAATGCGGGGCGACAACCAGAGAATTGGCTACAAACATTATTATATCATAGTGATCCCATAAAGGGTTTAGAAGTATATGTAGAAACGAATGGTGGTCAATGAAAGAACACAAGAGAGGCATGCAGAGATCTGGAGAAGTTCTTGCAGGGTCAAGCAGTATAAATTGAGACTATCATCCCAAAAGTGGTTCGAAGTACGAAAAGGGAATTGTTAGGGTTTTATTGTGTAGGACTAACGGGATTGAGGTCGACCCTGATAAAAAAAGCATTCAGGAATATGGAAGCCCCCAACAGACGTAGGTGAGAAGCTTCTTGGGTAAAATTCAAATATAATCAGCAGGTAATTATTATCAAGACCTATCATTACGTGTGATCATCTTCAAGCTTATGAAGAAAACCAGCCGGGTTAAATGGAATGGAGGACTGCCGGAAAGCCTTTGGACCATATAAAACAAAGTATTGATGGAATCAACAATATTGAGTTACCAGACCAGGAGACTTGATCTTTCGTACTTTGTTATAGAGGATGCAAGGAATAGGGGCACTGTTGGTTCAACCGGAAGCGATTGGGATAGAAAAACCATTTTACTAGCTCAGAGAAACACTACCCTGTTCGAGGAGAAATACAATATGATATGGAAAACGTGTCAATGGAGGGGTATGTCCTAAAGAAGTCTGAGATCGTATATTTGATTCTTCAAGGGTCACTTTTGTCTCAAGTTGATCCTAATATAATCTAAAAGAGCGATACTCTATGAAGGGCGGCTGTCTAAGTGGGTTAATTCAGATGTTAAGCGTGGATGCGGAGTTTTGTAAGAAGAAAGGGTCAAAGGTCGGGTTCGTGGCAGAATTCCTACGCTGAAAACCCACTTACGCTGATGAACCGTGGACAATTGGAATTTCCAACGAACCTTGTTGTGTCTCGAACAAGGGGCTTGAACTTACTTTGATGATCGACACAGAAATGGAGCGGAGCTGGTATTTGTATAGAAGCACCTAATTGGTGAGGTTACCAAAGTGTGCAAAGCTGTTGTTTCGGTCACTAACAATATGCTGAGTATGAGCAAATGCATATGGGATAGAAGCTCTCTCGCAGTCGGTGCTAAGGAAGTCGAGGTGATTAGGAGATTGTTAATTGGGTTATTGGAAACATGCAAACGCAGAGTGGAAAGTGAAGGAGGAGAGATTGAAGCCCTATGTTGAGTAGTTAATTAAAGAGGCAGCAATTTTTCAATAAAATCACCTTCATAGCACATAGAAGAACTTATACAGAAAATTCAGGTGCCTTGGAAGCTAGCATCAAGCTTGGCAAGATTTGAGTAAAGTGCCAAAAAAAGCCATTCAATATACCATAGCCAATATCCCGTGCTACTAGAACTTTGGTGAAACCAGGTGGAATAGAGGAAGAACCTTGGTTTTGATATTCTGCGGTATATGAGAGAACGGAACCTTTCGATGATGCACAAAAGAAGACCGTGCAGTTTCGAGAAACAATGGCTCTGAATTATGTCCTGGCTGATGGTGAACTCTATCGAAGAGCTTGGGACGTGTTGTTAAGATGCGTGGAGTAAAAAGGAAGGAGAAGACAATAATGAAGACGTCCTGAGGGACGTTTTGTGGTACTTACATCTTGAGCGGACATGAGTTTTAGCCAGAAAGAATCTGAGGCAGGTTCTTTGGATGAGATGGAAGGCGATTGCGTCAATTATGTGCGTCATTGAAAGCATGCACATATATGATAATAAGCACTTTACCCTGCTGTGAGCTCCATCCGACAGCTCCTTCTTGGCTTTTTTTCTGCATGGGGATAGATATCCTCGGCAAAATCACGCAGTAGCATGAATGGGCATCAGTATGATATTGGTTTGCAGTGGACTACTTTTTAGATGGATCGAGTCTCAAATCTTAAAGAACTTAACCGACAAACATGTGGGTAAGATTCATTGAACAGAACATTTTTTTGTCGCTAATGGGTATTCCTCATCAAATTAGTTAAGAAGGTTCCATTTCAACAGATGTTGGTCAGTTGTCTATAGGTATAGGTTGCGCATCACCATTCCTCTCCTTATCGGCTTCGGCTAATGCGTGGTAGAAGCTGCGAATAGGAGATTAAAAAGAAATCTATCTAAGATGTGTGAAAGGTATAGAAGCTGGGCGAGAACTTCCTTTGTCGCTCTGGGGGATTCGAATAATCTTCAAGTCGTTAAATGGAGCTTTCTCCTTTGACTTGTATAGTGGGATGGAGGCATAGTGTTACGATAGGCTCGAAAAGAGTCTTCAGGGTTCTTGTAGAAAGCCGGCTTGACCGGGAAGAATGGGCAAGACAAGGGTTGAAGACCTGGCATTTTTGGACGGGAAGAAGTTGAACTGCTAGATTCCAGGATCAGATGAGATTAAAAGAGGATTGCTCGTTATTCTAAAAAACGGGTAATCAGGGCTTTTAAAGACATGGAGAATTTGGTGTTTTGATAGATTGTTGAATACGAAGCCCAGAATCATCCTGGTGGGAAATTCAAACCCAATGGCATGGGACCATTCAGAGTTCAGAAGTCTACTAGCTAAGGTGCCGCTGAAATTACTAATATGGAAGGGAAGCTATAATCGGATTGTCATCAGGATAAAATGATAGAGATTCTATATCTGAAATGTGATTTCGGTTAAAAAAAAAAAAAAAACAAAAGGGGGGTAAGTTCGAAAACCGAAAGGCGCTGTAGGCAGAAAGGGCTCGCCTAGGTTGAAAACACCTAAAGGGCGGCTATGGCAAAGTTAGAGACATTAAAATAATAAATCGATAATAAAATTTGGGATATACACCGGTGGTGCTTTAGTTTAAATGTGAAATCTATGCATGCGTTTCTGGTGAGGATTTGTGATTAGTTGCTCAAATGTATCAACTTGACATTGACAGGAGAAAGATAAATAGAATAGTTAGGAGTGAATGACATTGGTATTAAAATAAAGTTCTTAACTTCTGTATTAATTTGAAAAGAAGTAAGATAGAAGTAAAAGATTAAATAAAGGGTCTGATTTCAAAAAAGTTTTCTTCCTTATGTTCGGGGACACATGGTTATAGAATAAGACCTTCCTCTTGCTTATACTGATCAACGATGGACTAGTTCAAAAACATTTGGCTGTTGTCCGCTAAGTATTGAATGTTTAAACATTGATAGAGAGAAAGAACACCATTTCGCTTAGTGATTTTTTGGAAGGTCAATAAACCATGAGTAATAACATTAGTACTCATGTAGGTATGCCATACACAAGAAAGTTGCATATATGTTTTGTTTGATCGTGCAGTGATAAAATAGTTCACCATTCTTTTTTGTTTCCTAGTGGTAAAGCTTCTTCTTTAAATAATAGATTAATTTTTCTTTTCATGAGCATTTCTTATTAACCAGGGGCGGAGGCCCAAATGATTAACGCAACAATTAATTTCGAAAGAAAAGTTTGTTGTCTTTTGTTGTACTTTGTTGCAGAACGAAAATTAATAAAGGCAGAACCATCACGGATTCATTAATTCAAGAAAGGAGATACATTAATCTAGGAGCCCATGGCCTGGGAAATACGAGGAACTAAGAAAAAAAAACAAAGAAGAAAGCATAACAACATTCATTGTGAACAGGAGTCACATCGGACGCCAATGTTCGCAGGATCTTAGTATCATCATGAGGTAAAGACAGTTGGCATATGCGGGTGTCACGAGTGTCTTGCCCGTTCTTCATTTAATACATGGTGTTTCCGATTATCGCCAACGAGTCGCAAAGTGGGTCAACAGATGTGGTGTTAATCAACCACTCTCGAAATTATGGGTTCTGGTACCCGTGTATCACCCATGTGTGACGCTGGTCCCTGGTCGGAAGTAGGCCATTGGAGCGGTCTAAACTGGCATACACATAATTGAGGTTCATACTTCCGGTAGTTGACAATCCAACCTCCACAAAGGATAGTCCATAATTGTAGGAGTCGTCCTCCGAAATCGAAAGTGTCTCTGAGACGAGATTGAAGATGGCAGATCCATAGGTTGGAATTCAAGCGAGTTAGGCTTAATTTGTCCAGAGCCCATGCTTGCAATAGCAATGGACAACTGCGATGATGAACATTGAAATCGGAGATGTTAAGGGCAATATCCCTGACCTAACACATTGTCTCTCCCATAATCATCATGAAGACAGTATGATGGCGCAATTGCATGTCACGAACAACAGTCAGAAGTCGAAAATCTCCAATTCCAGGCTGATCTCTGCTGTCGGTGGTGATAAGATGCGGAAGCGGTGGAAGCATCCGGAGAAAAAGAGATAGACAAATGACGTCCGGATAATGCGGTGGACCACTCTTGCAGTGGATGGGCATTTTGGCCCACCTTATTATGCCATCAGGAAGGTAAATCGGGCACAAGGCCACAATCTCAGCTAGATCATACCTAGGACCTGGGGTAAAGTTGGAGTTTCGTCTTGATCAGGATGATGATCCATCACGGCACACATTTCCTCGTAGGTTGGAGTCACTTCAGAGTCTTCAAACCGGAAAACCATGGACCATGTACTAGGATTAAACGAGTAACGAGCCAAGATAAGAAAACCATAAGTCACCATAGTCAGGTTTTAAGTCTTTGAAATATTTCAGCCAAACGAGTTGGTTCATAGGAGGAATTCGCCATAGGTCGTCAGGGATGGATTGAACAAAAGATGAGACTTGATTTCTGAAAGCCATGGAAGAGAAGCTGTTTGGAAATGCTGTGGGATGAGGAGAGAATGAAGCATAGGATTCCTACTTATAGGAAGGGAAAGGCCCCACTAGGTTGAAAAGGATACCCATCACCAGCTGGCTGGCATCTGCTTTCGGTGGTGATAAGATGTGGGTAAGCTTCATTAGGTTGGAATGATACTCATCACCAGCTGGATAGCATCCACTTTCGGTGATGATAGGATGCGAATGGGTCCCACTAGATTGAGAAAAATCAATCAAAAAAAAAAAAAGAAAAAAAATAAAGCGGAACAAAACAAATCGAAAAAAAGGATAGCGGTGGAAACATCCGGAGATGCAGGAGATGAGGCGTCCGGATAAAGCGGAATAAAGCAAAAGTCTCAAATTAAAAAAAAAAAAAAATCAAATCAAATCAATTTGGAGTCGGACTCGCCAAGGAGGCAAAATCATCAACTCTACCAAATTACCCTCAGGTAAGTTTTCTCTCAACACCGCATCAGGAAAAGTATACCTAAAGATGTAACAAAATCTTTGCTAAAAGAAAAAAATCAAATCAAAGCAAAAAAGAAAAGAAGAATAAAGTTTTCAAGGTTCACTCAAAAGTAAAGTTTTCAAGGTTCACTCAAAAGATAATATTTTTGGTCTCGGAACGGAATTCCAGACTGGGGGCAAAAATAAAATCTTTTGTCCTGATGCAAAATTTCAAGTTTCAAAGTTTATGATTTCTAATGCATGGGGGCATGTGATGCTCCAACATTTAATAAAGGCAAAATCTGTTTGTACACAGAAATTGCTATTTTCTTTTGAGAATGTTTTCAGGTCAACTGGTGATGGTTTCTCAAAGCCGTTGAAGCTTCAACACTTAACAAAGGCAAAATCTGTTTATATACAGCAGCAATAGCTCTTTGGACCCATAAAGCAAAATTTGTTTGTACACAGAAATTGCTCTTTTCAAAAAAAAAAAAGAAAAAAGAAAAAAAAAATTTTCAAGGCCGATTATACCGAGTTGAGGAGGTAGACAAAGCCGATTATACCGTGCTTTGGACTCTTTTCAAACTCTCTGAAGCCGATTACACCGAGCTGAAGAAGTGAACAACAAAGCCGACTATACTGTGCCTTGGATTCTTTTCAAAATCCTCTAAAACCGATCAAACTGAGTTGAGGAGGTGGGCAACAAAGCCAATCAAATTGAACTTTGGAATCCTTAATCAAGTCAATGATGGTGTATTTCAAAGTTGACTCAAATCCTGGTTAGTGATGGTGCTGTTGCGAAGCTAATCAGGCCAATTTCAATTCCCCCACCAATTTCAATTCCCCCACCAAGCGGTGATGATGTATTGCGAAGCTGTTTGGATCCTTTTTCTTGATTAGTGATGGTGTGTTGCGAAGCTAATCAAGACAATTTCTATGCCTCTAAAATCGATCAAATTGAGCTGAGGAGGTGGGCAACAAAGCCAATCAAATTGAGCTTTGGAATCCTTAATCAAGTCAATGATGGTGTATTTCAAAGTTGACTTAAATCCTGGTTAGTGATGGTGCTGTTGCGAAGCTAATCAGGCAATTTCAATTCCCCCACCAAGCGGTGATGATGTATTGCGAAGCTGTTTGGATCCTTTTTCTTGATTAGTGATGGTGTGTTGCGAAGCTGATCAAGACAAAATTCTAGCCTCTAAAAACCGATCAAACTGAGCTGAAGGAGTGGCAAACAAAGCCAAATCAAAATTAGCTTTGAATCCTTAACAATCAATAATGATGTATTTCGAAGTTGACTCAAACCCTGGTTAGTGATGTGTTGTTGCGAAGCTAATCAAGCCAATTTCAATTCTCCCCACGAAACAGTTGATGGGTTATTGGAAGCTATTTGGTTCCCTTCCCGGTCAATGATGGTGTATTGCGAAGTTGACCAGGGCATACAAAATCCTTCGAGCCAAATCAGACCGCGCTCGGAGGTATCTTCCAAAGCCAACCGACTGGGAACCGGACCAAAGCCGATCAAACCGAGTTGAGTAGGTAGCCAAATGATTTAACTCAAATCTTTCAAGCCGATTCAAACCGAGCTTTGAAGATTGATTGCCAAACTGAAGGCGCTTCAATGGACCCACTTTAACATTAATGTTTATCACAATTTAATGATTAAAGTGGGGGGGGCAAAACTGTTGACGCGTATTTTTTATGGCCCCGCCTGATCCAATGAGGGAAAATGAGGACACAAGGATTAAGGGATTAATGCTATCTAGAAGCCTTCCAAATCCAAGGGTAAAAAAAAAAAATAAATAAAATAAAATAAAAATAAAATAATAATAATAAATTTAATAATAAATAAATAAAAAAAATAAAAAAATAAAAAAAAAGAGGAAAACGCGTGCTTACTGCAGCCACGCGTTTCCCTAACTTTTAAAATAAAATAAATAAAAAATATAATAATTAAAAAATAAAAAAAATAAAAAATAAAAAATAAAAAAAAATAAAAAAATAAAAAAATAAAAAAAGAAGGGAGAAAACACGCGTTGTACTGCTTACCACCTCGTGCTACAGTACCGCATTTTAATATAATAATAAAAATAAAAAAAGTAATAAATAAATAAATAAAATAAAATCACGCGTCGTGTAACAGTACCCGCATGATTTTTTTAATAATAAAAAAAATAATAATAATAAATAAAATAAATAAAAATAAGTAAAATAAAATAAAAATTAAAAATTAAAAAAAAAATCAATTCACGCGTGTACTTACACCTCGTGTACAGTACCCGGCATTGATTTTTTTTTAATAATAAAAATAATAATATAATAATAATAATAATAAAATAAAATAAAAAATAAAATTAAAAAAAAAAATTCAATCACGCGTGTACTGGCGTGTACATACCCGCATGATTTTTTTAATAATAAAAAATAATAATAATTTAATAAAAAATAAAAAATAAAAAAAATAAACATAAAAAAAATCAATCACAGCGTGTACTGCTACAACCTCTGGACAGCACCGCATGTTTTTTTAATAATAAAAATAATAAAAAAAATAAAAATAAAAATAAAAAGGGGCGTGCTACACCCTATAAAACACTACCCTATTATACACACACAAGGTTTTGGACACCCGCCCGGACGCACACACACTACCTCTTCACCACACTTCTTCACTCTCTACACCCACTACTACACAATCGAAAAAAAAATCCTAAAAATACTCTGTAGCTATATTTTCCTTCAAACACTCTTGTGAGTTAATTTGAAGGAAAATTGCTATTAGATGTTAATATTAGGTGAATCAAATCATAAAAAAATAAATATAAAGAAAACACATTTAAACCCTTAGACACAAAGCTTTTAGCAGATCCGATCCATTCATAATCCCTAATCTGAGGATCAGGTAATTCTCTTAACATTTTTGTATCTTTTACATATTTTCATATATATTTTCATATTTTTTATATGTTTCTGTGATTTTAATCATTTTAAGCTTCTTAAATCATATTCTGTTAATATTGGCTATTTTATTATTGTCCTTAAATTATATTTTGAACAAGAGAAAATTAAAAAAAAAAAATATTCGAAAAATAAATTCTGCGACCAAAAAATATGCAGTGTTTTTAATTCTTCAAAAAAAAAGATTCACTGTTCACACACTTATTTCACGCACTGTTTAGACACTATTTCAACACACTATTCACCCGATTTTCCAGAAATAAAAAATTACAAAAATTTAACAAATTTGCACGAAAATAAGTTTAATTTCCTCAATAAGATCAATTATGAAACCATATGTAATTTTAATGAGCTTAAAATATTTAAAAATGTGATATATTATATTTATTCGTGTGAATTTATTAAATTTTTGGTGAAATGAAAAAATGAAATTAAACTAAAAACAAAAAAATTAAAATGTGCTTAGATATTAAATAATAATTATGTATGGTTTATTTTTATTGGTTTATGCGATTTAATTTTTGATTTTTTATATATATTTAGATCTGGTTTGTTACCCGCCTTTAACCATAAGGCAAGAGGGGTCTTCATTTATTTTATTTATTCTTCGGTTTGTTACCCGGCCTTTAACCATAAGGCAAGAGCGGTCTTTTATTTATTCCCATTTAATATTTTTGATTCGGTTTGTCGGCCCGGCCTTGAACCATAAGGCAAGAGCGCGGGTCTTTTATTCATTGGTTTAATTGCTTTAATTTGAATATGATTGCCTATGTGATAATAGATTTGTTTGGGACGGTTAAATAATTTTTCCAAATAGGGAACTCGCGTTTCGATTATTTTGGGTTGGGTTTAAAATAAATAAATAATTTGGCTTTCTAACTAAAATAAAATCTAGAAAATCATAGGTTAATATTAGGAGGCCGGTTTTTCTGGGCTCGGCTTTCCAACGGGACGAACGTACCCAATTCCCTTTACCCAGGAATTGCATTGGTGCGCCTGACCATCTTTAAAAATAATTGGTCCCTTTTAAAAACAAAATTAGGTTTTAAAAATGAAGTCATTTTTTATTAAAAATGGTCCCATTTTTCTAAACAATGGGTGGCGACTCAAAATTGTTTATAAGACCGATTTATCGGCACCGCGACCAAAACAAAAACATTTTATCAAAAATCACGAAAAGAAAAAAAAAAGATGTTTTCGGGTCCTTCGGGGGGATTTCGGGCGAAAACACATATTGATCCCTTAACCTTTGCCTTATTGCACACGTTCTTCTTTAATATGTGAAGATGTTTGTAATAAGAAACAAAACATAATAACCATATTAGTGGAAACAAATTTATTGGTGCGATCCCAATTGTGTAAATGCAAAACATATCTTTCAAATGGATACATCCATCTATATTGCATCGACCCAACCCTTTGTGTTTCAAAAGGTAAATGAATAGGTAGATGCTCCATAGAATCGAAGAATCCTGAGGGGAAAATTCGCTCTAATTTGCAAAGGATTATTGGTATTTCTCACACAAGGCGATCCATATCCTCTATTCTCAGGATAGTTCTTGTCAAATCTTAAAAAAAAAAAAAAAAAAAAAAAAAAAAAAAAGACTTAGCCTATATCAATGCTTCCACATTTTGGTTGGTAATAGCTCTCAGAAAAAGCTATTGGTATTAGCATTTGCAAAAAAAAAAAAAAAAAAAAAAAAAGACTTAGCTATATCAATGCTTCCCACATTTTGGTTGGTAATAGCTCTCAGAAAGCTATTGGTATTAGCATTTGCATAAAAACATGACAATCATGGCTTTTCATCCCAAATAATCTATATTTCTGCATGTCAACATCGACCAATGTTAGATGCATATCCATCTGGACAGCGCAACCCACGAACCCACTCACACAATATTTGCTTTTGCGTCTATTCTAGCGTGTAACAAGCCTTTGGAAATCATCCCGTCTCTACTATCTGTTCTAGCTCAAGACGACGATAAATTTCTTTCATATCTACTCTAGCTTTGGCATTATCCTTTGTTTTCCCATCAATTTTCATCACAGTGTTTAAGATATTTTCAAATACATTTTTTTCTATATGCATTACATCAAGATTATGTCGAATAAGCAATGTACTCCAGTATGGCGAATCCTAAGATATACTTCATTTTTTCCATACAGTGCTCTGACCAATTCTACTGTTAACCTCTTCATGTCCCAAATCAATCACTTTCAAAAGCCCCAACTCTTCAATTTCCAACAAAAGTTCTGTACCTGACTTTATAGGTGGAGGGGGGTCGTAAACAACCTTATTCTTTTGAAAATACTATCAATTTTGCCTCCATGCATGATCAATTGGGAGAAATTTTCAATGATTATCAAATCAACACTGCTTCCCACCATTTTTCAAAGTAAATGCATTTGTCTTCTCCATGCAATATGGACAAGTAGTTCTGCTGGCATTACTCCATCCAGATAACATTGAAAGTGCAAAAAAGACACTAATCGTTTATAGCAAAGCGGCTTGGAGCATAAAATTTTGAGAATTTGAAATGTCATAAGTTTCGTAATTTGATTCCCACAATTGATTCAACTCTGCAATTAAAGGCTGTAAGAAAACATCGATCTTATACGTCGGGTTCGTTGGTCCCGACACAATAAAACACGAGAACATATACTCTTCTTTTATACATATGGATGGGGGTAAATTATATGGTGTCACAATTACAGGCCATGTAGAATATTATTACCTTGACTCTACTAATGGTTGAAAACCATCCGTGCACAGTCCAAATCTGACATTCCTGACCTCAGTAGCAAATGACGGATGCTGATCATCGAAGTGTTTCCATGCTTCTGAATCTGATGGATGAAGCATAACATCAGCTTCATGTTCATGTTCTGCATGCCATCGCATCTGTTTAGTTGTAGCAGGAGATGCATATAGCTTTTGAAGTCGTGGAGTCAACGGAAAATAATAGATTTTTTCTTAAATGTTTTCTCTTTCTATTGTCTCCCAGTTACTTGACATCCCCTTTTATATCTAGGAAGGTTGCAAAATTTGCACACCCTTAATTCACTGTCACGGCCCCAAAAAATATACAATTATTACGATAATAATCTATCTTCTTAACCAGCAGGCCTAAGCCCTGAACTAGCTTCTTCGTTTGGTAAAAGTTATCAACCATGGAATTATCACTAGGCATCACTTCTTTCATTAATTGCACAAAATCATCATAACACCTTTTAGAAATGTGATGCTCTGATTTAATATGCAACATTCGCCACACTACAGAAAGCAAAGAATGTCTCTGGCAACCTTGCCAAACTTTATGATAGGTGGCACTTGGGATATCATACAACTGTTGCACGACTGTGTTTGGTGACTCTTCCTTATCCTCCCAATGGAAATCAGGATCGCCATATCTTGGATATATCTTGCGATCGCAATATTGGATCTGAATCTGTGACATCCCGACCTAGCAAAGCAATCCTAAAAGGGCGGGTAGAGCAAAGCTTCTGGTTAGCTTCTAGGATGGTAGGCTAGCTATGGGTAGTGGAATGTGGGACACAGGAATGAATCGAATCATATATCAAAAATGGAAAAGATAATGATTAGAGGCGCCTTTTGGTGGAATGGATTGGAGAGTTAGAAAAACTCTAGGGTTAAATGTGCTCGCTTAACGGAAATTCTAAGATGGGTGACCTCCTAGTAAGTTCCCCATTTCACATGCAGGACAAAACCATGCAGTCTTGCTAATCCAATATGGGATAGAGCTAGCTTGATCCAAAGTGGACACTTCCTCTGGTGGTTGGAGTCGAGTGTGACAATTGCTATCAAAGCTAGACCCCCTCCAGTAGATGTATGGTTCGAGGATGAACCACGCGGAAGCTGGTGGGCCTGTGACATCCCGACTGGGCAAAGCAATTCTAAGAGGGCGGGTGGAACAAAGCTCCTGGCTAGGAAGCTGGTGGGCCTGTGACATCCCGACTGGGCAAAGCAATTCTAAGAGGGCGGGTGGAACAAAGCTCCTGGCTAGCTTCTAGGATGGCAGGCTGGCTATGGGTAGTGGAATACGAGACACATGAATGAATCAAATCTTATATTGAAAAGGGAGAAACTAATCATCAGAGGTGCCTTTTGATGAAATGACTTGGAGAGTTGGAAGAACTCTAAGGTTAAGTGTGCTCGATTAATGGAAATTCTAGGATGGGTGACTTCCTGGGAAGTTTTTCATTTCACCTGTAGGACAAAACTGTGCAGGTCTTACCAATCTAGTATGGGATGGAGCTGGCTCGATCCAAAGCGGACAATTCCTCTAGTGGTTGGAGTCGGGGGTGACAGCAGATCTATGTCTTCACTGCGTGATGCACTGGACTTTGTCCCAAACTATTGTCAATCTGGGTTTCACCATGATATACTCAATGATAATAGTTGTCTACAAACCCAGTTTTGCATAAATGGAGCTTCATTGTTTCAACATCATAAAAAGCATTATTTTTGCACTTGTTAAGATTGCATGAACACCTTATTTTCCCTCCATTATACACTGTGGATTACTGATTGCAAACTGAATGAAGGACTCTAGACTCTCCATGAATCTCTCCTTAATAAATCATTCAACTCGTACCTTTAGTACATCCACATACGATCAACAGACATGTTGCCGGTTTAGTTATCATAAGCTACTTTATTATTTTATTATGATGGTAGATGTGTATTATATATGAGTGAAAAATACATAGTACACACACATACAATACTTTTCATAACCATGTAATGAAATTTCGGCAGCATCTTCCCCCAGTTCTCCAGGTCCACAAAGTGAAACAGAACCATTTCACTATGAACGCGGAGAACATAAAAATGAGAGATATTATTGAAATCAACCAAAGATGATTCAGTAACTATTATATGTGTTCGTACATTTTGTACTTAAAAGACATTTTTAAACTATCCAACTTGGACAATTTACTGTCTTCTCTTCCATCCGGATTGAGAAAGACATCAAATATGCAACTGAGGTACTTGTATTTATGTTATTAGGTTGCTTATGGTTTATTACGATATTTTCAAGGAAAAAATTTGGCAGTATTTCTCCTTAAAAACTAATAAATCCAAATTTCTAAATAAAAAAAAAAAAAACACTTCTCTAAATCAATATCCACATCAATGGCTACTATTAGACCTCCAATCATCACATTCTATATACAAATAAAAAGAAATGCTTCGATAAAATAACATCCACATCAATGGCTACGGGCCTCCAATCAACACATTCCATGCACAAATAAAAAGAAACACTTTATAAAGCAACATCCACATCAATGGCCACTACTAGGCCTCCAATCAACACAAGTCGTCGATAAATTAATAAAATCCTCCAATCAACACAAGTCGTCGATAAATTAATAAAATCTAATAAATTGGAATCAAATGCATAATAAAAAAAAATATGATTAAGTTTTATGCTTTTAATTCATATTAATTTTTAAGTTTATGCATTTAATTCTTATGTTTGTTATGATAATGCTAAGTTTTATGCTTTCCTAAATCAAAAGCTAGAATTAGTAAAATACTTACATTATAATAAAAATATAGCTTAAGATAAAATTATTTTTTATCACTGTCCTAATTAAGTGTATGTGAGCATTAAGTTTTATTCTTTAGATTAGAATTATTAAGTTTATGCTTTCTCTAATTTATTTTTTATTACTTTCAAATTAAGTAGAATATTAATTAACCAAAATACAGAAAGTAATTATAAAGGTAATGTACTTAAAAAACTAACATTAACAAAAAAACTAACCTAATTAACAAACTAAGCTAATTAAAAACTGACATACTTAACAAAGTAACATTGAAAACTAATTAATTTAACAAACTAACTATCCTAAAAATCATTTTTATTAACAAACACATTAACAAATTATAATAACAACGTTTTTTCTTTTATCTCTAAGAAATTATATGTGAAAACTAATCTAATTAAAGGACTTACCTAATTAACAAACTAAACTAATTAACAAACTAACTATCCTAAAAATCATTTTTATTAACAAATACATTAACAAATTAACTAAATATCCAAAATCCATTTTCATTAATAAACCATTTTATTAACAAACTGAAATTAAACAAAAATTTAACAAAAATAGAAATTTCCATCAATATTTTTTTATTAAAACTGAAACAAAACTCAAATTGACAACCTAATAGCTAAAAAATAACAAACAATGAAATATTAAACCATAAAATACACAACCAAATTGTGAGGTCGGAATTTTTAAGTACAAAAAGGAAGCGACAAAAGAAAAGGTGTCTTAAATACCGAAAAAGAAAAGAAAAAGATAAGAAGATAGATTGAAGGTTCTCACAAATTATCTTTGGTGGTTTCACTTGCAGATCGAATGAAAAATGACAAAGAACCCAACTCCTTGGTTTTCAATCCAATGATTTGAGTTTAAAGATTAAAGTTTGTGTTTCTTAGGATTTCAGATTCATCGCAAGGGGTTTTTTTGATTGATTAAATTCTAGGTCTCAACTTAAATCCAAGGTTAACACTAGTTGTCTTAGGATTTTTGAGTTGAGTTTTAAAAATACAATCTCCCCTAGTCTTTCCCAAAATCCTCCCTTTAAGCCTACCCCTAATGCCTATTTATAGACATTTGAGGGTGGGGTGGCCTTCTTAGGATTTTTGAGTTGAGTTTTAAAAATACAATCTCCCCTAGTCTTTCCCAAAATCCTCCCTTTAAGCCTACCCCTAATGCCTATTTATAGACATTTGAGGGTGGGGTGGCCTGTTCAAGGCTGACGTGGCAAAAATGCCACTATCGAGCCTTACAATGGGATTGGGCCCACTTTTACTAAATCAAACTGGGTAGCATGCAAAACGAGACGGTGCATCGACCTGACGCTCTTTTTAGTCTGGATTCACCGTGAAACGCTCAGTAATCCAAAAAAGTAAAAGTGGTTAAACACATTAGTAATCTCAACCACGGACTATCATTCCAAAAACCAGGGCGCTCGGGAACTCCGATCCAATTTTATGGGAAAAAATGGTGTATCATCACCGAACCTTTTAGGGGCAAAATTTATGCATCTTACACCAGCTGGTGGCTTTAATTTTAGAATGCTCCACTTCAGGAGGTTGTCCTTCGGACGATGCCCAGAGGGACTTTGAAAACCTACCTTAGGAGACTTACAGTACCATTATAGTATTTGTAAACGATGAAATGCATCAGGGTGATTGTTGACGACTTTTGCGGCGATCTTGCGTCAATTGGCGACTTTGGTTTGAGAATGCTCCATTTTGGAAGGTTGTCCTTTGGATAATGAAAGGCAAAATGAGAACACCCCAAGGGACGGCTTCAGGGGTGCACCACTAGGACAGCATCAATAGATAAATGAGTACGACACTTCGATCAACCGGGTTTCGAAAATGCTCCACTTCGGGAGGTTGTCCTTCGGATGGTGAAAAGCGAAATGACATGCGTCACACAGGACAGCATCAGGGGTGCGCCACTAGGATAGCTTCAACAAATGAATGAGTTTGACACTTCGGTCGACTTAGTTTCTGAAATGCTCCACTTCAGGAGGTTGTCCTCCGGACGATGAAAGGTGAAATGAGATGCGCCACATGAGACAACTTCAGGGGTGTGCCACTAGGACGACTTCAATGGATAAATGAGTACGACACTTCGGTCGATCCGAGTTCTTAAATGCTCCACTGCGGGAGGTGCACCACTTTGGATGGCTTTGAGAATGCTCCACTTTGGAAGGTGCGCCACTTAAGATGGCTTAGGGAATGCTCCACTTCAGGAGCTAAGCCACTTCATACGGCTTTGAGAATGCTCCATTTGGGAGGAGCCTGTAAAATAATTCTTGCAACACAAGAGAAGAGGCACTTTGGTGGGTTATGGTTAGAAATTTCTATGATTGAGCCTAGAAAAGCATGCGCGTGTTACATGATTCTACATAATAATGCATGTCTTTACGTGAATTCATGTGTATTTGATTACTCGTGAATCTGTGTGTGCTTGCGTGAGTGTTATTGAAAATTATGCTACAACACGCAAAACGAGAAAGGCTCACCTGTGGCCAGCGGTATGATGCCCCTACTTAGGCAGCTAGCCATTGACGGGTTGCTGGCTAAGTATAAGAGCTGGACACAACAAGTGCGCCTTTAGGACAAACTGGACCCGAAGGCTTAAGTCGAGCCCATGGACCCATTATTCCTTATAAAAGGTGAAAGTGAGACTCATTTGTCACATTCAAACTTATTTTCTCTCAAACCCTCTCTTTACTCCTTCTTGCAATCGAAACACATGGCCGCCAAGAATGTCATAATTTGGCCGCCTGGTGATTCGGTGATCGATCCCGTGCTCATTTTGTGAGTCACAGGAAACTAAGGGAATTCATTTCGGATGTGGGAACTTCGATTAGTCATTCCGGTTGCGGGAACTTCAATTTAGTTTGCGGCACGATTTGCCCAGCCACCTTTGTTGGGGCATGATTGAGGTATTTCATAACCTTTTCTTTGTTTTTCCTGCTTTTTTAAGGCTTGAAACATGTGAATATTGAGTTAGAAACCAGAAATTAGGCTAGAGTTTACACAATTTAGATGATTTGGGCGTTTTGGACCTGTGGCGGGCTAATGTGCGCCACAATAGCTATGGCGTGCGCCATTGTAGGTGCTGTTTGGCTGGTCTACGGGCCTGTGGCGTGCTCCATAAGGCCTAGGGCATGTGTGACTTATGCCGTGGCTTACGCCACTTCTTTGTTGCTCATGCCACTGTGCTTGTGTGCACCGTATTTTTGCAATTTTTGTCATCTTTCCTCTCTTACCTGCATCAAAACATAAAAACACGTGCCTTTGCACTTTTATTAGCATACTTACAGTGATTTATTTTTGTACAAGGGCTTAAGGCGTGGGAAATCTGGCAACAACACCTTTGCAGCCCTGTCTTATTTGTATTATGGCATGGACTTGTGCGTCCGAGGAGCGCACTTAAAGGTCGGCTACAAGCGAGCCATCGAGGTATAAAATCCCATCTTCTGGTTATTATCTATTTTCTATTTTTATTCTTGCTCTTCCTCTTATTCATTATTTTCTGGATTATTTGTGATGCAGATTTGGGCTTGCAAGCACAAAGTCCTCACTATGCTTGGCTTACTTGGCTTTGAGGGCGGGGTAAATGAGTGAATTCTTCCTTGAGGCCGAGCATGGCGGTACAACAGGAGGTATTCTCACACTACCTCGGACATCAAGATGTTTCGACAGTTGCTGAATGACTTGAACTAGAATCGGGTAAGTTGCTACATCACTTTGTTTATTAAATTTCTTTACTTTGCTTTTCTTATGTTCTTGCTTTTTCTTTTCTTTTGTTTTCTTTTTTATTGATGATTTTTCTCTGTTTTCTTTTTGTGTTTTATAGATAGAGAGATATCCGTGGGGAGATACAGCTGACTTTCCTGATTTTGTTCAAGCAGTTGTCGTTTATTAACATAGACGTCTCCTCCTTCCGGTTATGTTCTATAATATGTATTATCTTGGAGGGAGGGTATATGAGTGGGAGCTTGACCTGGATCAGAGGAGAGTCCCTCACGATATTCCATACTACATGTTGTCGACGAGGTCTCTCCAGCTGGAGCAGGACATTGCATCTGCTCGAAGAGGGTTAGCTGCTACATATCACCTAGTGGCCTTTGTGTCTGGTGCTTATGCCATATTTGCATGGACTCAGCTCCTGATTCACGTCCCTCCTCCAACTGAGTTTGATCCTTTTGCTGAGACGGAAGAGCTAGATAAAGGCCCTGGTAGATTTCAACTTTTTTATTCTATTTTTGGCTTTGCCCTAGTGTCTTCCATTCATAAATTGTGCCTTATTCTTATAGCAGTAGCGCGGTAAGCGCGTAAGCCTAGAGCTTCGGATATGGTTATTGTTGTTGGCACACCCGAGCATGGGCCAGGTGCCTTGTTCTCTTTTATCCTGGACCCCACAGGTCAGCTTGCCCAGGACATGTTAAAGACACATCTTGTCAGTCCATGCCGGATGTCACCCCCGGCTGTACCCATGTGAGTAACTTCTATATTTTATTCTAAAATCTGCTCTTTGTTATTACGCTTATTTATTGTTTGCACCTGCCCTTGTGTTATTCTACAGGTGTCCATTGATGACTACAATGAGGTGTGCTCACTGTATGAGGCAACTTGCTTGAAGTTGGCAGAGGTGAGGCTCTTGGATGAGCATATATCTATATGTATAAACACTGCAAAGAAGACATGCAATGCATATGTCATGTATGCGTGTAATGCAATCACTAATATTTATGAATCTATGCAGAGAGTTGACATGGCGCCTTCTGCCGGTCGGGGTAGAGGGATGCGACATGGGTGGAGTGTGAGTCGTGGAGCTGGACACAGCCCATGATCGTCTAAGAGACCGAGGAGTCTGGCAGTGAGGACTCGAAAGAGACAGCCTCAAATATGTCTTGAGTCGGTTGCCCCAGCTTATATTTGCTTATTTTTCCCTTTCTTCTCTTTTTTATACTCAAACCCCGTTTGATGAATTTCTTATAAAGAGTGATTATTTTCATATATGAAAGCTAGAGGACAGTCTCTTTATAAGTTTTTGAATGATATTGGTGTATTCGTGCTTCATAACATTCATACTGCTTATTGAATTTGGGAATTGAAGAAACAATAAAATAGCATCTTGTTCGGCTGGCTGCTAACTAGTGGCGTGCGCCTCTGTGCTGTGGCTTACGCCACACGCAATGGCATGCACTACGAGTGATATAGTGGTAGCTAATTGTCACATTGTCCTCTCATTTCTTGCTATAAAAACACATAATACAGCTATGCATTATAAAAGCTCTTATTCCAGCATCTTCCAATGTCAAGTATAGGATTAAGGGTTTCCTTGACTTTGGTGGACACAAAATCGTGGTCTTGATAAATATTCCTTAATTTGTTCGAAAGTTGTTTGGCAGTGATCGTTCTACTTTACTGGCTGATCTTTTCTTAAAAGCTTGAAGATTGGCTCATATACTATAGGCAATTTCGATATTAACCTGCTGATATACTGAATCTTTCCAGAAAGCTTCTCACTTGCTTTTTCATCTTGGTCACTTCCTCTTTAGGATATCAATATGAGGGAGAGGAAAATCATCATTCGGTGATGCTTTGTTCTGATCCCTGTAGTCCACACACATTCTGACCCTTCCATCTTTCTTATGAACTAGGACTATGTTCGCCAACTATTCTGGGTAGTGAACCACTTCTAGAAATCATACATCTATCTGCTTGGTCACTTCCTCTTTAATCTTTTCGGGTCATTCTGGTCTCAACCTTCTTCTCTTCTGTTTCATTGGCTTAGCTCTAGGATGCATGGAAATTGTGTGCTCAGCTATAGATTTGTCTATCCCTAGCATGTCCTCGTACCTCCATGCAAAGGCTTCCTTTTTGTCCATGAGTAGACTTTGAAATATTGTGTTTAACTCTAGCATTAGGTTTGACCCAATTAATAGAATTCGAGGATTATCTTTTGTACCAATATTAAATTCAAGCATGCATGATGAGTTAATGTCAAATATGCGCATGTGCTTATTTACTCAATGAATGGAACCATAAGGAAAGACATTAAACAAGTAAGTAAAATTGAAGTTCATTTCAATGAACAATAAAGAAAATTATTACATCAAGAGGGGCTTTAGCTCCTTTAAAGCTCTCTTCTATGCTGGCCTGGATGGCCCTTAGCACTTGATCTACGAGGTCCTCTTCTTCTTCAGCACTTATCGTCCCTTTATTCTTTCCTTCTTTCTTCTCTTCTTAGGCAGCTTGTCCCTCTTCTTTTTCCTCTTTCTTTCCTTGTTCCTCGACCTCGTGGCCCCTTATCCCCCTCTTTCTCAGGTTTTTTCTTCTCTTCTTTCTCTTCTTCTTCTCTTTTTAGTCTTCTCAGCTCAACCACCAAGATCTCAATAACATCTACAAAGATCTCGAGACCTGGGTACATCTTTCCCTTGTGCTCAAAAGGCTCTATCGGCAGACACGGAGAGGAATGCTTACTCGAACGGACGAATTATCCATCCATGTCCAACCAACCGTATTTGTTCGATGGTGTGCTCCCAATTTTGTACCACAAGCCCATGAGATTTCTCTAAGTGTGGATCTTATGTAGCTCTATAATGCCTTGCTGATTCTTTACAAGCCCTTTTCAATCTTCATTATTCATTCTCTTCATGATATTGGAGACAGTGGGCCCCATATCAGTGCTCAGCACAGTAATCTGAAAATCAGTCCATGGAAGGATAACCTGCTTATCCACATTTAACGTAGCTATGCTTCTTTCATTAGCAGCAGGTATGGTGATGATTTTCCTATTAAATGGAAACTTGATTTTCTGATGTAAAGTTGAAGGCACTCCCCCCAAGGAATGGTACAATGGGCGCCCAAGTAGCAAGGCAAAATTTTGGGAGATATCAATCACAATGAACTCGATCTCTTTTTCAATTGGCCCCACCTTGATCACAATTTTGAAGATGCCCTTCACTTGTCTTTTAGAGTCATCATATACTCTAATCACCATATCAAAAGGTTCTAAATAAGACATTTCTAACTTGAACTTGGAAAGCAACTTTAAAGGACACACTTTCAGGGCAGACCCATTATCTATCATCACATTTCCGGTCACTCTCCCTCTAACCTCAGCTTTTATGAACAGTGCCTTGGTGTGATTCCTTCCTTCGGGAGGAAGTTCATCATCAAAAAAGGTGATAGTGAGGGGATGTCTTGGACTATCCCTACAAAATTGATCAAAGAGATAGATGATGAAACTAGAATCTCCACCATGGCTTTTAGCAAAGCTTCTCAGTGTTGCTTTGACGATACTAACAGATCCCACATGCTTACATTTGCATGGATTCTCTTCATTTGTTTAATCAAAGCATCGTCTTCTATTTTTTTCGTCAACACACTCAATGAGCTTGCTCTCTCATTTTCTTCCCTCGGCTTGATCATATGTGGCTGATAAACTTGACCACTGCAGGTCATGTGATTCACTACTCTTGCTTCCTCTTCTTCTTCCTCGCTACTCTATATGTCCAGAGTAATGGAATTTACCACCACTTCATCGTCGCTTCCACCCAGACTTGCTCACTTTGACTGAGCCACTCCTCATCGTTGTCCCAAATGTTAAGGACCATAACATAGATTTACTTCAACGACATCTCTCTCTCCCTTTCCTCCTCCCCTTCTTCAAACTCGGCCAACACGTCCTCAAGAGTCTTTCCAGACTCAACCATATATAAGTTCTTAGGAGGCAGAATGTTTCTAAAACTAGGGAATGGATTAGTCCTCGTACTAGGCCTTGATTTTTCAGGATCAGTCACTTTGCCATTATCGATTAGATCTTTGATCTCATGCCTTAGCCGCAAGCAATTATCGGTAATATAACCCTTGCTTTGGTGGAAGTGACAATAAGCATTCTGATCGCAATTCTTTAGTGAAATTACAGGAGGAGGTCTTGGCGCAAGCAGTCATAATAGACCCAATGATTTTACTTTCTTGAACACTCTAGAGAGAGGAGTGCCAAAGTTAGAGAATCTCCTTTGCAGCACATTGGTAGGTCTCAAATCTAAAGCGACTGTTGTTGTATTCTTATTAGTGCTTGAAGTCTTGGTTGACTGACTAGACCCTTGGAACTCGGACTTGTTAAAGCTTCCAGCACAGTTCCTATACTCCTTGTCCTATCTGATATAGTCTTCTATGTCGGTCCTGAAATGACCCGAAAAATTATTTTCAAAAATTTTTCATTTAAAAATTTAATCATAAAACCTAACTAATGAAGTCAATGGAAAAATATTTTACTCTTACTAAACCGAATCCGTAAATTAGTTTTGATTTTTCGAAAACCAAGTGAAAGAACAGTAAACCAAATAAAAATTGAGTCGAATCACTGATTTGAGCCAAACCAGTTCGAATCGAACCAGAATGGCCCAGAAGGCTCTAGAACCCGGTTCCCTTTCTTTCTTTTTCTTTTCTTCTCTTCTTCTTCTTCTTCTTCGCAGTGCCTCCCTCTCCTTTCCCCGTTCATCTTCCGATTTTCGCCATTAAAACTGGCAAGCAAATGCATCAATGGGATCCATTCGATGAAGCTAGCACGAAAATGACTTCAGGCTAGGCCATGGTGGCCCCGTTAGAAAGGAATCGAGGCGAGAAGGCCTCGTTCACTGTGGCAGTCGAGTTGCTGTCGATTTCCCTTGAATCCGACAACTCCGACCACCAAAGGGAGCTTGGATCGATTCTTCATGCCGCTGTGAGTAGTTCTCCCTAAGAAAATCAAGATTTTAGTCACGTTTTGAGGAACCAACGTGAACGGCGGTGAGGGGCGGCTGTCGAGCACGTTTCGGCCAACTAGAGGACCAGTTTACTAAACTAACACTAGAAATGAACTCCTCATGAAATTTCAAGTCGGGTGGTGGAATTCTTGCAAATTTCTAGGTGTTTGGACTTTTCTGGCCACCGTGCACGGCGGCAATCTGCCGACAAGACTCCAACGAGGCTTTAAAAGGCAGAATGACCTCCTCTTCGAGTAGATCACGGAAGTGGAGTTCGATTGCCAATCGGTACACTCTAAAGCTTAATTCGCAATTTTTGAATAAATCCTGAATGAACAAATTAATGAATTAATCGAGTATTTAAGTGAATTAAGTTGAATATTGGTAGATATAGTTCATGAACATTAATTATAAGGTAGAAATTGAAATAAGAATTCCTAACTAATAATTATGAAAGTCAATTTTAGGAACTTTAATAAATAGTGTTAGAAAGATGTGAATTGAATGAATGAATGAATGATGGTTATGGTGGACGGGATCAGTTAAGGTGAATTGTAACGCCCTAATTTTTTTGTGTCTAGAATAGTAGTTTTATCGGTCTGTGAATAGTACCACCGGTCCGGGAGTCAGTATGATTTTGGTCCGAAAAAATTACGATATATTTTTTATATTTTCTTTAATATTTCCACCGGTCCGGAAGTCGTATGATTTTGGTCCGAAAAAAATTACGAGTATTATTTTTATATTTTCTTTAATATTATTGGAGCATGTAATGCATGGTTTTTATGGGTAGAAAGAAGTAATGATATTTTTGGAAGGAATTTAGATATTTAGATAATTAGTAAATAGTGAATTATGGTGTTATATTAATTAAGGAAATTAGAGGAATTGCTTTTATGGAGTAAATTTGAGATGGTGTTATATTAATTAAGGAAGTTAGAGGAATTATTTTTAAAGATTAAATTTGAGACTTTTATGGAGATAAATAATATTTTGAAGGAAATTAATTGAGAATAATTTTTAGCCATTGGATGAGATTACTAATGACTTAATCATAGCCATCCAATGTTGAGAAAAGTCTAAAATACCCTTGTTGCTCAATTATTTGAGCAACCATTTTCTCTTCTTCTTCTTCTCTTCAACGTGACTTTCTTTCTTTCTTTCTTCTCTTCCTTGGCTGAACCATATTCTCTCATTCCCTTCCTTATTGTTTTCAATTTCTCACAAGAAATCACTCTAACTAGACCATATGAACTCAATCCAAGACCTTCCTCTTAAAGATTCAAGGTTATTTATTGTATTGGAGCTTAAGGATTTGAAGAATTTTTGAGTTTTAGCTAAAGTTCAAGTAAGTAGATTTTGTGATTTTGAGTTTGATTTATAGAATTAATTAGGGAGTTTGGATCCTTTCATTCTCATAGCATTTTTCTATGCCTTTTGGTTTGGATTTTGAGTTTATTTGAGGATTTTCTTTCGTTAGTACAAGGTGAGCTATCTAAGTTGGCTTAAGGTTTCTTCAAGAGTTTGATTTAAGCTTGTTAGAGCTTATGTTAAGGTTAGTGTTCATAAACACTCTTATCTTGTTTAAATTTTTGATTTTGTGAAGTTTATACTCTTTTGTGAAAATTGAGAATTTTATATGAAATAATTTGGTTATTAAATTTTGGTGGTATACATGTGTTCTTGAGAGATTTCTAAGCATGCTTATATGTTGAATTGATGAAGAAAACAATTTCTTCTTCATTCTCCAAGAGTGGCAGAACCTATTGATGAATAAAGCCCTAAGTTTTCTTGTTATTCTTTGTGGATTTATGATCTTAATGATGGAGTATTTAGTATGTTGGTTAGAAATTCTTACCCTTGTTATATGATTTAAGTAAGCTGAAATTGGAGAAAAAAAAAGTGTTATTGGGTGAAATTAAGGACTATTTTTCGATTCCTTTTTTTTACCATTACGTGTTGAGTTCTTCATGAAAAGTTTGTAGTTCTATTTTCCTTAGCTTATCCAACCCATCCTCTTGTGGTCCAATTGGACTATATAGCTTCAACTTATGGCTGAAAACCTTATGGCTGAAACACCCAAACTGACTCTGTTATGACGGGCCACTTGCATCACTGAATTGACTGCCCATTTTGACCACTATAATGGCAAGATTATGTTCTGAGTTCTTCATGAGAGTTGTTTCCCTATGTCTTGAGACTTATTTGGTTTTGGATTAGTTTGATTTGAGTGTTTGGATAAGTAGGAATTTGATAAACATTGGAATTAGTTCTGCTGAATCAGGTCTGGACCATTGGTTTGTGTTCCTAGCTTTTGTTTACCATCTTAAAGATTGATTTGGGCTATGGTTCCTTCATAACATTTCTAGTATTTTGTCTTATCTTTCTAATGAATCAAACATCACTCAATTTGGAGGCACAGAACTTAAGTTATGTCTTAAAAACCCAGTAAAGGTCAATGTTATATTAATGCTGGAAATTTTCTATGCTGGAAATTTTCTATGTCTTAAATCATAGGTGTATTTGGATAAAAGTATGTATAACTCATGTGTGATGAAGTTCTCTTGATTTTTTTGTATGTTTTAGCATTTATTTGACAAAAGTAAAACATAAGTTTGAGAAGTGTTGTTATGGATATGTTTAAATGGATATAAATTTAAAAAGTGTGGAATTGGTTTAGATAATGCATGATGAGGGTTGAAATGGATACTTTGGTACATAAGAGTTATATTAGCTTACTTGATTGGAGAAGGAAATTTCTCCCCTTGGTTTCCATTAAGAGTTCGAACCATCTTAGTGTAGTAAAACTTACTTGATTATTTTATATATATGACATAAGTATGATTATTTTGATAACTTTGATATGTTTAGAGTTTTAAAATGAAATGGGTATTTACGGTGTATGTGCTTTGAATTTTGAATAAGTGCTTTGAATTTTGAATAAGGAAAATATGATTTTATATGATAAGAAATTTCTTATGATAAATTTTATTATGACTTTAAGAAAGTTTTAAAAGAAGAGGGATTTATGAGAAAGTTCCTATATTATTTAAGTATGAAGTTTTTTATGAGTTACTGTTCTAAAGTAAGATTGCATGTATGATTTCACATGATAAGAAATTTTTATGTGAAGTAATTATATTTAAGTATGAATTTTTCATAAGTTACTCACGTTTTAAAGTAAGCTTACATTATGAATTTAAGAAGACTAAAGAATAAGACAAGTTTTATGATAAGTGTTATGAATTAAGAATTAAAACAAGGATTTAACAAGGATTTTGGGCTCTAATATACTTAGAGTGAATTTGATGCATAATTTGATTTTATTAGTGAATTTGATTGCATAATTTGAATTTTTTTATGTTATGATGGCTATGCTCGGCATTTGATGCCATTATGATAAGAAGCTATGATCATATTTAGGCACGTGGGTGTCTATGTTAGGGCTGGACGCGTTCTATATGTTATGATAAGATGGCGACCTAAGGCCATTATGAAAAGGTTGGACGACCTAAGGCCATTATGAAAACCTATCTTGCTTTCTCTTTCTCCTAAGTGTATGCGAGCCCTGAGCCCTATGGAAAATATTTGTAAGACAATTAAACAAATGAGATCATATTATTATAGTAAACCTTACTTTGGAAATTAATGATTATGTTATCAATGAATTGTCAAAGCATGATACTTCAATACATGGTTTTAAAAATAAATAGTCTATGTATTGGTATAATAAATGTTCAAGTAATGAATTTATGATTTGAAAGTATTAAATTATTATGTTATTATTTATAAGGTTATTTGATATTCTAAGTAAAGAACTAAATTATTTATGTTATTAATTATAAGTTTATTTGATATTTCTTTGCTATAAATGTAAATGTATGTTGAAATTGAAATTTAATGATTCTATGTTTATCAATGATTTTTATTGAAATTGTTGTTTAAGTAAGTTGTCATCGCAATTTTTGGTCAGTATGTGAATTATGAGCACCACTGAGTTTGTATACTCAAACGCGTCGATTTTTATCACGCGTTAGTTGAAGACCGTCGGTTGCTAGTTGAAGACCGTGGTTGCTACTTGAAGATCAGAAGAGTAATATCAGAGCATAAGTGACTATTTTGGTAGTAGTATATTGAGATTTATGTATGTAAGAATTATGGCATGTATAAGTATGACATTTGCGGAGATTATGTTATTTGAGTTATAACTTAAGCATGTAATTATAAATTATTTTGGTGTATATATTTGGAGATAAGCATAAGATTTATTCAATGATTGAATATGAAATATTTTAAGGTAGTTGGTATGATTAGTTCATTAAGACTTGATATATATAATGAATGCAATAATCGATGGATATTAAATGCTATTGAGGATTTATACAGTTATGAAAATATAAAAGTGTTATTATGTTATAATGATTATTTGGAGATGTTGAAAGTTTAGAGTTTAATTGGGAGTATTTTGCATTCACATGTTTGGCGAACTCAGTTTTTAAAGGGATATTCTTACAGTATTTCTGTAGGATTTTTCCCAATGTATATATGTATATATATATATGATATATATATATATAGTATTATAAGATAAGAAAATGAAATGAAATTTCTATTATTAAAAAAAAATACTCGCAAAATTACTCGCGAAACTTGTGAATACTCAGTTACTTCTAATTCATAATTTTAATTTTATGATTTATATGTTAAGTTAAGACGGTGTCTTCAACGCCGAATGTGGCATCCGCTGATGGGTCTCTCGGGACTGGGCAGTGGCTGTTACATGAATTGCCTGATAGATGGGCTGTTTGTTGACATGTGGAATATGTAAAATTGGGTAGTAGAGTTTATAGAGGAAATGCTGCCGAATTGTCGGCGAAACATTTGATACATAATTAAATTAGTTATATCCTTAATATGTAATAACGACTAAAACTTTTAGTATTATTATTATTATTATTATTATTATTACTATTATAAAAATATTACTTACCAAATAATTTTATAAAATATTACTTTACAAATAATTAGAAGTTTTTATTTAAAAGTTGTTTTATTTAAAGGTTATAAATTAGAATAAATAAATAAATAAGGAAACACTAAGCAACTAGTAACCAAAACTAATAAATAAATGTGAAATACATTTCTCAAATTAGAATCCTTATTTTAGAATTGTCTTTTATTTTAGAGGTTTATAAAGTTCCGAAATGCGAGGACAAAAGCTGGAAGCATGCAGTAATAAAGACAGTCCTTTTAAAGGACAATAAAAAACTGTGAGTAGGTTAGATAATTTGCATCATCCACTTGTATTTGCATTTATGCATTCACAGCTAAATTTTATCATGCATTACTTGGTGAATTGCTATTTGTACTGCTCTATTTATTCCTATAAAAAAATGTCTGATTACTTGTGCTATGATATTACTGTGCCTTGTTTGTGTGGAATTGGAATGAAGTGGGTCACTATAGGTTTGTGAGGGCGGTCTTTGATACCGTCGGCCATGTATGTCGGCCATGTATGGAGAGATCGGCGCCCCGGTGTGCATCTGACGATATGGATTTTATGGAAACCACAAGGTGGCCTTCTATTGGTATGGAAAAGAAAAGAGAGAATAGAAAAACAATGAGAGGGCTGGTCAAGTGAGGATTAGATCGGTCGGCCACGTATGGGGGATCAGCTCCCTGGTGCACACGTTGTGAGAGGATGGGCCATGTGGGAGGACGGCTCATCGGAAGTTTCTGTGACGCCGCTTACTAATTTCCACGTGATGTGATTATATGAAGATGATAATCTTTGTGGTTGCTGCTGTATTGCCATTTTATTGCCATTTGTGTGACAAACTGCATGATCATATAACTAGTCGGAGGACTAAAATGATTTATTGTAGCATATGTGTGAATGTGTGGGGTGAGAGAGTTATCTAACCCTACTCATTGAGTTTGGCGCTCACCCCTGCCTACTATTTTTTTCAAGTAATAGGAAGAAAGAAAAGTCCTATCGAATTCAACTGAGTTGAAGTAATATTTATGGAAAATTGTTAATGATTGTAATAACGATGTAAATGTAAAAGACTGTAAATTATAGAGTTCCACAATTATATTCCAAATGGGTTGTGGATGGACAAATAAAGTATATATGTTAATTATATAAAGTGCACTTTTGATATGTTTATGGAACAAAGTTGTTGGGCCCGAAGCCACAAATATATTTAGAATATGGATGAATTTAATTATATAAAGTGCACTTTTGATATGTTTATGGAACAAAGTTGTTGGGCCCGAAGCCACAAATATATTTAGAATATGGATGAATTAATATAGGCTTACTACGGGCCTCGGAGGCCTTAAGCCCACCGAGGTCCTAGTGCCAGTCTGGCCTGCAGAAATAGGTTCCCACCTCATAAACTTGTGCAAGCTCAATCAGTAGCATTTAATATAGCTTCTCACGGAAAATTGGCAAAGTCCCCTTTATAAAGATCTTAATCTGCTCATTCTTATTCAGACGGTTCCTTATTTGCATGACCTTGGCTCTCCATCAGGCATATAATATGTAAAGGTTTCGTCTTGCTTTTTGCACAGTCACTTCCAAATCTCTCAAATTAACACTCATTTGGAGA
This sequence comes from Jatropha curcas, assembly GCF_014843425.1. The sequence goes on along the minus strand of NW_023591416.1, from coordinate 5,707,401 downwards.
TTGTAGGCATATTCTTTAAGGAAAACCATTGTCAACTCATTCCAATCTCTTCTTACTCTCTTCTCAAGATTGTAATACCAAGTTTGGATGGATCCCGTGAAGGACATTGGGAACATCTTCAAAATTTTTCCTTTGACGGTAGACCCGACAATTCCATAATAGACTTATACTGCATAAGGTGCACCTTTGGGCCACCATTTCAGTCATACTTTGCTACTTTTGGCATCTTGTAAGTCACAGGGGAACTTGTTTCAACTCTAACTCCTCATCATCATCATCATCCAGGTCAACATATCCGTCAATCCCCTTAGACTTCATGAACAAATGTAGCTTCTTGAACTTCTTATCTAGCTTTTTAGATTTTTCTGAGACGATTGGCTCAGACTCAGCCTTCTTAGCAAACATCTTCTTAAAAAACTCATCGTCTTGCCAAGTGTCATCGACATGCTCCTTGTTTCCAAAATCCTTAGCCACTTCATCATCTTTAAGTACCACTTTCTCTTTTACCTTATTAGATCTCATGAACTTCTTAAGACTAGTTACCACTATTTTTTAAATCATCTTTTCCATTTTAGACAGAGGAACACTGGTCTCGACCATCTTATCAATAGAAGGGGAAGCTAAAATTGGCAAATCTATTCAAACTGAAGGACACTCAATCTCAAAGCGGGAGCCCGACGAACTAGAAGAAATTGAACTAGGTAAATTAGAGGGGGTTGAAGGTTCTTCAACTCTAATCAACTGGCTATCTGTCCTCAACCAATTGACTGCTTTCAATGCTTTCTCTCTTTGTGGTGCTACCTTGACTGCACAAAATGACTATTAGAAAACACGATATGATGCATGAATGAAATGGCATACAACAATGTGATTATACAATCACAACATCATGAAATGTGCCTAATGCTATATTCTCTCATGACTTTATCTCAACTACGCAAATCCAAAATGGGAGAAAGGCTCTTGAGAACTATTAGGAGCAAAACATATCTTATTCCATAGCCAAATACTTATAATGACTTTATTGCTTATTCTTTTTCTTATTTTCCGTATCCCTTACTTTTTGCCTCAAGCATAATATTATTTGAGTAGGGTCCTTTATTTATATATATTTGAGACCTTTTTCTTTGCTTTGGCATTCAAAATATTTGGCTAAAAAATACTCTTTCATTACTTCTTCAAAAGTGAATTTTTTACATTCATCGTTCTTTTTGAGGCCCTAACTAAATATTTACAATTTTTGAAACTCAAAAGCATAAAAGGTTTGATATGGCTTCGCATCCTCTAATGTGAAGTGACTAATTTCTACAAGGCGGTTGGTGATATCGCGCATGAGAGTGAATCACGCCTTCACACCTTGGAAGAGAGTTATGGCTTTGAGTTGCGCTTGCTTTATTTCAAGTAAGAGTTGATGAACCACTTCTAATTGGTCTTCCTTCATCAGAGTTGGAATCAGAGGAGCTTCCCTCTTAGGCATTTGGGCTTTGGCCTTACAGTCACTATTTAAAAGAGCTCTTTTAGCACGTTTTGCCTCCAATACTTCTCTTCGGTCTTTCGCCTTTTGCGCTTTGATCGTTGGGATTGAGCAATGATGGAATATACCTAGATGGCTACAAGAAAACAAGTTAAATGATGCATGAATGAGGCAAGACACATTGATAGCAATTATATACAAACAAGGGGGAAAAGGGAGTAAGGAAATGCATGACCTCCACCTTTATATCACCCACACACAATTCAAGCTATGGTCTTTTTCTAAACCTTAGGACATATAAGTTAGGACCATAAACCATAATGGGGTTTTGGACCGACGCCTCTCACATTTATTAAATAAATGCAACAATTGAATATTATTAAATTATTCTCCTAAGAGGAAGGAACTAAGATCAATTACATGAGTTTAGGTCAGGCTTATTAGGTCTTAGGTTCCATAAGTGAGAATTGGTTGTTTACTCCCATTTACTTTAGGTCTAAGCATAACGGTGATAACGGATTGTGTCAATTCTTTTGATATACCAAATGGTGCTTGACTTATGGTTGGTGTATATTAGTGGCGGATCCAAATAGTCAAGTAGAGTGAGAGGATCACAACCCCTAATATCACTTTTAGGGTTTAGGGTAGAAATGAGATAAAGAAGAGATAGATACATGAATGACATTTATAAGTACAAAAAGTAAATTCAATTTGAAAGTTAACAATATTATTAATGATTGAGAATAATTGGACAACTTTTGGAATGAACTCACTTATTCGAACCTAAAATCGAAGGTCATAGATTCTGGGTTCGATCCCCAGCAGAGTCGCCAGGCTGAGGATTTCAAATTTTTCCCAAAAGATCAGAAAGAATCGATTCAAATGGGCTTGGTTCATTTTATTTAGTAAAATGGTTTTTCTTTTTATTAAACTTGTTTAATCCTCAGAAAAAGGTTCTCTTACTTTGGAAAGAGTTTTATTTTGGAGTCGCCAGCCTTTTTATGGAAAATTCTCAAATCAGTCGATTCTTTTAAATCAACTAATCCGGCTTTAAACCAAAGATAGGATCCGAGAGTTAGGTACTAAATGGGAAGGTGTTAGGCACCAATTTTGCTCGGTTAAGTCGGCCTCCTAGTTATCCATTAATTACAAAAACTTAGTAATGCAATTAACTAAAAAATTGAGGTACAAAACCTTTTATGCATTTTGAAAAACATGTCAAACATACATTCAATATCATCCAAACAACACAAAATAAACCATCCAAAGAAGGGGAAGTGAGGAAAATAGAATACAAACCAATCTAATTGTTACAATCTACCCTCACCACTCCAATTTTTTCAAACCCAATTTATCTATTATAAGCAAGCTATAATAGGAATCTCATTAAGGACCCCTTACATTTTGCAGTAGAACTTAAATTATAAATCCAAACCACAAACAACAGACATAAAGAATAACAATATTCATAGAAGCATGTATTAGTAATAAGATCACAACATAATCAATCATTCAACAAGTATGAATATGATGAATGTAAATGATACAACATTAATAAATAATGGGTTACCACAAAAACAATGAACATTAAACTAAATAACAAGAATTTAAAGAATGTAAGTATGAATATGATGAATGTAAATGATACAACATTAATAAATAATGGGTTACCACAAAAACAATGAACATTAAACTAAATAACAAGAATTTAAAGGATAAAAATAATAAAGAACATAAACGATAAAATGCTTGTAAAGTAAAAAGCAATAATTAAATGACAAAAATTTAAAGATTTTAACAAGATTTGAGCTCATGATCTTGATGTTCATCCTGAAAGGATGAACAAATCCACCAATTATTGCTCTTAATCATGTTTTATCTGTTTATTTGATCCATATATGACCTAATATACATCATGAACCTTTTAAGGTTGGAGCTTGACCATATGATCACCGAATCGGGGCGTTTATTGGATTTTTATTCATTCAGACCCTTTGAATTGAAAGGCCTTGTGCTATAAAGGACTATGGCATGTGCCTCATACTTGTGGTGCATGCCACACGTAGTGGCATAGGGTCTTTCCCAAATCAAGAAGGCTTCTGGTGTTTCTTGTGTGAAAACAGGGGATTTAGACATTGGCATTAGGAAGTTGTGCACGCCACTCTTACTGGCCTCGGGCCATAGAGGTACAGAACCCCTATTTGGTTGATCCTTGGTTTTCCTCACAATCAGATCCAGAAAAGGTGTCTTAAACACCGCAAAAGAAAAGAAGATAGATTAAAGGTTCTTAGAAATTACCTTTGGTGGTTTCACTTAGAGAACCCAACTCCTTGGTTTTCAATCCAATGATCTGAATTTAAAGATTAAAGTTTGTGTTTTTTAGGATTTCAGATTCATCACAAGGGATTTTTTTATTGATTAAATGCTAGATCCCAATTTAAATCCTAGGTTAACACTAGTTGCTTTTAGGATTTTTGAGTTGAGTTTTAAAAATGCAAGAGTCTCCCCTAATCTTTCCCAAAATCCTCCCTTTAAGCTTACCCCTAATGCCTAATTATGGACATTTGAGGATGGGGTGGCCCCATTCAGGGCGGACATGGCAAAAATGTCACCGTGGGCCCTACTAAATCAGACCTGGTGGCATGCAAAATGAGGCGATGCACGAAAAAGTGTGTCAAGTGGGCCTGGCATGTTTTTCGAGCCTCGATTCAGCGTGAAAGCCCGGTAATCCGAAAAAATAAAAGTGGTTAAACACATCGATAATCTTAGCCACAAACCATCGACCTAAAAACCAAAGTAATCGGGAACCTTGATCCAATTTTATGGGAAAAAATGATGTATCATCATTGAACCTTTTAGGGGCAAAATTTAAGCGTCTATAGAGACAGAGGTAGGGAGAGAGGTGAGACTAAAATCAGTCTCGCGCGAGAGAGGAAGGTGACTACATTGCCCTAGAAAATTAGCGACCGATATATTGGTCGCTAATTTAAGAAAATCGGTTACTATTTCAATTGATGTGGCAAATAAATTATGTCGCTATGTTATCAAATTGGCCGCTGATCAGTCGCTAAAAAATTTAGAATATTGGTCGTCGCAGCTATCGCCCAATGGTCACTAATCGGTTGCTAATAATTTCAGCCAAATATGTGGCGCCAAATGTAGTAACGGCATTTGCATCTATCGCTATTCCATTGCTATGCTATCATTGATTGGTCGCTGATCGGTAGCTCTGGTTAGCGCCAATTATTCATGCAAAAATGAACAACAACTTACAGATGAGTTTTCGCTGCTATGCGTCAATAACATCAATGGAGGAATATGCGCACTACTAGGCTCCATCGATTAAAGATCCACACTTGCAAATCAAGATTTAAAGTTTCCAACCAAATAAAATCAAATATCGTAGTTTTATTTAGTACTAAAACCTCACAAAGAAGGGACAAAAAAACTCTAAATACGAAGACAACCAATAATAACAAAATTAAAAAAAACATATATGTTATAGGAAAAACAGATCTAAATTTATTAAAGTAAAAGAAAGTGAAACAAAAAAGATATTAGAAAGTAAGAGGTAAGGGCTAACTCAAACTAAAACGAGGTTTAGAAAACTAGAGAGAAGAGAGAGAGCATCAAGTAGACATATATCTCTGCTATATTGATTGGTTGACTTTAATTTTATTGGAAAAATTAATATTTTAATTCCGTTGGATTCTATTAAATCTAAAAAGTAAATTCTAAAAAATAACTAAAAATCGAACCCATATTATCAAACTGAATTCTATTATGTATAGTACTCGATTCAATCTATACCGGTTTGGTTCCATTCAAAATGCTCTTCCAAAGGACAAAAAAAAAAAAAAAAAAAAAAAAAAAAAAAAAAACATTTACTGAAAAAATTGAAAAAAAGAAAAAAAAACGACCAGCTCGTTATGTATGCGTATAAAATCGGTTCCAGGTCACTTTTTCTTTTGCGTTCTTCTTTCATTGGGATGCAATTAAAAAAAAAAAAAAAAAAAAAAAAAAAAAAACATTTACTGAAAAATGGAAAAAAAGAAAAACGACAGCGTATGTATGCTGTATAAAATGGTTCCAGTTCACTTTTTCTTTTGCGTTCTCTTTCATTGGGATGCTAATTAAAAAAAAAAAAAATCATCTCAGATTCTTCCTTCCACAGTTCTACTGGACTGCCACTGAAGCTTGCTCGTCACTCACCCTGGTAAGACTGCCTCTCTCCATCTCTCTGAATTTCTTTCTTTCTATCAGATTTTTTCTTGAAATTTCATTTTCAAATGTGTGAAGGATTCCGTTGATACGTATATCTATGCTTGTGGTTTGATTCTTGTTGTGTGTTTGGTTCCAGAGAAAATGAAGGAAAATTAAGGAAGGATAGTCTGGGGGTGTTTTTTTCCTTGCATCTCTCTGTAACGCATGAACTTCAACTGAATTAAGGGTATATATGAATTGGTGCTTGCTTTCCCGTTCCCTTATCCCTCCCCTCAAGTGTTTAAAATAATTTCTCTTTTTCAAGGAAAATGTTTTCTTTGACAAAATTTGTTAGAGAATTGATTATCTATTGTTTGATTGTAATATTGAAAATTAGTTAAAAGTATCAAAATCATAATTTATAAGATTATAAAAATATTTAACATTATGGTAAAATACATAAAAATGATAAAGGCAGTGTTCATCAATAATCTAGGTTGGTTCATGGCTGTCGACTATGATGACTTTTCTTGATTGATAAATTAATTATCGGTTTTATTGTGTTATATTAAGTTTATTAAAATTCAAAAAATATCCTCCCTTAAAAATGTAGAAGTCATTTTTTTAAAATAACTTAATTTTTTTTAATTCAAAAAATATTTTGAATTAACTAATTTTCTTGAACACCTCAAACTATTAAAATATATATATTTTTTTAAATTTAAAGTATTGTTTAAATTATCAGCGGAGTTTCATATATATATATATATATATATAAGATTCTGCTGCTGGATTGACTTTTGAGGCGCTTTTGCTGGGGTGTTTGGATAAGCTAAATTGTTTGGCCATGTTTTTGAAGATACATGATTCTTGAATGTTGCTTTACAAAATTGTGCCACCAGGGCCACTTACTCTAATTGGTGGTTTGCAGTCTGTCTCAGCTGTGCTTTTTGCAATCGAACTTTGCAATTTTTGGATCTCAAGGGGGTTTTATTGCTCCACAACCTATATTATCCTTGCGTGTCTTGCCATAAGCACAGTGTAAGATGACTCTATTGGGAAATTCTCCAAATGTTTCCTCTCTGCTCAATCAGACTTTTGGAAATGGGGGTTCAAGCACCAGCCTCTCTGGCTCAAGTGGTTTTCAGCTGGGAAGTGTTGATACCACAGTGGAATCCAATCCAGTTTCTTTTGTAACAAATGATGTTGGTTTCTCTTCATCGTTGGCAACAACAAACTTGATGAATTCTGTTTCTTCTAGTCAAATTCCAAATCATTCAGGAAGCTCATCATTGTCAGATCAGCAACTGTCCCAAATTCAACAATTTGAGTCACAAAGGTTCCAACATGGTCAACAGACACTTCAACCATATCCTGTTTCTCAGAATCAACCACAACAAACACAACTACGATCAATTAGAGGAGCATTAGGAGGGGGTTTGGGCCCTGTCAAGTTAGAGCCACAGGTAATAAATGATCAGATTGGCCCACAACCTAGGTTGAAGTCTTTGCAGAGTCCTGGTCCAGTGAAGCTAGAGCCACAACAGAATCAGATCGGTAGAGGCATAGGACCTATAAAACAGGAAAACCAACATTCTGATCAAGCACTCTTTCTGCAGCAGCAGCAGCACCAGCAGCAGCACCAGTTGCTCCACATGTCCAGGCAGTCTTCTCAAGCTGCCATTGCACAAATGAACCTTTTACAGCAACAGCACATTTTGCAGATGCAACAACAGCAGCAGCAGCAGCTGTTGAGGGTACTTCCTCAGCAACAGTCTCAACTGCATCATCAGTCTCAACAACAGAATGTGCCTGTTAGATCTGCCATGAGACCGGTCTATGAGCCAGGAACTTGTGCTCGGCGTTTAATTCAGTACATGTATCGGCAGCAGCATAGACCTCCTGTAAGATTATTTGTTCTTGGGGCAGCATTTTTGTCAGACATTAGTGCTTTACTGTTTTTTTTGTTATGACTGATTATTTATTCAGGATAACAATATTGAGTTCTGGCGGAAATTTGTTTTCGAGTTTTTTGCTCAAAATGCCAGGAAGAGATGGTGTGTTTCATTGTATGGAAATAGTCGCCAAACTAATGGTGTTTTCAATCAGGTATCTCTAATAAAAAGATGCATTAATTTATGAATAATGAGGGAAAATAACTGTTTTCTTTTCTTATTTTGCCTCACTTGTGGTCTTGTTTCATTTGAACCTCTATGTTTCGTGCCTTTAGATTTGGATTTCTCGCTTTATGATGCACTTGTGACAAACTTGAGATGAAATTTAATGGGCCTATTAGGAATGCTTATGCTATTTTACAGAACTCTTGAATCTTTCCTTCTATTGACATGAGAAAATACTGAAATGTGATTGCAATATTTGCAGGATTTGTGGCATTGTGAAATATGCAATCACAAGCCTGGCCGTGGTTTTGGTATGTTATTTTTTTTCTACTCCAACATTTATTTTTTTATTTTTATTTTATGTATCTGAGAGACACTCTCTGCCTTTTGTCATATGACGTACTATGCCAATAGCAATTATTCTAGTATATTATTCAGTTTCCAAATGTGAAAACAAAGGTGTAAAATGTTAATGAATATTTTGGTGATTTATTTTTCTGTCAACTAAAATGCCAACTGGCCCAAAGGTACATGTAGGAATGCTAAGACTGTAGTTGGTTTGGCTGGACTATTGAGAGAAACAATGACATGAATGTAGAGTGCATCAAGAACATTTAGCTCTAGATTTTCCACAAACAATTGAAACTCCAAAAGTATTAGCATGTAGGGTACCTGAAAAATGGTACTAAGATTCAGGAAACATTTGGGTCGTTAATGCATTGAGGATTTGTACAACATTGCTGGTGCATGATTCTCCATGCTTTGCTAGTGTTTGGGATGGTTGTCTATTATACGTAGCAGACAGTGGAAGGGATCCAATCTGCATGTGTTAAGCACTGGGTTTAAGAAGAGAGAAGCTATTGTCTGATTCCATGCTTCCCTATGCTATCAAATCAAGACGATGTCGATGTATACAGATGATCTCTTGCTGCTCTAGGAGAAGGTATTGGTTACAAATGAGTGACCTAATGTTGTGCCAAGACTTACCAGCATTGTGAGGATTGATATGTTGTTTAAAACGTTAATGGTTTTGGATTTAAAATTTTAGTGCCATGGCATCGTTCTGTGTTTTATTATTAAATTTGCAAGATGGAATATTTTATTGGCCTGAATGGGGTCTTTTCATGCAGAATGTCATTGCATATAATTATTAATTAACTGCAACATCAAGTTTGAACATCAGGAAACTTTCAAATGACTGAACTTGAGCTTGATGAAAAATGAAGATATCACATCACCATTTTCTCTTCCTCCTTTTCTTTTCTGGAAGTAATGTTTTTCCTCCTTTGCTGAGGATAACATTTGATGTAAGCGCCTAATTTTCACACCTAAAATCTTGTCTCTTCAGAAACAACTGTTGAGGTTCTGCCCAGGCTTTTCAAAATCAAATATGACAGTGGCACTTTGGAAGAGCTTCTTTATGTTGATATGCCTCATGAATATCAGAACTCACGTGGTCAAATTGTACTTGACTATGCAAAAGCAATACAAGAAAGTGTTTTTGAGCACCTTCGTGTCGTCCGTGATGGTCAACTTCGTATTGTTTTCTCTTCAGATCTGAAGGTTTGAGAGTTGTTGATAAATGTCCTTTATCTGAGATTTAAAATTCTGGATATATTTTTATTTACATTCAAGTACCATTCATCTTTGTTAGATTTGCTCTTGGGAGTTTTGTGCACGGCGTCATGAGGAGCTTATTCCACGAAGATTGATAATACCTCAGGTTACTAACTCAAACAAGTTTTAACTTTGTATTGTACGTTCATTATTTCTCTTCTTCAGTGAGGATCTTGCTATTGTAGCATGACCCAGTTGGGCCATCTAGTATTTTATTGAGCTCTCAAGATCTATTTGTGGTTGAGCTAGTCTTTTCTTCCCATAAGTTATAAATTTCGGAAGTAGTGTGATAACAAGTAGTCTCTCTTCTCAAAACTAGATGGTGTTGAAGTGTACATGAGCTGTAAATAGATTAGGAAACTTAGTTTGAAATCCCTCGGTTAAAGGGCTTTGATTAGATAGTTTGACTAGTTTAGTTTGATTCATATCATTAGCCTTAACCTTAGGCTTGATTATAGGAATTATTTTAGAGTGACTGTAGAAGTGATTCTAGGAGTAGAGTCATATATAAATGTGTGTACCAAAAATAAGGGAGAGTAAAATTTATTACACGGTATTAGAGCCCTAGGAGTTTTCTTTTTTGGCCTTCATCAATGTCATTTTCCTTTATTTTTCTTCTCTGATTACTGTTTAGGAAGCCTTAATTGTTGCAAATTTCCTACACTATGACAATATCTCAAATCACAATCACTAGAAATTAGGGATGACCGCAGTTCGGTTTCAAACCGGAACTGAATTGATACTGAACCGGTTAAAATCGGCACTAAACCGTGGTCAACGGTTCTAGTTCCAAACCGTAACCAAAACCTTGTGCTTAAGGTTCGATTCTGATTCTTCATATTTTGAAACTGAAACCAACGGTTTTGGTTTAAACTCAGTGGTTTCAATTTGAAACCGTGAAAAAATGTCCTTAAAGAAAGTTCCCACTTATTTTGTGTTTTATTATAATTTTTTAAAGTAACTTTTAAGAATTTTTATTAAACTGGTTTAGTTCTTTTCGATAGTAATGTTTATTATTATTATTATTATTATTATTATTATTTATTCAAGCCAAAAATCTAAAAAGGCATTTTAAAAACTTTGAAATCTATTATCTAATTTCGGTTTAAAACCGGAATATAACTGAAACCGGTAGTTCCAAAACCGTCTTAAAAACCGCCTAAAAGTGGTTCAGTTCCGGTTCTAGTTCCACCTTTTTTATAATTCAAACTGGTGGTTCTGGAACTGGGATTGTGCCTACTAGTAATAACCCATCTGAAGAGACTGGTTCTGTTCAAAAAGTAGGAGAATTGTAGAATATTTAGGCCTCTTATAGGCTTAATGCGAAATACTACCTGAAATGGACTCCATTCCTTTGCACATACCTCAAAGGGAAAGGAAAACTTGATCACCTTCTTGGAATAGGACCAACAAAGGATGACCCAAACTTTGGAGCATGGGATGAGGAGGATTGCATGAAAATATTCTGGTTATGGGATTACATGAATCCTTTGATTAGTGACATGTACATGTTTTTTTCTACAGCAAAGGAGTTTTGGGACTTCACTTGTCATACACATTTGAAGGCTTGTGATGCTGCGTGTTACTAATTGAGAAAGAAAGATTGTTGGTTGTATTTCATCAATGAGAAAGACAAGTATATACATACAAGTTATTGCTAAACTATTTAGGAGGAAATTCTATGATTATACTGTATACAAATTGGAATCCTGACTTTGAGATGAAAGCCTTGATGATGTTGCCATCTTGAAGAGTTTCATTAAAAAGACGGTGTCTATGTTTTTTTGCTAGGACTGAACCCTGAATTTGATCAGATTAGGGTTCAAATACTTGGAAAGGAGGCCACACCATCTATAGATGAGACAATTTCATTGATTCGAGCAGAAGAAAGTTGCCAGAATGTTTTGCTTGAGCCACAATCTGTGAACGGATCAGCCCTAGTAGCAAAAAATAATTTGCCCACACACTTGATAGAGAAAATCAGGGGAAGGAGAGCAAGGATAGTCTCTGGTGCACCTATTGCAAGAAACCAAGGCAAACCAAAGAGAAATGTTGGAAGTTGCATGGTAAGCCACCAATTCGAGACTGGGGAAACCATGGGGGCAACAGAGGCCTCAAGCACCAATGGCAGAACAACCTAAAACCGAGGAAAATTCTGCAACAAGGGGATTGAACAATGAAGAAACTGAAAAGCTAAGAAGCTTATTGGGGTCACTTGAGAAGCCTTCCAGAGCTTGTTCTTTGGTGTTTCAAGTAAACATTTATCTCCTCATTGCATAAATGCCTTAGGTAAACCAATATTTCCTTTTTGCGTGAATGTCTCAAATACATTTTATGTCAACTCTTGGACAGTAGACTCTAGAACCACAAACCACATGACCCTCACATCTCAATTCTCCACACCTATACACCCAGCCAAGTAATAGAAAAATTATAGTGGCCAATGGTTATTTAGTTATTGCTATAGGTTTTGGAGATATTTATATCACACCAATCCTTATACTTAAAAATGTCTTACATGTACCAAAACTTTCAGCCAGCCTGGTTTCTGTTCAAAAGCTTACATACGATCTTCAATTTTATGCAATTTTTTCCCTACTTAATGTGTTTTTTAGGACCTGGACTTGAGGAATATTGGACTTGCTAAGAAAAAAAAGCGGTCTGTACTACCTTGAAGCACTTAAAAAAAGTAGAACCAATTTGTCTCTGTCTTTTCTCAGTTCCTCAAATAAAGATGCCATTTGGCTATATCACTTTTGTGTAGGTCATCTATCTTTCAAAGTCTTAAAAATACTGTTTCCTCAATTGTTCCAAGGATTAAATATTCTGGTTTCATTGAGCTATTTGTTAATCGGCAAAACATACTCTTGTATCTTTTTCCTATTTGCAATAGAAGTTGTCATCCTTTTCAATTGACTCATAATGACATGTGGGGTCCTTCCTCTATACCTAATGTTTCTAGAGCTTGTTGGTTTGTCTCTTTGATTGATGATTGCACTCGGGTTACATGGCTTTCTTCTTAAACAAAAATCTGATGTTAGCATTGTCATACCTAATTTCCATTCAATGATTCCAAACCAATTTGGGTTGAAATAAAAGGGTTTAGAACAAATAACGTTAGACTACTTTGACCATATTTTGTCACCAATATTTTCAATCGCAAGGCATTATCCATGATCCGTCATGTGTTTAACACACCCCAACAAAATGGGGTAGCTGAAAGGAAAAATAGGCACTTACTTAATACCAACCAAGCTTTACTCTTGCAAGGGAATGTTCCTAAATCTTTTTGGGGAGAGACTGTCCTTACTGCCACATATATGATAAATAGACTTCCTTTACGAGTACTGGACAATAAAAGTCCCATAGAATTCTAAATAATTTCTACCCTCACTTTAGAACTTCTAATGGTCTCACACCTAGCGTATTTGGGTGTACAACCTTTGTTCATGTCGATAACTAACATTGAGGCAAGCTAGACCCTTGAGCCATTAGATGTGTCTTCCTTGGTTACTTACCCCCTCAAAAGGGCTACAAAATCCTTTTCATCCAAAATCTTTGCAGATGTCACCTTTGCTGAAAATACTCCTTTTTTCTCCAAGTCCTTTCTTCAAGGGGAGAGTTCAATGATGGAAGATAGTACTTATGAGTCTCTTGAACCACTCAAAACCCTTGACCTTCCTCATGTTCCAACCCGTGCTGAATCTGAACCTATTAAGCCAATCACATCTGAATCACCTAATTTTGCATCCACATCCGAGTCATGTCCTGTCCCAACTAGTATTACTCACAATGTTCCAAGGTACTCATGTATACTCAAGGAAGCAGGCCGTTCCAAAACTGGCACATATATAAAAGAATCCAACTCAAACTCAGGGAATGAGATCACGGTAAGATCCGATACACCTTTACATACACAGTCTGTTGATACATCTATTAACCAAATAGATGATCTAGACCTTTCCATTGCTGTTAGAAAAGTACCAGAGAGTGCAGCAAACGACCACTTTCCACTATCTCATTATGTTTCTCTTAAACACTTGTCACAAGCTGTTACGACTAGTTCTAAGGATATTTGTGAAAGTTAAATTTTTGGAATTTACTATAAATGCCCCATTATTTTCATTCTCCTCATACCAAATTATTTCTCTCTATGTTCCAATCTCTCTGAGCTCTCCAACATATAATTATTGTCCAAATTATTGTCAAATAATTTCTCGAATCTCTAATTCAATTCAAGCCCCTTGTTTTAAATTTCTCTTAAAGTTTTTTTTTTTAATTATTTCCTAAATATTTAAATTTTAAGTTTGGAACAAAAAATGTTTCCTAATTTTTTGTTTTTAAAATTATGCGAACCGCTCGGAAAACCGGCTGGCTCCAAACCATAACCGCAACAATTATTGTCAGTTTTTGGTTTTATATTTTTTGGAACCGGAGCTGTTGGTTGTGGAACTGGAGCCAGCAGGTCCGGAACTGTGGCCACCCCTAAACATAAGCATACTCAGTGAGCTTGATTAGTCAATTCATGCATGATCCAAGAGAATCTCATCTTCAAGTAGCTTATAGGATATTGCGTTATTTGAAAGGCAATTTGGGGAAAGGAATCTTGTTTAAGAAAAACAACACTCTTGATCTAGAAGCTTACTTTGATGTTGACTATTTAGGTTTCTTAGTGGATAGAAGATCAACTACTAGGTACTATACTTGGAGATAATCTAGTAATGTGGAGGAGCAAGAAACAGAATGTGGTGGCAAGGTCATCTATAGAATCAGAATTCAGGGCACTTGCTCAAGGATTGTGTGAACTACTTTGGCTAAAGATATCCTAGATGATTTGAGAATCGAATGGGAAAACCCTATGAAGCTCTACTGTGACAACAAATCAGCTGTCAATATTGCTTATAATCCTATACAACATGATAGGACAAAGCATATTGAAATTGATACGCTTCATTAAAGAAAAGTCGGAGGAAGGATTAGTGTGTATATCCTATGTTCCATCAGGATGCCAATTAGCTGATGTTCTAACAAAGGGGTTGAATAGTTCGAGTTTCCATGATCTTATATCCAAGCTGGGAATAGAAAGCATCTATTCCTTAGCTTGAGGGGCAGTGTTGAAGTGAACATGAGCTGTAAGTAGATTAGGAAACTTAGTTTGAAATCCCTTGATTAAAGGGATTTGATTAGATAGTTTGACTAGTCTAGTTAGATTGATATCATTAGCCTTAACTTTAGGCTTGATTATAGAAATTACTTTAGAGTGATTCTAGGATTAGAGTCATATGTAAATGTGTGATTGTCAACTAACAATAAGTAAGAGAGGATAAAATTAATTCACGTTTCTTACAGATGGAAGCTGAACTGATATGGGAATCTACTCCAAAAACTCTGCAGCTCTGAATTTAATTAAGCCTATAACAAAAAGCCTTAAAGGGATGTTCCTTGTAGCAAAACAGGAGGAAGGGAGGCCCTAGTCAGGTCATTGAGATACTTGGCCTTTTTAATTGGGGTCTTAGCCTAAATTAAATGATAAACTAGCGTGCCCCTTTTGTGGCGGTTCATCTTAGGTTCCACACTTTATTGGATTAGTTGACTAAGATTGTCACCAATCATTTCATGGTCAACATCTCCAAGTGTCTTCAGCATCTTAAATATGCCGTCCCTTTATGATCTGTAAAGATGCTCCCTACACCTGGCTGATTTAATTGCCCTAGTAATTGCAGTTACAGGTAACTAAACCTGAATCAGTGCTTTGCCTATCTTTAAAAATAAAAACTAATTTGATTAAATCTTGTACCCTAATTTATATGGAAACTTTTACAATCTGCTATCAATACTTCCACTCTGTATATGTGTGTGTGTGGGCGTGTGTGTGTATTCTAGAAGATACAAATACCTTTGCTCTTGTGTGATTGATTCTTTCTTTGCTACTGTTACTGCTAATATGGTATGCTGGAAGGGGATTTTGTTGAATTCTGGAGATTCCATTTCATAGATAAATTTTCATATTCTGCAGGTGAGTCAGCTTGGAGCTGCTGCACAAAAATACCAAGCTTCTGCTCAAAATGCATCATCCAGCTCTTCACAACCTGATTTAGAAAGTAACTGTAATATGTGAGTTTTCTTTCCTTGAATTTCTCTTGGTTACTTTCATAGGATCAGAATGCTTTTACTTTTTCCATTTTTTAGAAGAATACCATAATTTTCCTTCAAGTAACTTTTTCATATGTTTTCTCCATTATTTCCTCTTGCCCAACTACTTATGCAAGTATTTTGACAGGTTTCTTTCATCTGCTCGTCAATTAGCAAAAGCTTTGGAGGTACCTTTGGTTAATGATTTGGGTTACACAAAGAGATATGTGCGGTGTCTCCAGGTATCTTCCACCTGCGCCTTTGTGATTTCAAATTGACTGTCCATAATTCTTGGACTGATTTCTTTCCAAATTGGCTATTGGTACAAAATTTTTTGTGGAATTCTTTTGATTAATTTTGTCTGCCACATCTTGGTTAATTTTCATGTGGAAATTTTTGTTTCCAATCTAAAGTTGCTGCGATGCATGTTTCTTTGAAGAATCTGATTGTTGTGATGCATGTTACCGGCTATCCTCCCGACTCATAATGCTTTTGATCACTAAAATTAGTGCCTTTGATCACTAATATGGGCTAGTTATAACATGTGATGCATGTTTTTTTTTTTTTTTTTTTTTTTTTTCCAATCTAAAGTTGCGTGCGATGGCATGTTCTTGAAGAATCTGATTGTTGTGATGCATGTTGACGGCTATCCTCCGACTCATAATGCTTTTGATCACTTTAAAATTAGTGCCTTTGATCACTAATATGGGCTAGTTATAACATGTGATGCAATGTTCTTTTTTTTTTTTTTTTTTTTTTTTCCTTTATTTTTCAAATATTTCATTTGCATTTGAAAATAACATCCGACGGCTAAGTATGCAAAATGATGGATATCTCTGCAGAGAATGGGTTCTGCTGCTGACATGCCGTACAGTCAACCTTTCACTTGTTTTGAAATCTTTGTGATAAAGTTAAATATTGTTGTTTCCTAGTTAGGTTTATTCCTATTAGTGCTAAGAATTATGTTTCCTAGTTTAGGATTTCTTATTTTAGATTTTACTTCCTATATTGCGAACAATTTTTGTATAATATAGGTGAGTAGACGTTGGAAAATATATATCACAAATTTGAAGAAATAAACAATAGTTAAAACATAGTCTTTCCTTTAATTTCTACATGGTATCAGAGCCATTGCCGTGAATTTTTCGGCAACGGTTTCGGTTTGAAATAGGGCTGAGATACACACAGTGTCGCTGGGAGTGGCAGTTGGCCGTCACCGCCCAGCTCATGAAGGAAGAGGGACCGCCGATCGGCCCTTCGTCCAAGCTGCGTCGCCGTCCGAACGCGTGTGCACACGCGCCGCCAGAAGATTTCGGTTGTTCTTCACGCGCCGGCGCGTGCGGTTGTTTCCGGCGAGCTCCGTCGATGTTTCTTGTTCCGACGAGCTCGACTTGTTGTGGCGTTTTTTCCCCCACTGTTCTTCAGCACCAGTTTTGCGTTTGGAATTTTTTTCTGTTTTTTCCAGTGTTTTTCTGCCACTGCTGGTTCTTCACACTTCTGTTTGAATTTTTTTTTTTTTTAATCTGACAGTATGGGTGACGGAAAGGTGGATATAAGTTTTCACTTAGAGAGTCCCTCACTTCAGATTAGTCCAGTGAAGTTAGTTAGATGGAACAAACTACCTAGCTTGGTCTCGGTCTTGTTTATTATTCTGCTCTATTAATTTATTGAAAGCAGAGGTTGCAAGGATACCTTGAATGGTTGGAGCGACTAAACCCAGTTTCGACAATTCCGGTTTTAATACAAAATGAAAATCCGAAAATTCTCTTATTATGTCTTGGTTAATAAATTCTAATGCAGCCTAACTATTTCCCGAGGATAATTTTGCTTCTTGATACAGCTAAGAAGATATCGGGATGCTGCTTCACAACGTATTCACAAACTGGAAACTGAGCCCCTCAGAGGTATGAAATTGCGATAGAAAGTTCAAATGAAACAAGCAGGGAGATCTGACCATCCTCGCTCAGTAATTTTGGCGAACTTAGTGGGTTTAATGGAGGAACTAGATTATTATAGACTTTCAAGGCAAAGATGTATTGATGCAGCGACTCAAGTTCAGAGTTGATTGAAGTAGAACGTGTGTATGATTTTTGGCTGGCTTGAATTAACGAGTATGGATAGATTTCGGAGTCAAGTTCTTGGATGAGATCCTTTTCCATCTTACGACAAGTATACTCATTTGTACAGCAAAGAGAGATAGGAAGAAGCTTATGGTCACAAATCTACATCCATTGACAAAGCACGGTGTTGATTGCTAATTCTCAAGAGAACCATATCCAGTTGCAAAGAACAGTTCTTCAGATAGAGATCAATATTTTGGTGACTTATTGTGGTAAGAACAGCACACCAAAGGAGTAATGCTGGCAATTACATTGACGCCCAACTAAAAGGGGTGGAGGAAAGCGGAGTCAGTTCTTCTAAGCACAGGCACACATAATCTGATAGTGGAGCTTTATCTGAGGAACCATCTACGCTGGAACTTTTTTGATAAGGAGATCAGTCCCTGAAACGATTATTGTCAACAGCTTGATTCGTCCTCAACTCAGATTGCGGCCTCCATTTTGTTAATTCAGGTAATGGTTTTCTTAACCTTTCTTGCCAAAAATTTGCAAAAACCCTCTTGGGTTATAGATTTCAGGAGGCAAATAAACATAAACATGCTCCTATAAACATTTCCTCAATATTCTAATAATCAAGGCACAGACAAAATTCGCATTGCGGATGGCTCATTAGTACCAATTGCTGGCACAGGTTTTATTGACTGTACTTCCAATATTAAACTCTCCCATGTTCTTCATGTTCCCAGATTTCCTATTAATCTGTTATTTGTCAGCTTAATCACAAAAGTACTTAATTGCAAAGTAACTTTTTACCCAACTCATTATATATTTCAAGAACTGAACATGGGGAGAATGATTGGCAGTGGTAGCTTGCGCGATGGACTATATCTGTTGGATGACGTTTGTCATTTTTCAAATTCGGGTACTAGTCAAGCTTTGTTAGGAACTTTTAGAAATCCTTCCGATGAAGTTATTCAATGGCATAGTAGATTAGGACATCCCTCTTTTTCTGTTTTAGGACATTTATTTCCCACTTTGTCTGCTAAATGTGATTTTAATTCATTAGTATGTGATGCTTGTGAACAGTATGTGAATGCTTGTGAACTTGCCAACACAAGACCTGTCATTCTTATTCTCGATTAATGAATAAATTTGATTCCTTTTGCTACTATTCCATTCCTTGATGATTTTGGGGTCCCACTAAAAAACTGTCTTCTCTTTCTGTTATAGAGGTTTGTGAACTTTATTGATTGTTTGCAACTAGGTTGACTTTGGGTTTTTATTTGATGAAAAACGCAAATAGAAGTTTTTTCGTTGTTTCAGAATTTTCATAAAATGAATTTGTACTCAGTTTGATGGCGCATAGTTAAAATCCTAAGACTGATAATCGGTACATAACATGAATGCAGATATCGTACCCTATTTAGATTCTAATGGATTATCCATTAAGACAGTGGTAGTCAATTACTAGTGCTCAAATGGAGTAGCAGAAAGGAAAAAAATAGGCATTTCACTGGAAGTAGCTTAAGGTCCCTTAATGTTCACCTATGAATCTTCCCAAACCATATTGGGGGATGCTATTTTGATGCTGCTTACCTTATCAATCGTATACCTCTTTCGTACTTTGAATTCAAGGAAAAAACTCTTATATTGTACCTCATGAAGTCTTCGGTTGTGTTTATTTTCTTCATAAGAGGTCTTTGGCTGTGTTTGTTTTGTTCATCGGAATGTTCTAAGCAAATTAGATCCTAGAGCTTTAAGGTGTGTGTTTGTTGGTTACTTTACTACTCAAAAGGGATAGAAATGTTATTATCCTCCTTCTACAAAATAGTTTATGAGCATGGATGTTACCTTTTAGGAATTTGAGTCTTATTTTCCTTCCCGGTCACCTCTTCAGGGGGAGAAATATTATATGGAAGAGTGATGGATGACATTCCTTTCTAGGAGGAGATTCCTATTCCAGGGGGAGATTCCTGTAGACATAGATAGTAAGAGAGAGCAACCACCCAAATCTCTAGGAAGATTGGATAGACCTAATTTGAAAACCTACACATGGCAGACTAATACAGATACAACCATGGAGCATGAGACCTCTGATCAACCGTCCTCTCCAATTTCGGTCCCTGAAGATATAGAAAAGCAAGAACTCGGTGAGTCTTCTTTAATTCCTGTTGATTCTGATCCTAATCTTGATTCCAGTCCTTCTGATAATGACCTTGATATTCTTATTGCTCTTAGAAAAGGAGTTAGAACATGCACTAAACATCCTATCTCCCAACATGCACTAAACATCCCATCTCCCATTTCATCTCCTACAATGCTCTGTCCCCTTCCTATAGAGCCTTTGTTTTGTCTGTTTCTTCTATTTTTATACTGCAGGATTGGCAAGAGGCATTACAGGATTCAAAATGGAAGGCTGCAATGGTTGAGGAGATGAGAGCTTTGGCAAAACATGAGACATGGGATCTTCTAACTCCTTCACCAGGAAAGCCAGTTGGATGTAAATGGGTGTTCACAGTTAAACATAGGGCAGATGGTTCAATTGAGAGGTACAAGGCCAGATTGATAGCCAAAGGATTCAGCCAGGCCTATGGTGTTGATTATCAGGAAACATTTGCCCGCCCCTGTTAGCCCAAGATGAAACACAATCAGAATTTTGTTGTCTTGTCCAGTCAATCTTGACTGGGAAGGTTACATCAAAATTTGATGTTAAAAATGCTTTTCTACATGGTGAATTGAAAGAAGAGGTGTATATGGAGGAATTCCCCCTGGATTTGATGAATGACAAAACCAGAGGAAAAGTTTGCAAGCTGAAGAAGTCATTATACCTGGGCTAAAACATCAACCAAGAGCAAATGGTTTTTGAAAGATTTAGTAAAAGCTATGCATTTCCTTGGGTAAATCAGTAGCGATTGCTGATCATACTTTATTCGTTAAACATCATGAAGGTAAGATCACGTTCTTAATTAACTATGTTTGAGTATAGTGATGACTGGAAATAATTGAAGAAAAGAAATGACTCACTTGAGAATTGTTTAGCTAGGGAGTTTGAAGATTAAAGGATTGGGAAAGTTGAGATATTTGGCTTGGGATAGAATTGCTAGGTCAGAAAAAGGGAAATTTTTTATTTCTCTCCAGAGAAAGTATATCTTTGATCTCCTTTAAAGAACTGGTTATGGTTGGGATGTAACCTGCCAGAAAATCACCTATTGAAGCTAATCATAAACATCAAAGCTGGAGTTTGGGAAAGTTGTCAGTTTGACATGGCAGTATCCAAGAGATTGGTTGGGAGGTTGATTTATCTTTTTCCATAAACTAGACCAGATATTGCGGATGCTTGTTGCCCAACCATTCTTCTTAGTCCCCGATCCATAATAAAGAAAAGGAAATAATTTACTAACAAAGTTTTCGTGTTTGTTTTTGATTCCTAGGCGGTAGTGCTTCTTCCTCTATGGCCTATTGTACTAGTAGGGTAGGGTTACCTGCAATACAAGAACCCCTGTAGCATAGGTGTAACTTTCGTTCAATGCTAGAATTGGAACAATGAAGCATCGAGGCTGCATTTAATCGAGAATACCCGACGAAGGGATTTTTTATTTATAAATCGATAAACTTCACCTTCAACAAGCGTAGAGTTATTTCAAATCTTTCTATCCCGACTAATGTGTCTTTCTCCTAAGACTTGAGGTGGTAAATAAAAAAAAAATCAAATCACACCATCTCTGTAATAAGTAAATGCCTCTTTTTGTAATAAGTAAATGCCTCTTTTTCTCCTGAAGTTGTCGGAATTATTCGTAATAAGATATTGGCTACAATTGAAAAGGTCTTATCAATAAAATTTCCATTTATCTGCGATCTAGGCATAGGTAGCAATCCATTCTATAACTCTTTTCATTACCCCTCGTGAGAAAATAATCTCACAAACAAAGGAAGTGTACAGTACGAAATAACATAAAAGTAGACCCATTCCATTTTTTAAAAATTCTTCGAGCCCGGAGGCTAAAGAAAAAGTGATAAAAAAAAAGTGATGAAAAGTTTTCTATTTTTATAGCAAGTTTCCTAGTTAGAATTGATATTGTTCGTACCTATCGAACAATCTAATATGAGTAACTCGCTATTCGCTCGGGGTATCGGCCATAATAATTATGTAGGAGAGATGGCCGAGTGGTTCAAGGCGTAGCATTGGAACTGCTATGTAGACTCTTGTTTACCGAGGGTTCGAATCCCTCTCTTTCCGCACCTTCACCTAATTCGCCAATGTAACTGACTACAATGTATCAAATAAGAACATATACTAAAGAATTAGACCCTTCTTTAGTATAGATTCTCTATTCCCAATTCCTTTTTAATATGGAATGCGTAAAATAGCATACAGGGGATGAAAATCTCCTTACGTATCTATCATACATGAATAGGAGAAAAATCTCCGAATCAAACCCATTCCCCTGTCTTCCTTTACTTAACCTTAACTCAGGTGAAAAGGGGGCAGAACCCTTGTTTTGTTATTTTAGTTAGGTTTAAGTCTGACGAGAATAATATTCTACGACAAGCAATTCATTTATTTTCAAACCAACAGAGTTTGAGACTCAGGCTAGAGATTCCTTCCGATCTGATTGAATAAGACCAAACTCTCAAACCATTCTCTGCCACGTCTTATCGAACTACACGACCTCAATCCTCATCTCTTTCAGTCTTGATGGGTGAGGTTTGTGCTTGGCTTGTACGAAACTGTACTGCATCTAGCATGTGACGTAGATTTTTATTGTTAACCCGGCGTATGAGTACTACTTGGAAATATGATAAATTTATCTATCTAAAAAGAGCTTCCTAAAGGAATAGAACTGGGTGCTATCAATCCTCCACAAAAACCATTGTACGCATGAGTAGAAAGAAGTAGATGAGGGATGGAGTGAATTAGAGACAGTTTCTCACAGGGCTTCTTTCACTCACTTGAGTTTTGTTTCGGAGAGGCTCCTACACCCACTCATTCCTTTGAGCAGAAGTCAGATTTCCAGAGTACCAGGACATCTTATTCGTAGTCTCTGAAGGATGAGAACCAACTATGTAGCATCTACATCGAGAGTTTAAGAATTGTATACGTCATTAGTCCGATCTTGAAAGGTCAGCCACGAGCCCGAACCTACGGGCAATGCCAATGTTGGCGCACCGCACCTTCCTCTAGGAAGTAAAAGAATGTCCGTAAGGCCCAGGCGACTGTTTACTAAAAACACAGGTCTCCGCAAAGTCGTAAGACCATGTATGGGGGTTGACGCCTGCCCAGTACCGGAAGGTCAAGGAAGTTGGTGACCTGATGACAGGGGAGCCGGTGACCGAAGCCCCGGTGAATGGCAGTCATAACTATAACAGTCCTAAGGTAGCGAAATTCCTTGTCGGGTAAGTTCGGACCCACACGAAAGTGATAACTTTCAAATTCAGAGAAACCCTGGAATTAAAAATGGGCAATCCTGAGCCAAATCCTGTTTTATGAAAACAAACAAAGGTTCAAAAAGACAAAATAAAAAAAAGGGCCAGAAATGCCCGACTTATCAATTTATCTGGTAAACTACTGGGAGCTCATGTAGCTCATGCTGGATTAATCATATTCTGGGTCGGAGCAATGAACCTATTTGAAGTGGCTCATTTCGTACCGGAGAAACCAATGTATAAACAAGGATTAATTTTACTTCCCCACCTAGCCATAAAGCTGTTCCTCCGTAATATCATCATGACTCTCGAAATCATGTGCGGTAGCAATACCAAACCAAATACGACTGTACGTAAGTCGACATAACTCCATGTATATGTTCTTTAGAGCTAGAACCCATAAATAAATAGAATGAAATGAAACAATGGTGAGCCTAGTTTTTTATGAAGAGAATGAATCTTTTTATCGAAGGATCAGAAAAAAATGGGTCCGGATCTCCTGCGGGAATGATTTGGAAGATTTGGTAATACGCCAATTTGTCCACTGTTAGTAGATAAAATGATTTCTTTCACTTCTGAATCCCAAACAATTCGATTTGGGGTCAGTACACAAAGATTTAAGGTCATTTGTTCTCCATTTCTAAGTCTCACCAATGTTTGCATTACTCAAGCCGACATTCTCGCTTCCGCTTCGTCCAAGGGATATTGCGCTATTAGAATTACTTCCTATATTGGAAACATTTTTGTATATATATAGTGGAAGTAGAGGTTGAAAATATTATCACAATTGGGAAAGAAATAAAACATATTCTTTTCCCTTAATTTCTAACAACTTTTTGTATATATATAGTGGAGTAGAGGTTGAAAATATTATCACAAATTGAAAGAAATAAAACATATTCTTTCCTTTAATTTCTACAACTTGATTATTAATTAATTCATAGTTTGCCAATATGTGCACATGCGTTTAACTTAACTGAAGTGATGGCTATAAGCATGGGTTTGACATTATAATATGGGCTAGTTTTACACCCCAAAATAGAGTTTTGAGCAGGTTGATATGACCTTGGAAGAACCATACCTTAAAAGCTAGCTGTTTAGGTTGGAAAGCCCAATTTTATAAACCCAAAAATTGAAATTCTATACGTCAAATTTTTGGGATCTAAGTCAAGTTTATCTTGTCTTCTATCTACAACTAGGATCATAACATCTCTCCACGCATCGTACTCCTGGATCCCATGATGGATTGGCTTTGTACTAGGATGGCTGTGTGCTAGGTTTTCCCTCTCGAGCCTTGGGCGAACTCTGATAGTCACTGCTTGCGCTGCTAAATTGCAACTGGGAGAAGTGGTAATTAGCTCTGATACTAGATTTTTAGGTACTGTGGATATGCTGTACCTAACTAGGTATTGTAACATGAATTTTACTATTTGCAAAATCACATCAGAAAGTATCTTTACATGTCACATTTATACTTCTTCTGCATGATTGCCAACTTGGCTATATTTGCCAGCTCACAACTAGCAGATTGGTGCAAAGTTTTTTCAAAACTATAGAAGAATTTCAACAAAACTATAAAGTGGTCTACAAACTGTAAAATCAATTGCAATCACACTATCTTTCAGATACAAATGGATGCTAACAAAGGCCTGCCTGGTTCATTGAACATATGAAACCAATAGTCCGGGTCATGAAGACACAGAATTGGGACTGGAACCATTTCTGAGGTTCCGGTTCCAGTCCTAATTCCGCCGGTTTCAAGCCAATTCCAGGTCTGGAAAAGGGCCAGCCAGTTCAGTCCTTTTTTTATCCCTACCTTCTACTTTCTATTTTTTATTTTTCCAATTTGGGTTTGGAATTCCCAGGCTGGTTCCTGTCCCAAAACATCTTGGTTTCTGTCCAGTTCGGAATTGGAATGCCTGGCTGGTTCTGGTCTAGGATTTTTGCAGTCCAGATCGGTCTGAAACCGGACCAGTTGCCAGGTCTAGTTTTGAGCCATTTTTGAAAAGCATTAACTTCAAAAGTGGTCTAAAAAGCAGTATCACTGTTAAGCAAGTGAATTTTGATCCCAAAGTAGCTTAGTGTTATTGGAATCTTACAATTCGCGATTCGAATTAGACGATTCAAGTCAATTCTCATGCCCAACGATTCTCATATTCAACAAAACAAGCGGAGAAGTCTTTATAGAGGAGGAAGAGCAAGAGAATATGATTACATTAGAAAATGAAAATGATGAAGAGCTTGAATTTAGAAATGATGATGAATATGGATTTTGATAGGAATGTAATGACTTGACTGCATAATTCTAGTTTGCTTTTTAAAATTTTAACTTAATAGTTTGATATTTTGAATTTGGAAACTACACAACTCATCGGGTTTGTGTTGAGTTCATGATTTGGAATTGGAAGTATATAAATACATGATTTGCAATTGAATATTTATTATTTAGTATCTTTTGATAAAATTAACATGAAATATATTTATAAATGTGTGTATATTATTTTTAATTGACTTTGAAAAGTTATGCTGAGTCTTATGGTTAGATTCAATTCTCGATTCTGAAAATAAGGATTCCAATTCTCAATTTCACAACTACTATTGGTGCTATAATGTATTTCCTCAACGCAGGAACTATTTGGTATTTTGTTTGTTTATCCCTCATATGGTAAAGTATAATTGCAAAAGTAATATGATTGATAGCTCATTTTTCCTTTTCCATTGTTGGACCAGTTGTTACAGATCTTAATTATAATTTTACTCCGTATTTGGTTGAACAAACTGCAGATATCAGAGGTGGTGAATAGCATGAAGGACTTAATTGACTATAGCCAAGAGACTAGGAAGGGACCAATGGGTAAGATTTAAGGATTTTGTGATGAGAATTATTGTTAATTAATCTCTGTGGCAAATAGTGGCATGAGTTGCAATACATGTTTGTTTTTTCCCTGTTTCTGATATTTTAAGTTTTAGACGTTGTAATTATCATTTGGATGTAGTTGCTCAAGCTTTAAATACATTTGGTTTGCTCTAGAATTGAAATAGAATGAAATTCTTGGAATATGATTTCAGTTTTTGGTTTGGCTTACAAGATCTAATTTATATATATATTTGAATAATTTGAATTCATATCAAAATGATATTTATTTTGAGAGTATGCTTGGAATAGGATTTATTGGATTTAGACATCTATTTCTATTCCGATTCGATTTACAAGGTGAAAAAAGGCACCCTAAAAGTCACATCTGAACTTGTTTGTAAAGGAAATATAAGGTGAAAAACTGATAACCTGCCATTTGGAACATTTGGTGATATACTCGAGTCCTTGGGTATTTATCATGTGATCCCAGTAATCTGGGTAATCTTCTTTCTTTTTGGTATGGGACTGGTATTGGATAAGTTTGTCTATGGCCAACTCATATGTGCCTTCAGGTGCACATGACCATATCTTAAAAAAAAAAATTTAAACGGCAGCAGTGATAAAAAGGACAGCAGCGGTAAAAGGCAGCAGCAGTGGTGGAAAAGGAAAAAAATTTCAAAAGAGGCAAAACTGGTGTCGAAGAACCAGTAGGTCTGCGTCGCCACACCGAGTCGAGGTCGCCGGAATAAGAATCGTCGACGGAGCTCGCTGGAAACAGCCGCACGTGCCGACGCGTGAAGAACAATCCAAATCTCTTGAAGGCACGTGTGCACACGCGTGTGGTCAGACGGCGACGCGGTTTGGACGGAGTGCCAATCGGCGGTCGTTCTTCCTTCTGAGACGGGTGGTGACGACCAACTCCCACTTTCGGCGGTGCTATGTGTATCTCAGACTGTTTTGCAAACTGAAACCATTGTCGAAAAATTCACGGCAATGGCTTTGATACCATGTAGAAATTAAAGGAAAGAATATGTTTATTTCTTTCAAATGTGTTATATTTTTCAACCTCTACTCTACTATATATATACAAAAAATTGTTCCAATATAGGAAGTAATCTAAATACACAATATTTATTTTAATCACAAAGATTTCAACACTCCCCCTTAATGTAAGGAATAAATCTGAAACTAGGAAAACACAATATTATTTTAATCCAAAGATTTCAACACTGCCCCCCTCAAAGTTGTGCAATAGATATTTAGTCATGTCCAACTTGAAACTAAAGGAAAACTAAAGGATGAAACAACTTGCTATGCAAACCCTTTGTGAAAACATCAGCTAGTTGCTGTTTTGAAGCTATATAGGAGACACTTATAAAACCTTCAACTATCTTCTCTTTTATAAAGTAACGATCAATCTTTATATGCTTAGTTCGATCATGCTGAACTGGATTGTTTATAATACTGATGGCTGTTTTACTATCACAAAATGTGGATATATTTGTTGTTTCAACCAACTTTAACTCTTCCATTAATCTGCGCAACTATAGAAGTTCACAGATTCTCTGTGCCATGGCTCTATATTCAACTTCTGCACTGGACCTTGCAACAATAGCTTGCTTCTTGCTTCTCCATGTGACTAGGTTTCCTCCAACAAAAACACAATAGCCTGAGGTTGATCTCCTGTCATCAAGGGAACCAGCCCAATCCGCATCTGTATAGCCTGTTATTGTTAAATGGCCATGTTTAGAAAACCTGTTATTGTTAAATGGCCATGTTTAGAAAATAAAAGTCCTCTACGTGGAGCTGATTTTAAATATCTTAGAATCCGATGTACTGCTTCTAAGCGAGACTCCCGAGGGTCATGCATGTACTGACTCACTAAACTTACAGCAAAGGCAATATCTAGTCTAGTATGGGCAAGGTAAATCAATCTCCCAACCAATCTCTGATACTTGCCAACATCAACTGAACTTCCCACTCCAGCTTGAAACTTATGATTGGCTTCAATAGGTGATTCTGCAGTTTACATCCCAACATACCAGTTTTCTTTAAGGGATTCAAGGATTGTACTTTCTCTGAGAAATAAAAAATCCCTTTTTCTGACCTAGAACTTCTATCCAAGGAAATATCTCAACTTTTTCAATCGCTTAATCTCAAACTCCCTAGCTAACAAATTTTTCTCAAAATGAGTCTTTCTTCTTCATTATTTCCGTCATCACTATATCATGCAATATAAACCATAAAGCAAATGTAATCTTACCGCTTCATGAATGTTTAATGAAACAAAGTATGATCAGCATCACTCTGAATATACCAAAAGAATAGCATAGCTTTACTAAACCTTTTGAACCATGCTCCTTGGTGATTGTTTGAACCCTATATAATGAATTCTTTCAGCTTGCAAACTTTTCCTCTGCGTTTTTAATCATCATCAAATTCCAAGGAGGAATCTCCATATACACAACCTCTTCTTTCAAATACCATGTAGAAAAGTATTTTTAATCAATCAAATTGAATATAACTCCCAATAGATTGACTGCCACAAAGACAAAAATTCTGATTGTGTTCATCTTGGCTACAGGGGAAATGTTCTTTTGGAATAAATCAAGCCCCAATAGGTCTGACTGAATCTCTGGCTACCAATCTAGCCTTGTACCTCTCAATTGGACCCATCTTGCCCTATCGTTTAAAACTAGAACACCCATTTACATCCAAACTGGCTTCTTTCCTGGTGGAGGAGTTACATAATCGCATGTCTCGTTTTTTTTGCCAAAACTCTCATTCTCCTCACCATCGCAGCCTTCCATTTGAGTCCCGTAATGCCTCTTGCAATCCTGCGGTATAA
Organism: Jatropha curcas; assembly: GCF_014843425.1. Next base: position 5,678,666 of record NW_023591416.1, on the reverse strand, counting down.
GAAACAAAGAAAAAAGAACCAAACAAAGGCTTCTATAGGAAGAGGACAAGCATTATAGGAGATAAAATGGGAGATGGGATGTTTACGTGCATGTTCTAACACTCCCTTTTCTAAGAGCAAAATAAGGAATAATCAAGGTCATTGTCAGAAGGACTGGAATCAAGATTAGGATCAGAATCAACAGGAATTAAAGAAGACTCACCAAGTTCTTGTTCTTCTGTGTCTCAGGCGACTGAAATTGGAGAGGAACGTTGATCAGAGGTCTCATGCTCATGGTTGTATCTGTATTAGTCCGCCCCGTGTGTAGGTTTTCAAATCAGGTCACCCAATCTTTCTAGAGATTTGGGTGGTTCTCTCTCTTACTATCTATGTCTACAGGAATCTCCCCTCGAAAGAAATGCACCTCTTCCATCTGATATTTCTCCCCCTAAAGAGGTGACTGGGAAGGAAAATAAGATTCAAACTCCCGAAAGGTAACATCCATACTCACAAAGTATTTCTTAGAAGAAGGATGATGACACTTGTATCCTTTTTAGTAGTAGAGTAACCAACAAACACACACTTCAAGGCTCTAGGATCTAATTTTCTTAGACTATTCTGATGAACAAAGCAAACACAACCAAAGACTTTAGGAGGTACAATATAAAAGTTTTTTCCTTGAAGAACCTCTAATGGAGTTTTAAAATTTAAAGTACGAAGAGGCATACGATTGATAAGGTAAGCAGCAGTCAAAATAGCATTCCTCCAATATGGTTTGGGAAGATTCATAGTGAACACAAGAGACCCAGCTACTTCCAGTAAATGCCTATTTTTCCTTTCCGCTACTCCATTTTGAGCACTAGTATTGACACAGCTAGTTTGATGTATAATACCATTAGAATCTAAATAGGTCCGAAAAACTGCATTCATGTATTTAGTACCATTATCAGTTCTTAGGATTTTAACATGCACATCAAACTGAGTACAAATCATTTTATGGAAGTTCTGAAAACACGAAAAATTTATGGAAGGTTCTTGAACAACGAAAAAACTTCATTTTTTGGGTTTTCATCAAAATAAACCTAGTCCAATCTAGTGCAAAATCAAAATAAAGGTCACAAACCATCTATAACCAGAAAGAGAGACAGTTTAGTAGGACCCCAAACATTTAGAATGAATAGTTAGCAAAGGAATCAAAATTCTTTGTTATTAATTTGGAGAAATAATAACCTGGTGTGTTTAGCAAGTTCACAAGCATCCATACTAATGAATTAAATCACATTTAGCAAACAAAGTGGGAAAATAAACGTCCTAAAACAGAAAAAGAGAGATGGTCTTTAATCTCCTATGCCATTGAATACTCATGGGGAAGGATTTCTAGAAGTAGAAGTTCCTAACAAAGCTTGATTGGTACTCGAATTTGAAAAACGGCAAATGTCATCCAACAGATACAGTCCATTGCGCAAGCTACCACTGCCAATCGTTCTTCTTGTGTTCAGTTCCTGAAATATACAATGAGTAGGGTAAAAAGTTACTTTGCAATTAAGTGTTTTTGTGATTAAGCTAACAAATAACAGATTAATAGGAAATCTAGGAACATAAAGAACAGGGGAGAGTTTAATATTGGAAGTATAGTCAATTGAACCTGTGCCAGCAATTGGTACTAAGGTGTCATCTGCAATGCGAATTTTGTCTTTGCCTTGATACTTAGAATATGTGAGGAAATGTTTATTTTTGTCTTTGCCTTTGATACTTAGAATAATGTAGGAAATGTTTTATAGAGGCTGTTGTATGTTTATTTGCTCCTGAATCTATAACTCATGAGGTTTTGCAATTTTTGCAAAGAAAAGGTAGGAACGCATTACTTACTTGAATTAACAAAATTAGAGGTTGCAGTCTGAGTTGAGGACGAATAAAGCTGTGACAACAATCGTTTCAGGGACTGAATCTCCTTATTAGAAAAGTTTCGAGCAGTAGATGGTTCCTCAGATAAAGCTCCTCTATCAGATATGCGTGCTTGTGGTCTAGAAGAACTGACCCGCTTTCCTTCACGTCCTTTAGTTGGGCGTCCATATAATTTCCAGCAGAACTCCTTAGTGTGCCTGATCTCACTGCAATAGTCACAAAATAATTGATCTCTATTTGAAGAACTGCTCTTTGCAGCCTGGGTATGTTCTCTTACAGAATTAGCAATCAACCCTGCTTTGTCAATGGTAGATTTGTGAACCATAACATTCCTCCTAGTCTCCTCTTACTGTACAAATGAGTTTGCTTGTCGTAAGGATGCAAAAGGATCTCGTCCAAGAACTTGGACTCGAATCTGATCATACTCGTGATTTAGGCCAGCTAGAAAATCATACATACGTTCTACTTCTATCAACTTTTGAACTTGAGTCGCATCATCAGTACATCTTGCTTGAAAGTCTTGATAATAATCCAGTTCTTGCCATAACCCACTAAGTTCAGCAAAATAGTTTCAAGCAAAAATACTGAGCGATAGTCAGATCTCCCTGCTTGGTTTCATGAACTTTTCGTTGCAATTCTACCTCGTGAGCATAGTTTTCCAAGTTTATAAATACGTCTGTGAAGCCAGCATCCCATAGTCTTCTTAGCTGATCAAGAAGCAAATGTCCTCAGAAAATAGTTAGCCTGATGAATTTATTAACCAAGACATTTAATAAGAGAATTCTCTGATTTCCACCTTCTTGTTAAAGGCCGGATTCTGTCGAAACTAGTTTTAGTTGCTCCCACCATCAAAGTCATCCCTGCAAACCTCTAGCTCCTAGCTTCAATGAATAATAAACAAGACCGAGACCAAGCCAGGTAGTTTGTTCCATCTAACTTCACCGGACTAATCTGAAGTGAGGGGCTTTCTGAGTAATAAACCATATCTACCTTCTTTCCATCAACCATATCTTCAAAAAAGAATTTAAACGGCAGCAGTGGTAAAAAGGCGGCAGCAGTAGTGGAAAGGGAAGAAAAAAAAAGTTTCAAAAAAGGGAAAACTGGTTCTAAAGAACCGGTAGGTTTGAGTCACCACACTGAGTGGAGGTTGCCGGAACAAGAATCGTCGACAGAGCTTGCCGGAAACAGTCGCACACGCCGGCGCGTGAAGAACAGTCAGAATCTTCTGGAGGCTTGTGTGCACAAGCGTGTCGAACGGTGATGCGGTTTGGATGGAGTGCCGATCGGCGGTCACGGTGGAGAAGAATCAACAGGTGATGCGGTTGTGCGATGGAAGTGTTAACAACCGATCGCGGAACGATGCTTCTCTTCTGGAATCAGCAGGCAGTGAGTGTGTAGCGACAGAGCATCCGCATGTACACGGCGGTGCTGGGTAGAATATCCTTTAGGACCACATTTGCAAACTTGAAACCGGTTGCCGAAAATGAGTTCGATCTGGCCCATATGAACTACTGGAATAACACTGAACATTAAAAGAAGAAGAGAAAGTCGTGTTCTAGATTTCTGTACAATTTGTCCTTGTATTCTTTTCAACCTTACAATCCATCATAATATATATACAATTAAACCAAATTGTTCCAATGGTACGTAGGAAGTAATTATCGAGATATGGAATAACTAAGAACATTAGGGAAGACAATATTCAATCCTTAAGCAACTCAATTAAGAGAATGAATACCTAACTAGAACAACACATATTTTACTTTTAATCACAAAATTTCAACCTATTCGCTTAACTTGCGCTTAGATTTGCAGAGCACTCAAATCACATAGTGTAATCGGAAATTTAGTGCTAGGCATGGATCTGCTCCAAACCCAAAGTTTTGTCATGCTAATTTTTAGCTACCATAAATTTTCAAATGCTAACAGGTGGTTAACCTAACTTGACGCATAACGGATTTGAGAGTCTTCTCAGGCTACTTTAGATTCGACATGCGCAATTAATATGGTCTGAAATTGACTTGATAAGTTCTGCATGTTTATCGTGCAAGAAAAGGTTGAATGTTATTTGGTTCAATGCACTGAGGTGGGGTTTTTACTATCGGTGCTTGTTCTATGAATTCATTACACATTGTGGTCGATCGATAGATACCTCAATCCTTGTATGGTCAGCATAACATATAGATTCTCATCCTGCAGTCTAGTTTGAAGAGAGTACATAGGCTACACCTTTAAGGTATGTTGGTATAGCTTTAATATCACAATAGAATTCGCATGATAGATATTCCCACTCTATGATGGCAGAGTGGGGGACTCTATGAAAGCTGATTTCATTTGCTAAGCTGCTCTATAACATTTTCTTCAAGTCTTGTAACTTGAGTTGAATAGGATAAACAACTGTTTACTGTTGCAAGATAGGTTTTGTCTTTTATATATACAAAAAATTGTTCCAATATAGGAAGAAATCTAAATAGGAATAAAACTAAACTAGGAAACATAATCTTTACACTAATTAGGAATAAACCTAAACTAGAAAACACAATATTTACTTTAATCACAAAGATTTCAACACTATTCCTTGTTACTTCCTAATTGAGCCTCAAATCCAATTTAATTGCGATATGCTACATGGATCTTTTTCCCCAATTAGCTAATTTTTAGTACCATATCTGCTATTACCTAGACTTGAGATACCTTTAGATTTTATACTGTAAGCATTAATCTGGTTGATTGATGTAAGCTGCATGTTTACCTGCAAAAGTTGAATTATTGTTAATGCACTGAGGTTTTTTACTATCTGCTTGCTATGAATTAAATTTGTGATCAATATCAATCTGTTGGTAGATTATAATTCCATCCTGCAGTCTAGTTGAGGGTCAAGCTACCCTGTAAGGTGGTATTATGCTTAATTCAGATAATTGCACATGATATCACCAATGAATGCAAGTGGGGACTCCGATGAGCTGTTCCAAATTTTCTTTTTGGCACTGTGCCATTGCATTATAATTAGTAAATATGCTTTCACCATATATTTAACTTTTTGAATTGTTCTCCAGAAAGTTTGGCCCAGTTCCCTCGTCGTACTAGGTCATCATTGTCACTGCATTATTCAGTACAGCAACCTGTGGAGCAGCAGCAAACTAGAGGGCATTCCTTCAACAATGATCATCATACTGTACAGACAAATGTTATGCATCCTTCTACAAGCAGTGGTGTTGCCAGTGCAGACAACTCTTGTGGCACAGTGTCTACTACTAGCTCTGTCACTACTGTTGCTGGGCTTCGCTGCCAGAACTCCATGAACTCGTGGATCGAGACTCAAATGAACAATCCTGGCAGTCCATATGCTGGAACTCCTGTTCAGATCCCATCTGCAGGTTCTTCGACCACTTTGCCACCAGCTCAACCTAATCCTTCTTCCCCCTTCTCCTCTCCAACACCATCATCTTCTAATAACCTACCTCAGAGTTCTCAAAATGTTGTAACAGCATCAACTGCTTCAAACCATTTAGGTTCTGCAAATTCACCGGCTCAAATACCATTGCAACAATCATCTCAGTCAAATGAGGTTGATCCAAATGAATCACAGAGCTCTGTTGAGAAAATCATACAAGAAATTGTGACTTCTTCACAATTTAGTGGTGGAGGCAGCATGGTTAGTGTTGATTCTGAAGGGAATAATATGAAGAACATAAATGGGTTTGCACAGAAAAATCAAAATATCCTCCCTGGTGACAATTGCCTTTTGGGCAATTGCATGGTGGACTCCAGTTCAAGTACAGTGGGTGTAGGGTTTAGGAGCTTGAGTTGTGGAAATGGTCTCTCTGCCGCTGCTAGTGGAGTAAAAGCTGTTATGGGCAACAACTATGGAATTTTACCTGGGAGGGTGGGTATGCCATTGAGGCATCAAGATGCTGGTATAGATCATCAACAGGAATTCACTAATCGGTTACTTAGTGGGCTTGGAGCAGTAAATGGCTATTTTGATCACCAATTTGATTGGAAATCTCCTTGAAGGTAGTTCGCGGGACATGCTCTTGATAATTGCGGATACCTTCTGATGGGATATTTCTGTTGGAGATGCAGAGTGCTTAAGCCACTTGTCTGGCATTAGTTTGCCCGGTGCTAATTCTAGGCGGGAAAGAATAGGACAGTGTTTTCTCTCTCTCTTTTTTTTTTTTTTTTTTTTTTTTTTTTTTACACAGATCTGACCAATTAGTTTGCCTCGTGTCTAAATTCTAAGCGGAAAGAAAGGACAAGTGTATCTCTTCTCTCTTTTTTTATTTTTTTTTTTTTTTTTTCCAAAAATAAGAATAATAAAAAAATGAAGAGAGTTCTCTTTTCCATCTGTGTTTTATTCCCCCCCCCCCCCCTTTTTAATCCGAATGTTACCCCCCCCCCCCCCCCCTTTTTTAATCCCGAATGTATATTACATGTGGGGGTTTCCCTGCTGCTTTCTGCATGTATGATTTGTCACCGTAAGTGTAGCTTTTGAAATGAGGTAGTAATGCTTGAGATGGTTCCTTGCCGATTAGGACAGTTGTCAATGCATAGCTGAACAGAATTTTCCCTATTTTCCATTCCAACCGGGCAGAGTCGGATTAGATCTGGTCCAGCTTGAATTTGTGACTCAGATTTCTAGAAGACAAACCGAATCAAGTAGGTATTTGAACCGAATTGAACCAGTCGGTTTGATCAGTTTTTGTGATATCTGTTTGGCTTTAAGCCTAGCTGATTAAATTCATAAAACCAAGCTGAACCAACATTAAAATTTGGTTCAGACAGAATTTCTCCTAAGCAAGTGGACCCAACTGAAAATGGGTAAAACTCTGGTTTTGTACCCTGTATATAATATCCGGACATGAGATTTTTCACTCTTCATATTTATTATAAAGCATGAAAAGATAAGTCATACTTCGATTTATTTTACATTGATATTGCAAATAGTCATGCTTCAAAGTAATGTAAACATGGCTTTAAAAAACTTCTAGCTCACAAATCTAGGTACTTTTTTACCCTTCTAAACGAATATAATCATACATTACACTATGAAAAAGTGCAGCAAATCTTGTCCGATTCAAATAAATTGTATTTTTTTCTATTGATAAGTACATCATTAGACACACCAATGGTATAAAATAAGTAGATCTTATGGATTCCATGCTTTACAATTGCAGTATCCTTGCCTATTAGCTCTGTTATGAAAAGAGGTCACTTGACAATTGGATCGTTGAACCTCACTTTAATTATGAACAGAGTTTAAACATTATTATTATAAGCATTTGGTCAAAGATTTATTTCAATTTTTTTTTTTTCGTTTTTCCTTCTTGTATATCAAAATTAGAGTTATGTTTGATGTTTTATTATGATATTATTGATTAAACCTTCTCGCTTCACATAGTTTTTATGTAACTAATAAATTCAATAATAAAAATTGAAAAATTTGATACAGCATATTTTTTTAAACAGACTAAGTATTAATTATTTAAAAATTATTTGAAATTTGACATCCCTAGTACTCACAAAGCCTAGACAATGGTATGGAAAAAAAAAATACAATATTTTGTTAGTGTTAGGACATATTTTGAAGTTGAACGTGGTATAGAATTTTTAATGTTTCACTTTCAAGTTTCAACTCATTTTGAGTTTAATTAATTTCTTCAATTCCCACAAAGGCTACCATATTTTCAGGCCAAGTGAAAAATACTACCTAGACTCACTCATGAAATAATCGAACATTAAGGTACTAAATTAAGAAAATATAAATAAACAAAAATTTGAATTAAGGATTAAATAAGGAAAATTTCTTATGCATCAATTTTTCTAGTATTTATTAGAGGCCAAAAGAGCCAGAATCATGAGAGATTACAACAATAGATTGTACAGGGACGGTTAGGCCCCCCCAAAATTTTTTTTTTTTAAATTTTCCTATGAAAATGACATTTTAATCCTTCAAAATATGGAAAGTTACATTTGGCCTTGTTAAAACTTAAAAAATATTTCATTTGGCTCCCTCAAATTAATTGTCATAATTCCGCCCTGAGAAGGTAGCTTTCCTCTATTTATAATATCCTCCGAACTTAGATTTCTTACTCTTCACATCTATATAGAATATGAAAAGATAAGCCACATGTGATTGACTTATTTACATTAATATTGCAATTAGTCATGCTTCAAAATATATAAATGTGACTTTAAAAAACTTCTAGCTCTTGAATCAAGTACCTTTGGGCCCTTCTAAATGAATGTAATCATACATTATACCATGAAATATTGCAACAGATCTTGTCTGAGTTAAATAAATTGTATTTTTTCCATTGATAAGTACATCATTTGGCACACCAATGGTATAAAACCAATAGATCCCATGAATTCCATGCGTTGCTGAAAATGACATTTTAATCCTTCAAAATATGGAAAGTTACATTTGGCCTTGTTAAAACTTAAAAAATATTTCATTTGGCTCCCTCAAATTAATTGTCATAATTCCGCCCTGAGAAGGTAGCTTTCCTCTATTTATAATATCCTCCGAACTTAGATTTCTTACTCTTCACATCTATATAGAATATGAAAAGATAAGCCACATGTGATTGACTTATTTACATTAATATTGCAATTAGTCATGCTTCAAAATATATAAATGTGACTTTAAAAAACTTCTAGCTCTTGAATCAAGTACCTTTGGGCCCTTCTAAATGAATGTAATCATACATTATACCATGAAATATTGCAACAGATCTTGTCTGAGTTAAATAAATTGTATTTTTTCCATTGATAAGTACATCATTTGGCACACCAATGGTATAAAACCAATAGATCCCATGAATTCCATGCGTTGCAATTGCATTGTCCCTGCCTATTAGCCCCGTTGTGAAAAGAGGTCGTTTGGCACTTGAATCATTGAACCTCACCTTAATTATGAACAGAGTTTAAGTTAAGTTTCCATTTAGCAAAATTTTGCAAGTAATAATAAGAGAGAATTTACAATGGTGTATCTCAGCTTCGACTGCAGATGCTAAGGCTAATTACAATGTGTAATTTCTAGTTCGAATCACAGCTTCGATCTCGAAAGGTATTTGCTATGTGGTTGGTTTGTACATATTTTTTTCAGTATTTCTGCAATGCAAACAACAATATATATTAGATTTAGACCAAAGAGTTTTGGTTCAGGATTGTAATGTCTTTAATTTAAAAATTCTCAATCAACAATGAGATAAGCTACCTTGGAACATGAATAAAAAACCAATCTTGACTGCTGTTGCTGGTGCCAACATTGTATACGAGATCTTCTGTAGGATATAAGTCAGTGTATCTTTCCCATAATCCATATTGCCTAAACCTACAGATTAAAATAAATTACGTTAAGGAATAAACAAACCAAGATTTGAAATTGATAATTGTTGATGTGAGCTAACTTTTCACTTGGTTGGTTGATGAATAATTTGTTTGTAAGTGTTGGCTCTGGATTCAGCACAAAGAACTCAACAGCAGATCGGTCAGGATACCCTATTTCCCATATGGTTGGCCCATTTCTAGAGGATTCGTAGTTAAGGACACCTAATTTAATATTGCTTCCTGCATTTACAAATTAATTAAAAATTAATTTTTAAAATTAAATTGAGGAACTACAGCAAAAATAAGAATAAAAAGGAAAAGCACAGGGTATCTGGTGTAATTGTGATGTTCTCACTATACTTACAGTTTCCCACAAATCCAGGAACCCATGCATACAAATTATAAGTTCCAACTCGAATATTTTTAATTGTGAAACTCCCCTCATTATTAGCTTGAGTCCAGAATTGATAACCCTAAATGAAAATTAGAAAAGAGAAAATATATAAAATAGTTGATTAGTAATTGGAAGTAAGATTTTCGAATTTTTGATTCATAGATAATTACAAGAGATAAAGGTTATGGAGGGTTAAGCTTGGTCTCAAATTGCCATGAATCTACATCTCCTGGAGCTGCCAAGCCCACATAAGCACCACTTGCCAATTTGGAATCCCCTCTATTTAATAGTGAAAAGTTTGAATATGAAAATGTATTTTTCGTTGCAATATTCAAAAATTGTTAGTATTAATCAAAAAATAATGATAAATAAAAAGCATATGACATACTCATTTTGTATCGTTATTTGCCCTAAGACATAATTCCTCATTTATCATAATAAGAAAAATCTTTTGATTGGGTGTAATTGTATGACCAACTTTTAAGTTCCACTAGCATCTAATGGTTGACATGAAAGGTGCATATTTGATAAAAAATAAATTGAGAGTTAATGAAATTAAAAATAAAAAATTATTAGATATCCATTCTGTTGGTATTAAATATTTTCATTCAGTTCAAAAAAAAAAAAAAAAAAAAAAAAAAAAAAACATCACGGATTAATAATTTACTGTCTTTTAGCATCATTCCAAAGTGCTTGTTCATGAGCAGGTAAGTTGGAATTAAGATAAATAAAAACAGGCCCAAAAACCATTTTCCATGTCTCTTCATATTTTGTATTTTGTACTTCCCCAAATAATGAGAACTAGTAAACATTTGCATATGTATAAAATTAATATTTAAAATATTAGTTATAACTTAATGGTACGTCTAGTGAACATATAAACATGATTTCAGGTCTCATTATTTTCAATAATTTAAAAATTATATTTTATGAATTAATGGTGAAATTTTTAAAATAATGTTATTCTAATTTGTGCTTTTACTTCAAAATAAATTTTTTTTTTTTTGTTAGTTAATAAGCTTATAGTATAAAGTTAGAAATTAAACAGATGAACCAGCATTAGCTGTTAGTTCTTATCTAAAGGGTTCAGTTACACAAAACTTATCACTGGATCGAATCATTCAAAATCCCATTGCTGGATTAGGTGAAATCCATCCATACACTTTGCTATCTTTGTGATCCATGTAATATTGATACTTATCATCCACTTATTGCATTCTATTATGCCATAAGATTATAGAAATTCCAACTCATAATATATGAATCCATATATATTTAATCGGGTAGCAGCTCTGTTGGTAGGAATGTTTGGTAGAAGGTATTTTTAAAGTGAATTGTGATGCTACGCTTGGTGCTGGTGGGAGAATTGGCTTTGGAATGGTTATAAGAAACTCAAATGGTGATATAGTGGCTAGCGGCTCTCAGGAGTGTTCTCATGTGCTTTCGCCGGAAGAAGCCAAAATAGAGGCCGTCTCTTTTGCTATCTCAAAGGCGTTAGAGCTGGGAGTCAGAGCTATTGAGATAGAATCAGATTGTCAATTCTTGGTATTCAGCTTACGGAATAGAACTGTTGCATGCTCTAGAATTAGTGTGACTCCATTTTAATTTCACATATAGTTAGGAAGGATAATAAAGTAGCTCATTCATTAGCAAAATTAGTTCTTTCTCTTGAGATAGAAGAGATATCATCTTCTATCAATCCACTGGTTTTCAATAATGAACTTTTGATTATTAGTCTCAAAAAAAAGAAAAAGAAAAAAAAGCTATAGTTTATTACCATACTGTGGTTTTAAAAGTTACGATTTCATTCAATTTACAAAATTTGAAAAATTAAATGATTAAGTTTGTTTATGGTTTTAGGGTCTAAACTCTAAATTCAATTTACAAAATTTGAAAAATTAAATGATTAAGTTTGTTTATGGTTTTAGGGTCTAAACTCTAAACCTGCACCCTAAATTCATATAAACATTGATACATCTATATATATATATATATACATACATACGTACGATCGACAAGAGGACTACATTAATATTGAATTAAATCAATTCGGTTCAACTAGATTTTTTTTTACTTAATATAATTATTTATAAAAAATTAAAAATTATAGTCATAAAACAGTTTTACGACAAAAAAAAAAAAAAGTTCTAATATAACTGTAAATGTAGAATCATTTATCATAATGATAATAATATTTTCACATCAATACAATAACAAGCATCACCAAATTTTTTAGAAAGAATATACTACAAATAATCCTAATATAAATTAAAAATAAATCATAATGATAATCTAATTTATTGGATTCCTAGTTGAAATTCCTTATTAAATTAATATTTCTAATTGAGATAATAATACCAATTATTATAGCTATTATTCTATGTAATAATAAATATATGTTAAACGAATCAATAATGTTTTTTAACTTTTTAATGCAACCTCCATAGCTATATGTAGGATTGTCAAAATAAAGAAAAGATAATTTTTTGATTTAATTTTCTTTTTTTAAGTATATTCCTAAGCAAAATAGGATTTTTATTTAGATGGGAACCAAAATATTTTATTTTATTTTAAAATGATAATTTTTTATTTTATTTTTAAACTATCAATATCCATAGCTTTTAATGGAATTCACTTCTTGCTTGCTTGCTTATATTTAAAAAAAAAAAAAAAAAAAAAAAAAAAAAAAAAAAAAAAAAAAAAAAAAAAAAAAAAAAAAAAAAAGAATGGTAAGCCTTTTTCACCCTGTATAACTAGTCATACTGAAGAGCCACTCATTTATCAACCATTTTGCAAACCAAGGCCCAGTTTTTGTGCTTGTTTAATGTCCATTTCGAAGCAGAAGGTTATGCAACTCAATCACACCGAGTATAATTTTAACAACCAAAATACTAATCAACATAAAACAGAGCACTAGTGTTTGGTGGACCTGAATTCATGAAGAATGAGAGTTGAAAAGGATCACCTGACTGTCAAGCAATGAGTATGTTTTCTTTATTACTAAGTTTTCTTTACGTATGCATAAATAATGAATTCTTCGACTATTCGTACTAACCACAGAAGAATGCAGGAAGCCTGCCGATTACAAATATTGAATTTGCAAACAAAATTACTGAATTTCAACATTCAATTTAAAGATTGAATTGCAGAAATATAGAACATGTTTTTCGAGACAAATTGCGAGAATTGGGCATTAAACTAGAAATATGACAAAAACCTCTTGCAACACGTATAAACAATGTTCTATCCTTAAAATCTCACTTCAAGTTTACAGCTTGAGAATGTTTAAGCAAGCTAGCAACTTTTGACAAGTTGGGATCATCAGGGCTTGTTCAACTTGTTCAAAACTAAATTCATTACCAACTCTGTGGTAGTGGCATCCGCGGAGAACCCCTTGCCAACCATTTCATCAATAAGTTGGTTTGCCATGGACGAATCTTTATGCCGGAGACATCCTTGGATAATCACGTTATAAGAGCAACTATTTGGCAAGCAACCATTCCCTTCCATTTTCCTGAACACCTTGAATGCTTCGTCTAGTAATCCTTCTTTACAAAGTCCATTGATCATTATATTGTATGTGAAATCATCAGGCTGCAACCCTTCTATAGAAAGTCTAGAAAACAGTTCCTTTGCATCGTCAACTTTTCCAACTTTGAACGTACCATTAATTACATTAATTAAGGTATTATAGACAATAAGATTGGGCTTCAATAAATTCTTTTGCATTTGATGAAATAGGGTCAACGCCATATCTAGACACCGATGCTTACAAAAGCCATCTATCAAACTCGAGTAAGTTACCACATCTGGAGAATGGCCACTAGCACACAAGGTTTTGATATTAAAAATAATTACTAAAGTAATAGCTAATAGGCTGAAAACTTTTCTTCCTAAAATCATCCATGAGCCTCAGACCGCTTTTTTTCTAGGTCATTTGATTACTAATAATCCTCTCCTAGCCTTTGAAACTTTCCATTATGTGAAAAATAAAACGACTAGTAGGAAGGGGAATTTTGCACTTAAATTAATATGAGCAAAGCATATGACCAAGTTGAATGGTGTTTTCTTAAGCGAACTATGTTAAAAAAGGGTTTTAATTGGAGTTGGGTCAGTTTAGTCATAAGGTGTGTGACTACGGTATCCTACTTCGTTTTACTTAAGGTGAACCCTAAGAAACCTTATTTCCATAAAGGGGGCTTTGACAGGGTGATCCGCTATCCCTCTATTTGTTTTTGTTTTGAGCAGAGGTCTTCTCAAGTCTCATCCAGCAAGCAACAAATGCGAGGCAATTCCAGGGAATTATAAAATTTGTAGAAGAGCTCCATCTCTCTCACACTTGTTTTTCACTGATGATAGTATTCTGTTTGCTCAGGCATCTCAAACAGAGGCAGATAGGTTGATCTTCTGTTTGCTCAGGCATCTCAAACAGAGGCAGATAGGTTGATCTCCATCCTTAATGATTATGGACAGGCTCGGCACAGAAGGTGAACCTGGAAAAATTTGAGATTTCTTTCACTGTTAATATTTCTGGTCCATTGCAGGTAGTTGTCAGAAATAAACTAGGTGTAAAGCGTGTGGAATGGCACAACAAGTTTCTGGGATTACCTGCTCTTATTGGGAGAAACAAGATGACAATGTTTAGCAATCTTGCTAATCGGGTTACAAAAAAACTAAAGGGATGGAAAGAGCCAACGCTCTCAAAAGTAGGGAAAGAGGTACTTTTAAAAGCTATTATCTAGTCTATTCCCACCTATACTATGAGTTGTTTTTTATTGTCATCTAATATTTGCAATAAAATTGAGTCCCTTATGGCTTAATTTTGATGGGGTCAAAAAGGAAACGAAATAAAGATTAATTGGGCTTAATGGAAGACACTGTGTTTATCCAAATGGGAAGAGGGGGGTCTGGGTTTTAAGAATTTACATTGCTTCAATTTGGCAATGCTTGCAAGGCAATGTTGGCGATTGGCTACAGACCATTCGCCATTTGGCAATGCTTGCAAGGCAATGTTGGCGATTGGCTACAGACCATTCGCCATTATTAGCTAAATTCTTAAAATCAAGATATTATCCAAATAACTTTTTTATGGATGTAAAATTGGGATACAGACTGAGTTTTTAATGCAGAAGTCTGATGGAGGCAAGATAGTTAATTCCAAAGGGTTCTCGACGGATTATTGGAAATGGTAGAAGGGTAAGAATATGGAAGGATAATTGGTCACCGAGGCAACCGAAATTTCGTGTTCATTCAGCCCCTGCTATACTTGATGGTAATGCTACAGTTCGGGAGCTTCTCATTCCTAAAACAGGTTATTGGGATATTACCCTTATTTACCCTTATTGAGTTTATTTTCGAACCTCATAAAGCTATGGAGATTTGTAGTATTCCTCTCAGTTCGAATCGGGATTTTGACCTCCTCACATGGCCAAGGACTAGACATGGCCTTTACTCTGTTAAAACTGCTAGCTCATTTGTGCACGACATTGCTAGCTCATTTGTGCTTTCGAATAACTCCTTTTGGAAGCTCCTTTGGAAACAAAATGTTCCGCCCAAAGTTAAACACGTTATGATTCGAGTTTGTCAAAATTTACTCCCAACCAAAGTGGAACTGATCCGGCGAAAAACTGATGTGTATTCTGTTTGTGATTGGTATGGAAAGGAGGAAGAAACAACACTTCATATGCTCATTAACTGCCCAGAACATCAATGAATTTGGTTTTTGTGCCCACCGAGACTAAGGCCATCTTCGAATGCAGGGTCGGCGTTGCAGTGGATCAAGTCAATTTCTACAAATTTTCAGCCTGAGCAGATGGAAATTTTGTATATGATATCCTGGTCCATTTGGAGGGAGAGGAACGTGCTACTGCTCCAAGAAAAGAAGCTCAATGAAGTGCAGGTGGTGGGACAAGATTTGTCTCTATTGGTATGATTACCAGGGACAACAACAGGGCCAATCGGATAGCAGCTCTGTTGGTAGGAATGTTTGGTGGAAGGTATTTTTAAAGTGAATTGTGATGCTACACTTCGTGCTGATGGGAGAATTGGCTTTGGAATGGTTATAAGAAACTCAAATGGTGATATATTGGCTAGTGGATCTCACAAGTGTTCTCATGTGCTTTCGCTGGAAGAAGCCGAAATAGAGGCTGTATCTTTTGCTATCTCAAAGGCCTTAGAGTTGGGAGTCAGAGCTATTGAGATAGAATCAGATTGTCAATCCTTGGTATTCAGCTTACGGAATAGAACTGTTGCATGCTCTTGAATCAGTGTGACTCCATTTTAATTTCACATGTAGTTAGGAAGGATAATAAAGTAGCTCATTCATTAGCAAAATTAGTTCTTTCTCTTAGAGATGGAAGAGCAAATCTAGATAGAAGAGGTACCATATATCAATCCACTAGTTTTCAGTAATGAACTTTTGATTATTAGTCTCATAAAAAGAAAAAAAAAAAAAAATAGAAAAAAAAAAAATAGCTATATTTTATTTACCATCCTAACTAACTGTTGTTTTTGAAAGGGTAGCGGTTTCTTTCAATTACCAAAATTTGAAAAAATTAAATTATTTAAATATGTTTTATGGTTTTATGAATTTACAAAATTTGAAAAATTAAATTATTAAATATGTTTATGGTTTTATGATCTAAACTCTAAACCTACACTTTAAATCCATACAAGCATTGATTCATCCATATACAAATACATACAAACGATCGACAAGAGGACTATATTGATATTGAATTAAATCAATTTGGTTCAACTGGATTTTTTTTATTTTTTAACTTAATATAATTATTTATAAAAAATTAAAAATTAAAAATTTGATTTAATTTTCTTTTTTTAAGTATGTTCCTGAGTAAAATAGGATTTTTATTTAGATGGGAGTCCAAAATAACCAACCAAATCAAAAAATAAATTTTAAAATGATAATATTTTATTTTATTTTTAAACTATCAATATATCATAGCTTTTAATGGAATTCACTTCTTGCTTGCTTATATTAAAAAAAAAAAAAAGAATGGTAAACCTTTTTCAACCTAAAACTAAAACCTGTATTAAGAACAAGTGTCTATCAACCTGTATAACTAGTCATACTGAAGAGCCACTCATTTATCAACCATTCTGCAAACCAAGGGCCAGTTTTTGTGCTTGTTTAATGTCGATTTCGAAGCGGAAGGTTATGCAACTCAATCACACTGAGTATAATTTTAACAACCAAAATAATACTAATCAACATAAAACAGAGCAGTAGTATTTGGTGGACCTGAATTCATGAAGAATGAGAGTTGAAAAGGATCACCTGACTGTCAAGCAATGAGTATGTTTTCTTTATTACTAAGTTTTCTTTACGTATGCATAAATAATGAATTCTTCGACTAACACATGAAGAATTGCAGAAGCCCGATACAAATATTGAATTGCAAAAAATACCGAATTCAACCATCATTTAAAGATTGAATTGCAGAAAATAGAACATGTTTTCGAGACAAATTGCGGCGGCATAACTAGAAATATGACAAAAACCTCTTCCAACAGTATAACAGTTGTTCTATCCTAAAATTTCACTTCAAGTTTACAGCTTGAGAATGTTTAGAGCAGCTTAGCAACTTTTGCACAAGAGGATCATCAGGCTTGTTCAAAACTAAATTCATTACCAACTCTGTGGTAGTGGCATCCGCTGAGAACGCCTTGCCAACCATTTCATCAATAAGTTGGTTTGCCATGGACGAGTCATTGCACCAGAGACATCCTTGGATAATCACATTATAAGAGCAACTATCTGGCAAGCAACCATTCCCTTCCATTTTCCTGAACACCTTGAATGCTTCATCTAGTAATCCTTCCTTCATCTAGTAATCCTTCTTTACAAAGTCCATTCATCATTATATTGTATGTGAAATCATCAGGCTGCAACCCTTCCATGGAAAGTCTAGAAAACAGTTCCTTTGCATCTTCAACTTTTCCAACTTTGAACATACCATCAATTAAGGTACTATAGACAATAATATTAGGCTTCAATGAGTTTTTCTGCATTTGATGAAATAGGGTCAACGCCAGATCTAGACACCGATGCTTACAGAAGCCATCTATCAAACTCGAGTAAGCTACCACATCTGGAGAATGGCCACTAGCACACAAGGTTTTGAACAACTTATATGCAGCCTGAGGGCTCTGTGCTGTACACACACCCCGTATAAGAGAATTATATGTGAAATGGTTTGGAATCAAGCCTTTGCTAGCCATTTCATCAAAAAGCCGCATCGCCTCATCTATCCTTTTTCTCCTATCAATCAAGATACTGTAGGTAACAACATTAGGTGTATAACCCTTGCTTAGCATCATGTCAAAAATTTCTCTAGCTTGATTCATCCGGTTGAGTAGACAATATCCATCCATCAAAGAGTTATAAGTCACAACATTAGACTTTATTCCTCTTTGAATCATCCATTTGACTATGCCATGAGCTTTAGAAACTATTCCTCTTTGAATCATCCATTTGACTATGCCATGAGCTTTAGAAACCCTTCCTTCTTTACAAAGTCCATCAACCAATATATTGAAGGTAATTAAATTTGGAGTGATGTTTGCTTCCAACATTTCATTGAGCTGTACAGAAGCTTCCTCCCATCGGCCTGAGTTGCACAGACCATGGATTAAAGAGTTATAAGTCACAACATCAGGGTTCATTCCTCTCTGAATCATCAATTTGACGATACCACAAGCCTTTGAAACCCTTCCACACTTACAAAGACCATCAACCAATATATTGAAGGTAATTAGATCTGGCGTGATGTGGGCTTTCAACATTTCGTTAAGCAGCAAAAAAGCTTCCTTCAATCGACTTGACATACACAGACCATGGATTAAAGAGCTGTACGTCACAATGCTCGGAGAGATGCCTTCACTCTTCATTTTCAAGAAGAGCTCTAATGCCTCAGTCACCAATCTATCCTTACAAAGGCTGTCAATGATAGCGTTAAATGACACCACATTAGGTTCACAACCTTCCTCGAGCATTCTTTTCAGAATACCAAAGGCCACATTGGTTTTCCCAATTTTACACAGACCGTTCACAATCACATTATAGGTATAAATATTAGGTTTAAACCCTTTTGCAACGATTTCATCAAATAATTCCACAGCTTCATCAAATCTATCCTCTCTACAAAGCCCATGGATCAACGTAGTAAGCGTTATAATGGTAGGCTCAAAACCAAGTTTGAAGATTTTCCCCAAAAGAGAGAACCCAAAATCCACGCGGTCCAGATGGCAAAAGCAATTAGTCAAAATATTTATACAATAAATATCGAGCGAAATTCCAAACAATTCCATCTGTTTGTAAAGAGAAATTACAGTCTCGTAACGTTTCATTCGAACTAGTGCAGATAATAATTTACTAAATTCCACAATAGATGGTGAGGGATTACCATGAAGCATCAAATGGAAAGAAGCCAAAGCATCATCAATGTTATCGAGTGAATAAGATTTGCTTTTACCTCTGGCGTGTGTACTGGTAGAACTAGTATAAGAAACCGAATCAAAAAAACCCAGTAGCCGATGAAGCCGAAAATTAGTAAGGCATCTGCTGGTAGTTGAAAGCATCTTGGATAATATTATGAAATTAAAGCGAAAGAGCCAATCTTGGATAGAGTCTTTGGGACAAATTTGATAATGGCGAGAAGGGATTTGGTCTCATTTAGACTCACCCATTTAGAGAGAGGGATGAAGGAAATATGTCTAGCGGAAGAGATAAGGTAAGAAATGGACTGATATGAGTTTTAGGATTATCAAATCCAACTAAGGTATATCCAATTAAATATGGATCAAATATGTATATTTCATCAATAATTTTATTAATTATTATTGTTTTTTAAAAATATTTTAGGTTTACTGTAAAATTGTATTGTTAAAAAATTTATAATCTTCACTCTCTCTGTTTATAAATGAATAAAATAATTTTTATTTATATTTTTATAATTTAATAATCACTTCGACTTTTTTGTTTGTGCTTAGATTTATAGATTAGATTAAATTTATAGATTTGATTATTGCTTGGAAAGTTTTTTGAAGTGTTCAGCTTTTGCATATTTGTTGATGGGAGAGTATAAAAAATTCTTGGAAACAAATATAATGTTTACTTTAAAAACTATCATGAATGTGCTGTCTTTCTTAATCCACCGAACTCAATTGAGTTCTAAAATAACAAACAATCAATTCAACCCTCAAAATTATGTGTAATAAAATATTTGGCGGAAAAGGCGAAAAAGCCATAACAAGTCCTATATGTCATTATTAATTGGCAGGTCGAGTTTCTATCCAATTCGTAAAACTTAAATCTGATTTAATCATTATGATCCTCCCTGATTGAATTCGCATTTAGTTCTCAGTATGTTTTTTTCTTGAATATAAATTTCATTTCATTTTTTTTATTTTACATAACAATTTCTACTATTTTCATACGATATAGTAATTTATATTAGTAGGTATTATATAAATTAATATAAAGTTAATTTAACGAATATTTAGGATTAAAATCTATAATATATCTCAAAATACGAATTGGTGGAACATTGAGTTCCTATGGTCTGCTAAGTTTATAAATTTACAAAAATATTATCTAGACCTTTAATTTCATTGGTCAAAATATGAAGGTAGTTTAATTTTGATTGATTATATTAATTTTCTATTAAGTTTCATCTAATTCTAAATAAAATTATTAATTTTAAGACCTTAATTTTATTGATTGAAAAATCAAATATTTCTATACTAATTAAATTTTCTAATATACTATTTTTTAAATGTATAAAAATTTGTAAACACTACTATAATGAAGAAGTAAATCTAATAAAATTTCTAATTATATTAAACTTCCTAATTAAAGTAGCTACGCAATATGCAATTAAATTGGTTAATTTGATTTTAAACTTAAAATAACATAAAATTAGAGTAGCTACACAATAACATAAATATCATTGTGAATACTCAAATTTTGAGGCTCAAAAAGCCTATTTTCCCGGACTGCAAACAGTCCGGTCAGACCGGAGGCCATTCGAAAAGTTCACCGAAAGTATGCCAATATGGTACTTGAAACGTCCGGAAAATTGCGAGGATCGCAGAACTGGTCCCGGAAGCTAATTAAATTTTTCTAATGCTATTAACTTATTTTATTACAAAATGATATAAAAATTTTGTTAAACAACTACTACTAATGAAGAAGTAAATCTAATAAAAATTTTCTAATTATATTTTAAACTTTCACCTAGTTAAAAAGTAAGACTCCTACGCAATATGCAATTAAATTATGAGTGTAAATCTTGATTTTAAACGTGTTAAATAACTAAAAATTAGAGTAGCTAGAACATAATAACATACTAAGTATATCACTTGTGATAATACTCAAATTTTTGAGGCCTTCAAAAAGCCTATTTTTCCCGGACTGCAAACAGTACCGGTTTCAGACCGCGAGGCCAATCTCGAAAAAGTCTTCGACCTGGGAACGTATGCCAAAGTGAGGTTAATTTGATTGAACGTCCGGGAAAATTCGAGGATCGCAGAACTTTGGTCCCGGGACATATTTTTTTTGGAGGTTGAACGGAAACTCCCGCTAAAATAAGCCTTTTGGAACGAAAAGTCATTAGGCGATGGGTGGGGACGGGTGATATTGGATGGGCATTGTCCACGGCGGCCAGCAAGGGAACTGCCGCCGCTCAAACTTGCTGGCAGCGGCCGCTCTCCCTCATCAACAAGGAAACGGGCACCACTGGCCACTCTTCCAGCCCGGGTTTCCTCTATAAAAACAGCTTAGCAAGATGTACTGATGCCGATGCGACTCATCGACAGTTTTACTCACTCAGTCTGCAAGTTTCAGATGAAACGGGTTGATTAGAACGTCTCTTCTCCAGCGTACGCTCCTTGCGGCTTCCTTTTAACTACTTTTTCTGCATTTATTGTTAGGCTTTATTCTGCTGTATTGATACTTGTCACTTAATTGAATTAATTCTAATTAATATTCTCCAATACGAGGCCAAACGAGGAGCTTAATCTGGAATTTTCAAGCTGAAGCTAAGAAGCGGCCGTCGATTAACTCAGGTAATAAACGAAACTCTGCCTGTTTAATTTCATCATAATTTGCATAATTTTTCTTCTACTACAATTCTGAATTAAACTGCTGCATAAATGCATTCACGTCATCGATTTGGCAAATAAACTGCCTCAATTAAATAGATTAAGCTTAAATACCCGGTTAATTAATAATCGTGGTGTTAAAGCCTAAATCCAACAATATTGACTAAAGTATCTAGTCAATTAATGACTATGGTATAATTGCCTTTATTTCGAACAGTACGGCTTAAGTCCAATTAATCAATAATTGTGTAATCAATATTTGTGGCTAAAAGTCCTTAATCAATCACGTTTTTTTCGCAATAAAATTGCCTACAGTTTACGATCAGATCACATCTTTAGCAACAATGTTGCCCTAAAGCTTACACATCAATTTTTTGGCAAAAATGCCTTGAATTAATCAATCTTTGGCTAAAAAGCCTTAAAATCAATCATTTTGGCAACAATCGCCCGAATCAACAACTTATTGGGCAAAGCCAAATTGGCTTAAATCACTATCAACTTTTATTCCGCAACATTGCCTTAAATCAGATCTTTTGGCTAAAAGCCTTAAATAACACTCTTTGGCAACCAAATGCCTAAACAACAATCAAGTCAAAACTTTGGCAAAATGCTAAACAAAATGCACGAAAAGCATACCGGCACTCATTTGCATTAAGGCATTACCTATTCAAAGCCCTTTAAAAAAGGCCTATTCGAACTAGCGCATTCGACTTGATCTTCCATTCAAACGAAGGTATGTTAGGACATTTGGGATTAGACTCCGAGCGCAAGATCGAAATCACATAAACATTTCATTGGTCCCAATTACCTTGCAAAGCATCTTCATTGGTTAGCATTAATCAGCATGACATAATCTCGATCCATCTCGGGTTCGTAGGATTTGTGCCTTTAAAACATTGGGATAATAAATCTAGTAATTAGGTGTAAAAATAAAATTGGATCAACTTAGGTTTTTCCTAGTTATACCCTAAAATAACTAAACAAGGTGGCGACGCACACATTCACGTGCATATTCTGCCCTTAGCCATATTCATTAGTGCCTATTTTTGGGAGGGGTTCATAGTTTGCGGACTCCGCTGGGAGACCCATGAATCATTTTGCATAAAGATGGACTACAATTGCTGCATCAACTAACCTGCCCTTCGGTTAGAGTATTTATTTTGTTGTGCCTTTATTTTGCAGGCGTACTCTAACACGAAATCAAGTGTCTCTTTCTTTCAAAGTATTCTTTCTTTAAGAATGCTTAATAAGGAGAATTTGGACCTAATTGAAATTTACTTTAAATCATTTAAATTTGTTTATTTATTTGCACGAATTAAGAATCCTTTTCTCCATTGCATAAAAAAACGAATTTCAAATGAATTTCTTCTCTTCTGTTCAAATTTCTGAGTCTGGATGGCAAGTAGCGCTGATCGGCAGGTCTCCTTGATTATGCCGACGGACAGCCAAAGCGTCCTCCCTGTTACCGCAAAACATCCCTAATCCTTTTGGGGTGGCCCATGAGTATGCGTATTGTCGGACCCACGCGAAACTCCTTGTTTCACATGTGGTTAGGTGTATCCATGCTCAAGGTCAAGGGTTCCCCTTAATAAGCCAATTCTCTATTGTGTCATAAAGCCTAGTAGAACCTATCCTTTAGGGTTATGCACCTAATTGGATGTGGAAATTCACGGAGTTCATTAAGACGACATTTATGACCGTAATATTGTGCGCATTCAGACATATCATTTCATTACATATATGAACAACATTAAAACATTAAAAAGAACACAAAGTATTCTTTTTAGTCATGCACAATTGGACAAAGGAGTTGATCTACTTCAGCTACCCTGATACACAATACTACCCACTGTACCCTAATCCAGCTACCTTTTATCCGATCAGGTACCCACTGTTCGAGTGCCTATCCAAGTTCCAGTCACACCTACAGTGCTGTCACCAAGCTCACCAGCTTCACCAACCTCATTAGCTTCACCAACTTCACCAATTTCAACTGCACCAATGGCATCACTTGCTGACATCCAAAATCTCATGGAACAACTAGAAGCCAGAATGGAGGCTAGACCCAGAAGAACTGCGCCTAATAGCTGAACTAGAGTATTGGTAATGGAAATGGGGCTTCCGCTGGGGAAGTGGACCTGCTACCTCTAATCAGGGACCAACTGCTTAAACCTGACAAAACCTTGCCCTTAAGCCTGGATGACATTTGCCCTCCAGAACTGATTTTGAGCTTGGAAGCCCAGAGAATGACCGAGGAAACACTAGAACTCCTGAACAAGGTAATCACTGCCGCTTAAGACAACAAGAAGTGGTGGACATGGGACTCCTTTGTCCTTGTTCCCCGACAGCAAACTGCCAAACAAAGTTTCAAAATGCCCAAACATTGGACAAGTGTTGACGCGAACACTTTGTTCCCAAAACGCACCTGAAACATGGATTTGTGGCGTGCCCTAAAACCCGTTCGACTTGAACAGCGAGCTCCTTGCTCAGTGTTTCAAACAATCACTACCGCTGATGCTGCCTTGAGGTGGTTTGTCAGCCTGGATCGGTCTAAAATGAAGACCTGGAGAGACAGTGCAATGCGTCCCGATCCTTACACACGC
>NW_023591416.1:5593949-5653827 GCF_014843425.1 Jatropha curcas | reverse complement strand
ATCTCTCTCAACAACAAGTGATTCAACCATAATCGTCAAAGAAGGACGGCTCCGGCGGACAATATTTTCTTCAACACTAGGGTCCAGCCCAATGAGGAATGAAACTTCCACGTGGGTCCATGATTGGCTGTCTAATTTCCTTCAGGACCTCAAACAAACCTTCTTCAGTTTTCCCGCCGGTTTTGACTTCTTATTAAATGCCCGTGCCATTCTTCTCTGGTCAACTTGAGTTTGGTGGATTGGCTTGCAGTCGCTTTTCGTCCATACTCAAGAGTTGTAGGGTGATAACTTCTTAGCCAGTTTGCTTCGCTAATCTGGCTTTCTGAATAATCCTTGCCGACTGACTTCCAGCCAATAGGCACACTGCTTCCATGCCATATATCAAGAATACGGAGTTTGCTCCGGTGGGGTGTTTCTAATTGAAGTCCTATATCCCCATAGGGCATTCGGTAAATTGTTCGTGCCAAGCTTTGTGCTTTTTAACCGTCTTCTTGCAAAATTGACTTTTTTATAGCCTTATTTGTAGCTTCTTACAGCCCCGTTTGTTGTGGACGAAAGGGTGAGGACTTATGATGTTGGATTCCTTGTTCTTTCAACAAATTAGAAAATTCACTCTGAAAGTGAGACCCCTTATCTATGATGATCTCGATGGTGTTCCGTACCGACAAAGGATGTTTGTACGGACAAACTGTGCTGCCTTCTTGGCATTTAGAATTGAATAAGAGGCTGCCTCAGATCCACTTAGTGAAATAATCTACAATCAACCAGGATGAATTGATGGCCGTTGAGGCCTTCGGGTGTATTTTTCCTGATCACGTTATGCCCCAAAGTCCGCGACAAGGCCATGGTGAAGCAATAGGAATTCAAATTGACCCGGAGGCTTGTCTTTGCCGCTTTAGCAAAAATTTGACATTCGCTGACACTTCTGCGCGTGCTCAACGCCAATCTGCATTCATGGTTGACCAGTAATAACTAGGTTCATGATTTTTCCGAGCAAAGCTATCCCGTGCATGTGTGGACCAGACTCCCCATTATGTAGGCGAATCCATGATGGTTTGAGTTCTCCCCTCATCAACGCATCTTAGGTGAGGCTGCTCCAATTCTCTTTGTACAAGAATTCCTCCGGTAAGGAAATATCCCGATGCTAACTGTCTCAATGTCCGTTTGATCAGTCTTGGTGGATCCCTCCGGGTAGGTTTCCTTTTTGGAGATAATTCTGTATATCCCTACCAATACCAGGTTTGTCATCGACCAAATTCAATGATATGTGCTGGTCTGTTTCTTGCAGCCGCACTGTCATAAAAAAACAGCAGAAAAAAAAAGATAGAAGGGGTTCCAGATAACTCCGGCTCTCCCTTCTACATTGACCATGGAGGCTAAAGTAGCTAGAGCAATCTGCGAACTGATTTTTTGGCTCGCGGCAAGTAGTGGAAGGATAAATCATCAATTGCTGAGCAACTCCGTCCAAGCGTTGTAGGTAGGGAACCAAACGCTCTTCTTTAATTTTCCATTTCCTTAAAGCTTGGGAGACTATTAAATTAAGAATCTCCGAAAACCTTGAGACCTTTATCTCTTTTATCCAAGGGCTCTTCTAAGCCCTTTATGCAGGCTTTCGTACTCGGCTTCATTGTTAGTGCAAGTCAAAATCTAACTTGCTGCGATTGGGACGTATTCTCCACAGGGGTTTGAATTACGACTCCCATTTCCATGGTAGTTCGAAGCTCCATCGAAGTACATTTCCCAAACTTCACTTTCCAGGTTCACCACGTCTTCATCGGGAAATTCTACCTCCGGCATTGGTCTTCGACCGGTAATTCTGCTAGTTGGTCAGCCAAGGCTCCACCTTTTCGTGCCTTCCGTTGTACAAATTTTAAATCATAGGCTGCGAGCACCGACACCCACTTAGCCATTTTGCTATCAAGAACCGGCCTCTCTATAAGGAATTTCAAGGGGTTCGATTCAGAAATAACATAGGTGGTGTAGGACGAGAGATAGTGCTGCAGCTTTGTGTACACGCCCATACTAGAGCCAAACACAACTTCTTTATCTTATTGTATTTTAGCTCGTAGTCTAGCATCCGTTTGCTGAGATAATACACGGCATTTTCTACCCTTGTATCTTCTCCCTTGTTACTTCTTGCTTGTTGGGCTAGCATCGCACCATCGCTTCTTCCGTCACTGATAGGTACAATAGCAAAGGCTTTCCTAGCCTTGGTGGCTGTAACACTGGCGGGGATAACAGATATTGCGTGACTTGGTCGTAAGCCTTCTGACAATCCTCATTCCATTTAACGGCTACTCCTTTCCTGAGCAATTTGAAGATCGGACAACAAGTATCGGCCAATTGACTGATGAACCGGCTAATGTACTGTAGTCTTCCTAGGAAACCCCGAACTTCTTTTTCTGTCTGAGGTGCTGGCATTTCCAGAATAGCTTTGGCTTTCGACGGGTCAATCTCTATGCCCTTCCGACTATGCCCCAGAAATACTCCGGATGTAGCCACTCCCCGTGATCGAACAGACACTTTGCTGGGTTAAGCTTCAAATTATACTTTCGAAGTCTAAGGAAGAACTTCTCAAGTGCTATTGTATGCTCTTCAGCTGTTTTTGATTTAATAACCATATCATCCACGTACACTTCTACTTCTTCATGAATCATGTCATGGAAAACGGCTGTTGCCATTCTTTGGTAGGTTGCCCCCGCATTTTTGAGCCCAAAAGGCATAACTCTATAACAATAAGTTCCCCATTCCGTGATGAATGCCATTTTCTCTTTGTCTGGTGCATGCATCATTATTTGGTTGTATCCGACAGCAAGATCGGTCAAGGAGACCATCTCGTGTCCAAGGAGACCATCTCGTGTCCCGCCATTCGGTCCACTAACAAGTCCAATATGCTCGGCAGGGGGAAGTCGATCCCTCGGACATGCCTTAAATTCAAAATCCCGATAGTCCACACACATTCTGACTTTTGCCATCTCTTCGGCACCGGCACAATATTTGGTAACCACGTCGGGTAGGCAATGGGTTCTATGAACTTATTCTCCAATTGCTTGGCTACTTCCTCCTTGATTTTCATGGACCATTTTGTTTTTAGCCTTCTTAGCTTCTGCTTTAATGGCCTAGCCTCAGGGTATACTGAAATCTTGTGCATCGCTATTGCCGGGTCAATTCCCGTGATGTCACTTGCCTTCCACATGAAGCAATCGACGAACTTCTTTAAACATTTACTGACCTGTTCCCTGTTCACACAGTTAGATGCAATGTATGTATGTTCATTTTCTTCTTTGCCAATTATTATTTTTTCCTTTTCATTTAGACATGTGGGGTAGTCAATAATTTGCAAGCCTTTTTGCTTGGAAATGCCTTGAAAGATGACAACATGCGGGGTAGTCAATAATTTGCAAAGCCCTTTATTGATAATGAACGGAATCGTCTTCAAAAAATTTACATCAAAAATTTGAAATCTGGATTTTCAAAATCCGACACAGACGACTCAAGACTAGAACTAGACTCTGACTCGGTTTCATACTCGGGGTCAGACTCGAACTCAATACAAGAGTTGATTACAGATTTTGACTCTAGGTTTGACTCGGGAGGGGGTTTATCAGCAGCGCGCTCCTCCTCGGCATACCAATTGGTGAGAGGCCCTTCTTTTGGCTTGATCAGGCTCAGCAGGTCTTGGTCCCATCATTTCCTGTAATGATTGCAACCTCATCAAAGAGACTAGGCTGCATGAAGTCTTCCACTTCCAGTTCAGTCACTATTTCAGGCTCGTTACCCGCCAGACACAGAGAATATTTCAACCCAGGTAGCATCTTCTTTAGCAGCCGGGCATAAAACGGTTTCTTGGAAGCTAGATGAAGATCGTTCTCTCCCGATTGCAGAAGTAATTTGACCTTTTGATGCAAAGAGGAAGGTACTGCTTTGGTGTGGTGTATCCATGGCCGCCCTAACAGCAGGTTGAAACTGGTGGGCACATCAATGACTTGGAACAGTACCTCCATTATGGCTGGCCCAATCACTAATTTTAGTGTAACAACCCCCAATCCCGGACCTTGCCATATTCATTCCCGGCAGGTAGGACATCTTTAGCATCAAAGGAACTATGTAGTTTATTTGCACCGTCACGAAATCAAAGAGAATTCGGGAGTTCGCAGCCTTTCCTTCTATGAACTGCACAGTGTCATATTCAAATCCCGAGAGGGGAAAATTGGCATTTTTTTTTTCGCGGGTTGACCTCAAAGAAGAGGCCTGGCCCCTTGGGTTTCTCGAGTTGACTGAAATCATCTCCCTTGAACCGTTATAATCTTACCCCGTGGGAATTTACCTTTTGGTGCAAAGAGGAAGGTTACTTGCTTTGGTGTGGTCGTACCATGGCCGGCCTAACAGCAGGTTGAAACTGGTGGCCATCAATGACTTGGAACGGTACCCGGTCCCCATTATGCCTGGCCCAATCACTAATTTAGGTAACAACCCCAATACTTTCTCTCATCCGGTGCCTGTCATATGCTTCAACTATCTGGTGACGGAATGAATCTGTTTCTTTCCAAATCCCAGGCAGCTAGCCCCACCTTTTAGTGGGAAAAACGTCAGTGCTTGACCCATTATAATGAAAGGAACCATGGGCACAGTTTGCTCTGGTTTGAACAGTGATGTAAAGGGCATCGGTTGTGACTGTCTCCTCCCAAGTCATCCTCAGAAAATCCGATGCTTTGCACCTTTGATGATTGGGTGAGTGTGGATACCAACACTTCAGGGCTGACTTCCACCGATGTTTGAAGTTGACTCAAAGCCTTGCAAAGAGCTTGGCGATGAGGAAAGGAAGATGCTAGAAGTTCCCAAATTGCCAGATTGACACCCTAGCTTGGGTCTTTTTCAACTGTGAAAGTACCGGGTCTTCTTTTAGCTCCTCTGCCTTCTGATAGGGTTTATTTTGGATTTTATCTAGGACCAATGGTTCATATTGTCTCCCGCTCCTGGTTGTAGCATCAAGCTCTTCGGTTAGGTCGTTCAGATCCAAGACACAGACGTTGTTCATTTCTAGGAATAGTTCAAAAGGATCGATCAGTTCCTGGTCAGCCATAATAGCATTTACCCCATGATTGGGTAAGGGATTAGTGCTAATGTTGGGCTTACTTCTTGGAATGATCGAACCAACATCTACCAAGTCCTGGATGCGGTTCTTAGCGTCCACACGCTTTCAGTTTTTAGCCCATGGCTTGGTGGACTCACAGTATCATGGCTTTGAAATTCCTAGTAAGGGGTTGGGGTGGTGTCTTGCTTGGGTGGCGGCCTTGCTTCCAAAGGCTTGATGTAGTTTGCCTTGACAGCCTCTCGGAATACCAAAAGGATTGGCATCCCGAGATCAGTATATGTCCTACTAGACTGACTGCCATTTCTCATATTTCCCACATGTAGAGGATTCGTGGGGGTGATGCTTGCCACTTCGTGGACTTTGCTAGGTTGGCTAGGCTTCTTGTATTTTGAGGTTCCCGAGTCTTCTTTCAATTGTCCCATTTGAATTAAATCCTCTACCTTCGTAGCAGTGGCAATGAGCGACTGGAACGTCGGTAGGTACTGAGTTTGCAATTGTTGCTAGTAGACAGGCAGCTGTAGGGTTCCTTTATTATTAAATGGTCCACCTGTTCTTTGCTCGAGGTCGGTTAATTCATTTGGGCGGCCTTGGCTCTCCACCTCGTAAGGAATGAGGAGAAGGTTCATTATTTTTCTGCTTGGTGGTCTCCAGTTCCCTTCGGGTGACATCCACCTCCATATTATAGTGATACTGGGAATTGAATGCATTGCAAATATCTTCCCAAGTTTTCATCTTAGATCGGTCCAAGCTAACAAACCACCTCAATGCAGCGCCGGTGAGAGATTGCTGGAACAATTGAGCAAGGAGCTCACTGCTCAATCCAAATGGGTTAAGGGCCCCCACATACATTTTCAGATGTGTCTTGGGACAGGTGGTTCCATCGAACTTGTCCATGTTTGGCATTTTGAACTTAGTCGGTAATCTGGCTTCGGGCTTGCTTCGGGGAACAGAGACAAGGAGTCCATGTCCACCACTTCTTTGTGTGTTTTAAGGGCAGTAACAGACCTTTCCAACAATTCAAGTTTTTCTCTTATTTTCTGAGCTTCTAACTCAGAAGCGGTTTTGGAGGGCGTGTCCTCCAAGTTAGGGATAGGGTTTGAGGATGCAGATGCAGCACCAGTCCTTGATTGGAGGCAGCATTATCATTTCCCCCAACTGGAGCCTCATTTCCATTACTACCGCCTAGCCTAGTTCAGCTAATAGGGCAATTCTTTGGGCAGCCAATGCCTCATTCATTTTAGCTTCCATTCTGGCTTCCATTTGTTCTATGAGGTTTTTGATATCAGTAAGTGATGCCATTGGTGTAGTTGAAGTTGGTGAGGTCGGTGATAGCACAGTAGGTGTAGCTGGCACTTGAACAAGGGGTACCTGAAAATGTATGTGGGTAACTGGATTAAGGGTATAGTAGTATCAGGGTAGCTGATATGAGAGAGAATGACTCTTTGTCCAACTGTGCATGACCAAAGGAACATTTTATGTGTTCTCCATGTGTTTACCCAATGTTTATGATATGTTGTGAATGCGCACAACAACACATCATAATCTGTTTCAATGAGATGCTTCATATCACGGGGTGCATACAGTCCTAAAGGATAGGTTCTATAGGCTATGACACAAATAGAGAATTGGCTTATAAAGGGACCCCCTTGAAACCTTTGAAGTATGGATATACACCTAACCACATGTGAAACAAGAGTTCGCGGGTCCCAACGGTAACGCATACCCATGTGCCACCCAAAGATTAGGGATGGTTTGCGGTAAACAGGGAGGACGCTGGCTGTCCGTCGACATAATAAAGAGACCTACCGATCAGCGCTACTTGCTATCTCGGACTCAGAAGTTTAACAGAAGAGAGAAGAAATTCATTTGAAAATTCATTTTTATGCAATGGAGAAAAAGATTCTCAATCGTGCAAAAAATCACAAGTTTTAAATGTTTAATCAACACTTTATGATTAAGTCCAATTTCCTGAATCAAGTATTCTCTTTAAAGAAAGAACCTCGATTCGTGCTAATGATCCTAACAAAAGCGACACAAAATAACCCTAAAGAAGGCAGGTTAGTTTCAAAAACAGTAATTGTAGTCCACTTTTATGCAAAAAGATTACATAATAATCCTCCCAGTGAAGTTTCGCAACGTGGACGCCTCCCCCAAAATGTCAATTGCATATGAACGCATATGGATAAGGAACAGAAATGCACGTTGAGTGTGTGAGTCCGCTTGTTTAATTATTTTAGGGTAAACTAGGAAAAAACCCTGAATGACTTCAATTTTAATTAACCTAGTTACTAGATTAATTATCCCAATGTGTAAAGCATGGTATGCAAACCCGAGATGGATCCCGAGACTATGTCATGCTGATAAACTAACCGATGAATGAATGTTTTGCAAGGTAAATGAGGGATTAATGAAATGTTTGAGTGATTTTGGTGATTTCGACTTGCCGCCCGGGGTGAAATCCCGGACGTGCCTACGTACTTCCGTTTGAATGGAAAATCAAAGTCAACGTAGTTCGATAGGCCTCTTTTAGAGGGCTTTGAAGAAGATGTATGCTAATGCATGAGTGTGTGTATGCTTCCATCATGTTTGTTTAGGCAATTTTGCCGAAAGGGATCGATTAATTCGATTAAGGCGTTCGTTATGCCAAAATGTTGGTTTTAAGGCATTTGTGCCAAAAACTGTTTGTCGGGCGATTTGGTTCCCGCCAAAATTGAATATTGGGCAATTATTGCCAAAATTGATGTTCGGGCTGTATTAAATTTGCCGAAATGATTGAATTTTAAGGCTTTTTAGCCAAAATTGTTGTTGATTTAAGGCATCTTGTTTGCCAAATGATGTATTGGCGATTGTCGCCAAATGATTGATTTTAACGGCTTTTTAGGACAAAATGAGTTGAATTTAGGCCAATTTGTTTGCCAAAATGAAATGTGGATTGGGGCGATGGTCGCCAAAATGATGATTTAGGGCCTTTGGCCAAAAGATTGTATTATTAAGGCAATTTTGCCCAAAAGTTCGATTTAAGCGATTTGTCGCTAGATCAGTGGTTAATCTAATTTTATAGCATTGTTTAACGAAAATTGATTAAACGTAGGGCAATTTGTTTGCCAAAATGGATTGATTAACTGTAGGCAAATTTGTTGCCAAAACCGCGATTGATCAAGGCCTTTTAGCCACAATATTGAATTAAATTTGACTTTTAGCCAGATTTGTTTTCGAATTAGGCGATTTAAACATAGTGTATTAATAACTAGATTCTTTTAGCTCATATTGTCGGATTTAAGTTTTAACACCACGATATAATAACCGCATTTAAACTTAATCGTTGTTTAATTGAGACAAGTTTTAATTTGTCTAATGATGAAAGTGAATGCCATTTATCAGTCGTAGAATTATTAAGAGAGAAGAGAAATGATGCATGAAGTGCTAAAATTAAATGAGCAAGTTCGGTGTACGCCTATTAATCGGCGACCGCATCTTTAGTTCAGGTTTAACTCCTCGTTTAGGAATATTATTAATTTTAATTTGTTTGAATTTTAGTGTCCAAGTATCCACAATAAAAATGCATAAAATTAAATTAAGATCAAAGCGGTAAA
Source organism: Jatropha curcas (assembly GCF_014843425.1). Next base: position 5,645,139 of record NW_023591416.1, on the reverse strand, counting down.
GAAATCGCAAGGAGGCTGGGAGGAGGAAGATTCGTCCGTCAACATCAGACAGAGGTGTCAAAATTGAAGGGTATAGTGGCTTTATAGGCAAAAATGTCGCCGCGGCAGGTGCCGCCGGATGTCCGGCAGCAAGTGCCCCGCCGTGACCGCGAGGGGCCGCCGGCGTCCGGCGCAGGTGCCGCGGGCCGGTCCCGCGCGTAGGGGCGCCGGCGGTCCGGCGGGATGTGCCGCCGGGCGCAGAGGTGCCGCCGGTGCCTGGTGCGGTGGCCCATGGTGGGCAGGAGCCACCCGTGCTCGCCGCGGTACTTGGGCTTTTTTCAACTCCAGAGGAGTTTTTGGGAAGTTTCCGGGTCTCCCGAAAAATATTCCGGGAACCTGTTCCGCGTGTGTTGGCGACATTCCGACGTTTTAAACCATATTGGCATACTTCGGTGAGTTTTTATCAAAAATGGCCTCCGGTCCGGGGTCCGGACTGTTTACAGTCCGGCAAACTGGCTCTTGAGCCATGTAAAGTCAAATTGCAAAGTCAAACTAATTGGCATGGCACTATTGCAGCCGGACTATTTGCAGTCTGGGAAAACTGGCTTTTTTGAGCCTCAAAATTTGAGTATTCACACCTACAGGGCCTTAGGAGGTTGCAACCTTAAGCAGAGCCAAAATGAGATAAAAAACCTAAGCTGGGCAGGCTTTAGGACCAAAATGTAATTTGCCCAAAGTTCAAGAACCATGTTGCAAAATTCTTACCTAGTCGTCTTAGGCCCCTAACATTGAGTACTTATTCTCCTATAGGTTATGCATATCAGTTGATGCTCAAAGTAGATTTAAATTTGAATGAGTGCACAATTGGGGACTAAATTGCAAAAATTTAGAAGTTCAGGGACTAATAAGAAAATACTGTGCTCTGGCCGAGAACCAAGCTATGGGTGCTTCGATCCCTCAGTATGAACTCTGTGTCACACAAAGTTGAGATATGCGCGCGTCGTGGTTGTTGAGCCATTTCCACAAGAGTAGCAAAGTCAGAATTTTAGAGAGGAAGCAAGGGAGAGGTGATAAATGTGGGATCCAAAAGCTCACCCTCCTCCCCCTATTTATAGGAAAAGGGGAGGATGGACCTTTCCCTTATCCAAAAAATAAGACTTCTCAAGACTCATCTAGATTCAGAATGACACAGGGTTATAGTCAAAATGTCCATGACAAATTCCCAAATGCAACCGTACCTTGTGATCTGACAGACGATTGCAGCAAGGGCTCAGAAAATCAAATGCACTGAACCAGCCCCGAAAAAATATTCTCGAAATCAGATGAGATTCATACAGGATGTTCCAGACATCACAAAACTTGTCAGGTATGGTTCTCAAACCAAAATTCCTTTCTGAAGTGCTGAATTAGAGTCCGAAAGATTGGACATTGATCGACTCCGATCTCTCAAAGGGGGCAAGCTATTGATCATGATTTCAGCATCGAGCTGTAAACATTTTGCTACAGTTCCAACATCATGAGAATTAGCTTGATCGGACGTCGTTTGTGCCCCAAACGGACCTCTAGAAGCTCGAAATCCCTAAAATTAAAGAGTAAGGGCAGGGCAGTAATTTGCCCTGATCAGCATCGACCACCTCCTCGCCAACGCTGATAACCCCAATTTCGATACTGAAATGGTAAGCACTCAAGGCCCTAATCGGTACTAAAAAGGCACACTTCGATACTGAAAAAGGGGACTCCGGTACTGACGTGCCCCTGACTCAAGACCCCTTGGCCTATAAATATGGCATTTCCCCCCTCATTTCAAGCACCACGTGTTGTTTGATTGAGCGTTTCTCAAGTTTCAACGACTCTCATTCTCCCTTAGTTCGACCTTGGTACTCAAAAGTCGATCCTTTTGACTTTCACTCACACTTTAGTCTTCCTTAGACTAAAGCTATTAGTTAATTAATTTATTACTAAGTAATTTAAAAATTAATGAATAATCCGTTAATTAACACTAGTACAATATAAGACTATAATTCAGGTCCTCGTGCAATACCTTAGCTTATTTGGAGAAAGACTCGACCTCTTTGGTCGATTAACACCGTGGAGCTCTGATTCGATCGCATCACAAGCACTAGGGTATAACCACTAAACTGAAACTTTGTCAATTAAGCTCGGTCCGTCCAGCACCTTATAAATTGTCAAAGCCCAATCCTTGCAGCAAGCAATATGGTTTGACGTCCGGTAAAATCATAAAACCAAATTTTAAATAAAAGCCCAGTCTGCCAGGCAAACCAGTTAAGCCCACTCCCCGAGTTGCACCTTCAAAACCCTACCATCCTGATCGATGGTAGAATTTTGTGTGCCTTGATCCTCATACAAACGAGGTACGAAGGCATACCTACGAATTTCGGCCTAGGTAGCAAACCCCCGATCGAATTGACTGATCAGGACTTAGGGAAATGTGTCGCACGACCTAGATTCCTCGATAAACGAGGCTAGAGTAGGTTCCCCTCCAAATTACACACCTTTATTTACTTTTAATGCAGAAATGTGTCGCACGACCTAGATTCCTCGATAAACGAGGCTAGAGTAGGTTCCCCTCCAAATTACACACCTTTATTTACTTTTAATGCACTATATTCCTGACATTGCCATGCATTATTAGTATGTTCATGCATTGATAAACTGATATTCGTGAAAAATATTGCTTTTTGATTTCTCAATTATTACCAAACCATTGATTCATCTGAAAGAAGCTGAAAACCTAGTTCTCGAACCCAATGATTCGAGGCTGGTGCATTTTATCTAAAAGGCAAAATTAAAAATGGAGTCCAACACAGGTTTTTTCCTTAATCTTTTCCTCAAAAACAAAAAAAAAAAATTAAGGTGACGACTTTATCACATCACACACTTGTCAAAGCGCTCCAAAGAGCAAACCCGGGACACATAAGTGCTAAACCGAGCCATAATCAATCTAAACAAACAAAAAAGAACCATAAGGAGTTCCTCCCAGTTTTCGTGATAAACCGAACAATCCCTGTCTTGATTGACTCTATCATTCGGATCTTTCCCATAGCGCTCGAAAGGGGCTCATAGTGCTCAACCAATATGTCCTAGGATTTTAGATGAGACTTTCGACCATGAATGGGAGATATATGGGTGGACGTTATGCATTTCCCAACTCTCGTTCCCTTTACTTGTATATATCTATGTTTTTTTGTGTTTTTCCTCATACATCACGCAACTTGTTTTATTTAAGCCATATAGGAATATTCTATCATGTCTCATTCTCATTGTTCGAAGCATCGAAGAGTGAAAGACTTAAGAGAGATGCTTGAAGCAAAGTGGGCCGAGAGAGCTCTTTCGAATGTTGACTATAAGGTCGAAACTCAAGCGCCTAGGAGGGAAGCTCCTTTGATTCCAACACTGATTAATGAAGACCCATTAGAAGAGGCTCATCAATTCTTGCTCAAAATTAAACAAGCACAACTCGGGGCTATGACTCTCTTCCTAAGTATGGAGGCGTGTTTCACGCTCATGCACATTATCGCCAATTACCTTGTGGAAATTGGGCACTTCACTTTAGAGGATGCTAGACCACATCAAACTTCTTACGTTTTAAATTTCAAATATTGTAAATATTTAGCTAGGGCCAAAAGAACTATTATAATAAAAATTCAACTTTTGGAAGCAATGAAAGCTAGTCTATTTTTGAGCCAAATATTTTTAATACCAAAAAAAAAAAAAGAAAAGAAAAAGAGGAAAAATCTCAAATAAAGAAACCTACTAAAGCATCTTCGTTTGTGGCAAAAAGTAAGAGATACAAGAATAAGCAAAAGACATTTCAAATATTTGGCTAGAAAAAGGCACGTTTTGACTCTTTCAGTTCTCAAAAGCCTTTCTCTAGTCTCTATTTTGGATAGTCATGATCGAGCTGTCATAAAATGTAACATTAGTTGCATTTCACGATGTCATATTGTGTGATTACATTTTGTGTGTAATAACCATATTCATGCATTCATGCATACATGCATCATATCTTGTTTTCTAACCCCTTTTATATAGTCAAAATAGCTTTGAGAAGAGAGAAAGCACCGCAAGAAGTGGATTGCTTGAGGACGGATAGCCGATTGGTCAGAGTTTAAGGAACTGTAATCCCTTCTGACCTTTCCGAATCAGTTTCTGTTAGTTCTTTATTCTCCCACTTTGAGATAGAGAATTTCGTAGTTCAAGTTGGTTTTTCATCTCCTACTACTGCCACTGCCTCTGCATCTTCATCCACTGTAAATATGGGTGACGGTAGTATTCCTACTTGAGAAATTGAGAAAATGGTGGAAAGGATAGTCGCCGCTAGTTTGGAAAAGCTGTTACAATCCGACAAATGCAACGACCATATTGTCATAGAGGACAGTGAGAATAAAGGAGAGTCCAAAAAGAAAGAGCAAGCAGATGACACATGGCAAGATGAGGAATTCTTTGCCAAAAAGGTGACTACCAAGAAGACCGAATCCGAGCCTGTCATTTCTGAGAAATTTAAGAAGTTGGATAAGAAGTTGGAAAAGCTCCATGTCTTTATGAAGTTAAAAGGTATGGATTAGTATGTTGATATAGATGATGATGAGGACGAGGAACTCGAATTGAAGAATATTGTTCCCTTAGCCTACAAGATTCCCAAGGTCTCAAAGTACGATGGCACGGGCGATCTGAAACTCCATGTAATGCAATAAAAAGCTGTTATGGAGTTGGCGGGCCTGCCGTCAAAAGAAATCTTAAAGACGTTCCCTATGTCTCTGTCTGGGTTAGCTCAAACTTGGTACTACAATTTAGAAAAGAAATTGAGAAAAGATTGGAATGAGCTCACCACAGTGTTCCTGAAGGAATATACTTACAACCTTCAAATGAGTGTCAACTTGAGGGATTTAGAAGCTACAGTGTAAAAGAGTGATGAATCTTTTATAGATTACATGGCTACATGGAGAGCCAAGGTCACTCAGATGAGAAATCGACCTGACACATCGGAACAAATTAAGATTTTTATCAAGGGCACCCTGCCAACTATTTTCGTCTCGCCCCCGAGCGACCCGAAAAACGTGTCCTTTTTGTTTTTTGATGGAAAATGATCTTATTTTGAACAATGGTGACCAAACATTTTATTGGATACGATACCAATAAATCGATTTTATAAAACATTTTTGAGTCGCCACCCATTTTTTCGGCAATGGGACCATTTCTAATTTTATTTTATAAAAATGACTCCATTTTAATCCCAATTATATTTAAGGCCAAACTATTAAAAAGACTGGTCAGGCGCAATAGTGCGATTCTGGGTAAGGGAATTGGGTACGCCGGCCCGTTGGAAGCCGACGTTCGGAAAATCCGGCCTCTTTTAACCTACGATTTCTAATTTATTTTAGTTAGAAAAGCTAAACCTAGCGAATTTTTAATTTAATTTTAGTTAGAAAAGCTAATTTATTTCATTTATTTAAACCCAACCCGAATGAATCGAACCGAGTTATTATATGGAAAATTAATTAATCGTCCCAGATCAAAAATTTAATCATTGTCATCCATAATATCCAATCAATCCATAATCACCAAACCAAAGCAAGTTAAAATCGAATAAATAAAGACCCGCTCTTTCTTGCCTTATGGTTAAAAGCGGGCCACAAAACCGAACTAAAAATACAGTTCTCCCGATTTAAATTCAACCCCAAAAACCGAAAACCCAAAATCATGCATAATTACATTTTAATATTCTAAAGGTTTAATTTAAATTACAGATCTGTTCATAATGTGGGTCATCTCGGATTTATTGGAAAAATTGAAATTTTAAATTTTGTACAAAAAATTAATTATTTTTTTTTCGAAAGAAATAAAATTTTTTTCTGGGACCCTAGACTGAGGCCTGTTCTTTGGAAGAACAGTTATGTGACAGACCCCGATAGCTTTGCGTGACGCAGCTACCTTCCTCCTGGGTAAAGAACGAAATTTTTGGAATGACAGTTCCGTCACGCAACTCAGCTCCGTTACGGGTCCTACTGCTGCGTGACGCAACTTGTTGGTCCCTGAATTTCTGTTTTAAATTATTTGTTTAGAAGCGCTTTTTATTTAAATATATTTTAGGACAACCCGAATGCCAAAAACGAACAGAATACAATTCAATTTTTTTTATTTTTTGTTTTATTATTAAGATTTTTAATGTTTAAACTATCTAAAAATAATAAATAAATAATCAATGAAATAAAAACACAAAAAGTGTAAAGGATATACCTAATCCCCCTCAAGATTAGAATGTTGTATATGGCTTTTAATGCGATGGTTAAGGCGCCCGAAGCCTTTGTCACCTAAGGATTTAAATGTTCACCCTCTTTTTCCTCTCTTGATTTCTCTCTCTCTCTTTTTTTTTTTTTGGTTTGGATTCACCTAGAATTAATATCTAATGCAATTCTCCTTCAAAACGACTCAAAAGAGCCTTCAGAGAGAATGTGCCGCAGGGCGGTTTTTAGGTTTTTAAAAACGCGTCAAAAAGTTGTGATTCACCTAGAATTAATATCTAATGGCAATTCTCCTTCAAACGAACTCAAAAGAGCTTCTAGAGGAGAATGTGGCCGCAGGGCGTGTTTTTTAGGGTTTTTAAAACGCTCAAAAAAGTTGTTTCAAACGTGAGAAAAAGATCTATTTATATAAATAGGTCACAGAGCATAGCTGCTTGACGCAGCTGTAGCTGCCTGACGCAGCTTACTTGCTGTATCAGAGCTGCATGTCGTTTAATACAAAAACGTCATGTAGTCTAACATAGCTGTGTGACGCAGCTATGAACCAGTCAGACACTTAACATCAGTTTAATTTAAATCCTTGGATTAAAGACTTCTAGATGACATTAATCCATTCATTCCACATCCTCGTATCATCATTGGACCGGGCGGGGGCAAAAAAACACGTCAACACCAACCTATCGAGACAAGATGTATTACATGCCGCTAACTAAGTTCTCCTAAGTATATGAGGCCAGTACTGCCATTGAAGATAAGCTGCGAGAGGACAAGAAATATGGGCATCATTCTAAGAACTTCAATAAGTCTGGTTTTGAAGGATCCAGCTCTTCTGGAAAGGCTACTAGTTCAAGCAAAATTGCCACAACGGCTGCTTTAGATTGAGGGCTACAAATATGTAGCCTAAGAGGTTTTCTAATTTTGGTGCCCCCTGTCAAAGGTCTATGATAAAGTCAAATCGGCGGGATTATTACAGTCACTAGCACCCAGACCACCTCCTACACCTCTGCCTAAGAACTTCAATTAGAATGCCTACTGTAAATTTCATCAAGGGAATGGCCATACTACTGATCAGTGTTTGTGACTGAGGCATGAAATACAAAATTTAATTGGAGGCAAGGTGACAAATCTTGAGAAATCTAGGCTGAGCACGCGGACTAACTCGTTGTTGAACTTTCGCAATGTGTCACTTCCCAAGAACTTATACACGGTCAAGTCTGGTAATACTCCCGAGGAAGTATTGGCTGAGTTTGAGGATAAGGAAGAAGAGGTAACAAGGGAGCAGTCGTTGGAATAAAGTTTTGTGATGGTTCTGAACGTGTGGGACGATAGTGAAGAGGAATGGGTGAACCACAATGAAGAGTGGGTGGAAAGTGAAGATGACTTGTCGGTAAATTCTATTACACTTGATATTTGGAGTAGTGAGGAGGAGGAAGAAGCTGAGACAGTGAACCATATGACCTATAGTGGTTGAGTTTATCAGCCTGACATGATCAAGGCAAGAGATGAGAATGAGAAAGCAAGCCCGTCGATGAAGGCTAAAAACGATACTGAAGATAATGCACTAATCAAGCAATTAAAGAGAACCTATGCTAATGTAAGTATGTGTGATTTACTTGTCTCGTCCAAGAAGCACTAAGAGGCTCTGCTTAAGGTAATGGTTGAGATTCAAGTTTCATCAACGAATTCTACAATAGATTTTGTAAGGTTGGTCCAATATAACCCCCTGAAAATCACCTTCTCTGATGATCAACTCCCTCCCAAGGGTGGGAATCATACCAAAGCCCTGTTCATTAAGGCTAAAGTAGGAGGGAGGATTACAGGTAACGTTATGATTGACGATGGTTCTGCTTTAAATGTGTGTCCTTTGAAGCTTCGATCCAAGTTCAAGCTGGATTTATCATATTTGGAAGCTTCAGATGTTATCATCCGTGCATATGATGACTATAAGAGACAAGTGGAAGGCATATTCAAGACCATTGTTAAAGTGGGGCCGATTGAGAAGGAGACTGAATTCATAGTAATTAATATCCCCCAACTTTTCCTTACTACTAGGGCGCCCATGGTACCACTCTTTAGGAGGTGTCCCTTCTACACTACACTAGAAGATCAAGTTCCCATTTAATGGCAAAGTGATTACTATCCCGACCGCAAATGAAAAGAGTATAGCCACTCTGAATATTAAAAAATAGGTCATTCTCCCATGGATTGGCTTCCAAATTGTAGTTCTGAGTACTGATATGGGGCCCGTTGTCTCCAACATTATAAAGAAGATAAATTTTGAGGAAGGGAAAGGATTGGGTAAGAATCAGTAAGGCATCACTAAACTGCCAAAGATCCACACTTAGTGACACTGCCTAGGCTTAGGATTAAATATGGGAGCAAGCCGAAGAAAACACTTGGTTAGTTAGACATGGATGGACGTTTCATCCATTCGAGTGAACAATCCTCTCCATGAATACCAATAGAGCCTTTTGAGCACAATAGGAAAACATACCCTAGCCTTAAGATTTCTGTGGATGTAATTGATGTCCTAGCGGTTGAGCCCAAGGGATAAGGGCTAGAGGAAGAGGATGAGAAGAAGGAAGAGAAAGAGGGGATTGAGGGGCCAAAAGTGGCCGAGGATGAATAAGGAGAGGAGTAAGCTGCTCAAGGAGGAGAGGAGGGCAAGAAGGCAAGCGCCATTGAAGAGATTGAAGACCCTACTGATCAAGTGCTCAAAGCGATTAGGGCCTGTATTAAGGAGAGCTTCGAGGAAGCCGAATCCCTTCTGATGTTTTTATTTCTGTTGATGATGAAACTGACTGTAATGAACTGTCTTTAATTTTCAATGAAATGAATTTCAATTTTGCTTACTTGTTTTATGTCTTTCCTAATGTTTCTATTCATCAAGTAGATAAGCTCATGTGTATATTTGACATTAACTCATCGTGCATGCTTGAATTTAATATTGGCATAAAGATAACCTATAGAATTTGTTAATTGGGCCGAACTTAATACCAAAATTAAACATAAAATTTCAAAGTCTACTCATGGATAAGAAAGAAGCATTTGCATGGAGCTACGAAAACATGCTGGGGATTGATAGGTCTATAGCCCAGCACACAATTTCACTGTATCTTGGGGCATTTACAATGTCTGAGCTTAGTGATTATACCCTAGTGGTTATAATTCGGCCGATCGAAGCTCCACGATTGTGATGACAGAGGAGGTCAAGTCTTTCTCCAAGTAAAGCTTAGGTAGGGCACGAGGACCCAATTTATAGTCTTATATCGTAGTAGTGTTAATTAATGGATTATTAATTAATTCTTAAATCAATTAATAATAAATTAATTAACTAATAACTTTGGTCTAAGGAAGACCAAAGTGAAAGTGAAATTCAAAAGGATCAACTTTTGAGTGCTAAGTCGGTCCTTAAACTTAACTAAAGAAGAAGAACAAGGTCGGACTATATTGCCTCAGAATCATAAAAGGAAGAATGAGAGTCGTTGAAGCTTGAGAAGCGCTTAATCAAGCAACAATGGTGCTTGAAATGAGGGGGGAGTGTGCCTTTTATAGGCCAAGGGGATGCTGAGTCAGGGACATGTCGGCACCAAAGTCGTTTCGATATTGAAGTGCTCCTTTTCGGTACCGATTAGGGGCTTCGGCGCGTGCCATCTCGATATCGATTTAGGGTTGATTGGCTTCGGCGAGGAACTATTTGGCACTAATCGAGGCAAATTACCGCCTTGCCCCTGCCCTTTGATTTTAGGGTTTCCAGGCTTCCAAAGGTTCGAGGTCCAAATGATGTTCGATCGAGCTGATTCTGGCATTATTGGAATTGTAGCAAAATTTCCTAGAGCCTAGTGCTAAAATCACAGCTAACAGCTTGCTCCCTTTGAGAGATCGGAGCCAATCAAGGCATAATATTTCAGACTCTAATTTCAGCACTTTTGAATGCAATTTTAGTTCGAGAACCACACCTGGTAGATCTTGGTGATGTCTGGAACATCCTACACAACTCTCGCCTGATTCTAGAAGTTTTTTCCATAGCTGGTCTGGTCTGTCTGATATTCTGGGCCCTTTCTATAATCGTTTATCATATCAGAAGATACCGCTGTGTTTGGGACTTCATCACGGACGTTTTGACTATAACCATGCATTAGTCTGAATCCGAATGAGTCCCAAAGAGCCTGATATTCCGGGTAAGGTCGAGACTCGTCCTCCCCCTTTTCTATAAATAGGGGAGGAGGGGTGAGCCTCAAGATCTCACACTTGCTCATTCCTTCTCCTTGCTTTCTTCTAAGCTTTTGATTTTACTGTTCTCGTCAAGATGGCTCAACAACCAAGACGCGCGCCTATCACGACCTTTGGTGACACAAACTTCATATTGAAGGATCGGAGTACCCACATCTCAGTCATCGGCCAAGGCCCGATATTATTTTTTTATTAGTCCCTAAACTTTTAAATTTTTACAATTTAGTCCCCGATTGTGTGCTTACTAGAATTTGAATCCGCATTGAACATCAATTGGTAAGCATGACTCATAGGAGAATAAATTTTCAATGCTAGGGCCCTAAGTCGATTGGCCAGGAATTTTTGCAACTTGGCCCTTGGACCTTGGGCAAATTATGGTTTGGCCCCAAAATCTACTCAACTTAGATCTTAGGTTTGATTTCGGCCCTGATTGAAGTAATAACCTCCTTAGGCCCTGCATATAGCCCCGGTTAGGGTCTTATGGTAATTTATAGTTTGGTCCTTAGATTTTGGGAAAATTATCACTTTGTCCTTATAGTCTATTTTCTACTCTAATTGGAGCTACAACCTCCCATGACCCTATAGATAGCCCTGGAAGGAGTCTGATGGGTCTGGAAACCTCGATTTAAGCCTAATAACTTCTGTAGTTGGTTTGTAAACCTTGATTTACGTTTGGAAACCTCTGTAGTTTGTCTGAACAACCTGATTTAAGTCTGAAAACTTCTGTAGTTAGTCTAGAAACCATGATTTAAGTCTTAAAACTTCGGTAGTTGGTTTGGAAATCCTGATTTAAGTTTGACAACTTCTGTAGTTTGTCCGAAGACCCTAATTTAAGTTTAAAAACTTCTATAATTGGGATAAAAACCCTATTCTGAGTCTAAAAACTCCTGTCGTTGGTTTTGAAAAATCCCGATTTAAGTTTGAAAACTTTTGTAGTTGATCTAAAAATCCTATTTTGAGTTTGAAAACTTTTATAGTTGGTTTGAAAACCCTATTCTGAGTTTAAGAAGTTCTGTAGTTGGTTTGAAAACCCTATTCTGAGTCTAAGAACTTCTGCAGTTAGTTTGAAAATCCTGCTCTGAGTTTGAGAACTTCTGTATTTGGTCTAAAAACCCTGATATAAATTTAAAAACTTCTGTAATTGGTCTAAAAATTCTGATTTATGCTTGAAAACTTTTGTAATTGGTCGGAAAACCCTGATGGGCTTGTACTAAATTCCGGCTAACCCTGATCAGTCTGAAAACCTAGGTGAGCGGGTCTATCACTAGGTGATGGGCTTGTATCGAATTTCGGTTAACCCTCTAGTGGATATGCTGGATAGCATTAGCATCATGGATCAAGTTGCGGAGGCGAGGGGAGATCCTATCGAGCCCTTTCTCTTCTCTGGGGATACTTATACTGACTGGGTTACCTCTACCTTGGCTACTAGATTGGAGCCTCCTTCGGACAAGTCCACGAGCATTGAGACTAGGACGACCTCTTGGGGAAAAAGTAGTGGGAGCTGGATTTGGTCCTACCAATCACCCCTTAGCTTCGATAGGGACTTTCGCAGCAGTTGGGACTTCATCTTCTAGTCATGCCCCTGATTGGAGGGCCTCTCAATTCAGTCGGCTTCCCTCTCCCTTGCAGCTAGAGTCACAGAGGAGAGTGCCCTACTTCGATTTAGGGAGGAAGACTCATTTTGAGGTGCCGAGGATTTTGCCTGACGATTGGCTGGAGTACCCCTCTTATGAGCCAGTAAGTCTCCTCTCTTTTCCCTTATGATTTCTTATTTTCAGTGTTTGTTGCTGATTCTATTCTATTTTTCTACAGCAGACCTTTGAGTGGGCTCAGAAGATCTCTCTTTCCATAAGGCACCTTTGGACAGCTCTCTCTGATGCCCTTACCAGGGAGAGCATTGCCAATGCTGGCGGAGAGGGAGGGCTGCCGAGGAAACATAGACAGTAGGATCGTCCTTTATATTAGCATACCTTTGTTGGCTGTGATGGCTGTATCAATACATTTTTGGGTCAATGCTAGCCTGGTTCAGGCACCAAACATATTTATTGTAGGATCTGTTATCCTTCCTATGTTTTTGTGATTTTCTATTCACCCTTACATATCCATTCTGCTTATTTTATCTATCTGCCCGTTTTGATTCTGCACCGTGTTGTGTTGGAAATTGCACTGACTACCTATTTTTTTATCTAAAAGTTGCATTGGATGCCCGTTTTGAGTTTTTCTGATTTTGGCGCTGGTCGTGCTGTTTATACTGAATTTGTACTGACTGTCTGTCTTCTTGTGGTTGCACTGAATGCCTATTTCTTTTGTTTTAACTCCACCCTAAAAGTCATGGTTAGTTGAACAGTATACTCCTGCATGATGAATGAATGCCACTTCTAATTGTTTGGCTTAATTTCTGGGTAAGTGTTTTCAGAGAATTTGGGCCTGAATTGATAAACCATTTTGAAAATTACTGTTTTTCGTGAAGCACTTATTAATTTTGCGGTTTGAAAATACTAGTTTCAGAGTAAAAAGATCAATTTTTCTAAAAAGTGTCTTTTGAAAAAAGTATGGGAATAAAAATTTAGAAAAGGGGGAAATCAGTTCTAAGCTGCCTTGTATAGGCACCGAAGTCCTCTAAAACGGTACCGTTTTGGTACCCTTCAAGTTATGAAATCAGTACTGAATAGGGTCTCATCGGTGCCGATCTTGGGCAAATCGGTACCGATGTGTTCCCACAGGTAGGCAGTTGGAGCCTATAAATACCTCATTTATGGCCTCAAAACGATGTCGTTTTAAGCCCCGAAGCCCAATTTTTCTAACTTTTCAAGCACTCTGCCTAAAAATGGCGTCGTTCATTAGTTATGGCATGTAAAGATGGAGCAAGAGGTTGGCAAACGTCGAAAAGATTAATTTGAATCGATACGATATGGCTTCTTTAGTGACTTTGAGAGGCTCACCGGTCGACTAGGATTTCTTAGACCCATGTCTGCACCTATGGGACCCATAGGCTCATGTGTTTCAATTTGGCACACATTACAAGGAGATGTGTCCTACATATGAGAAGTTTGTGGCTTTATTGATCAGTGATTTTGAGAGGGCTCTGGTTGTTGCACCTTACTGGGACTAGGTTTTTCAAAAGTTTCATAAGGATGTTAGGCCTGTCTGTGGCAGAGGCTAGGGAGTTGGTGGTGGACGACCGGATTGATTTGGTTAGGCTAATTGAGCGATATCTGGATCCACTCGATTTTGTGGACTTGGGGCATCAAAGGTTTAGGACCTGAGCTCTGGTCTTTTGCTTAGTGAGCACTTATATACTGACTGGTTCAGTAGGTTGGGGTGACCTGAGAGTGGCTGACCTGGTCCTTCAGATGGGGTGAGGTGCTGTGATAGCTAGCATGGCTTTGCCTAAGATTATCCTGAGCCTTGACTGAGCTTATAGAATGGGATTTTGTCAACTAGCCCAATCGTGCTTAGGTAAGCACTCTCGAATTACCTTGTTTTCATGTTTTAGCTAGGGTGCTTTCTGAAAAAAGGCTCAAGTTCTGAATTGCATATGAATGCCTATCTAGGGTGTGAATAATGGGCGCAAAATCTTACCTTGAATGCTTTTAGGGAAAGGCTTGAGTATTTAGATTAGGATTCAGCTGAATCTGTTTAGGTAAGGGGTTTTGCATTTTATTGCCTATTTAGATTTGGATAGTAGAGGAGGCAAAATAAGATCTTGCATGCTTTTAGGGAAAGACTCGAGCATTTAAGCTGGGGTATGGCTAAATCTGTGGGGCGAGGGAGTGTTTGCATCTAGATGCCTGTTTCATCTTTGTATTATGGTGCCATGTCTGGTTATACAGGTATGGTTGAGGGATCATCTGAGGGTTGTAGAGCCACCACGATGTTGTCCATATGAGCCATCAAAGTACCGATCCAAATGAGTTGTGGTGAGAATCTGGTCAAAGGATGAGTGGCTATAGTGGTTGCTGGTGCTGAGGCCGGATCAGATCTTGTAGAGGTATGACTAGTATGAGATTAGGAGGTTTCTGGTTTGGTCGGCTGGATTCCAAATGGCTTATCTGCTTGGCATGGATAACATCACATTTTATCCTGGTGCATGCCGACCTTATCTTGGTAGGGTAGGATTTTTGTTCTTTTTGACTCAGCTCGTGTTTTATAAGGGCTTTGAGATACGATGCTGATCCATGATTGATGAGGCTATCAAACAAAGTAAGGCGGTGATTGCCCACAATCAGTCCCTCATTGACTCTTTGGAAAGGATGAAGAATGTCAATGAGAGAAGGCTAGCTACTTTAAAGGTAAAGCGCACACCCTACACTCCTACCTCAGAAAAGCCTAAAAGAGTGAAGCATACTGCTGGAAAGCATAGGGTTCATGGAAGGAAGCCTCCTCTACATACCTCTTCTAAACGTCCTGAGAATCCTGCTGAAACTTCTCCTGCATAGAACCTCAGAAGTTCTAAGAGACTTAATTCTGATTCCAAACCCCTCTGACTCCCTTCTAATCTGCTCTAACTATGTTTTCCTCTACATACTCTGTCTGACGTCCACCTGAGAATCCTGCTGAAACTTTCTCTCTGCATAGAACCTCAGAGTTAGAGAACCTTAAATTCTGAATTCCAAACCCCTCTGACTCCCTTCTAATCTGCTCTAAACTATGTTTTATGAATTATTTTCTATTATTTGTTTTTAGTTTTCTTTAATTGTCTTTGTAGTTTGTAATTTGTTTTGGATTCTATTTAATTTTTTTTTTTTAACTTTATTTGCCTCTGTTTTTATAACCCTCTTTATGAATTTTTTATTAACCCTCTTTTATGATGACAAAAAGGGGGAGCACACAGGATGCTTTGATAATTAGGTACCTAAAGTAGTATGTTTTTTATTTGGTACTAAACTCTGTATGCTTATCATCTTCTAATCTGTGTTATTTTGTTTCCACATAAACAGAAAACAATATAAACAATATACTGACTCAAAGAATTTTTGATAACAAAAATCTCTGTATCTTCTAAATTTGAAAAGTCAATATTCTGATTTGAAAAGAAGAGATCTTACTTTCTAAAACGGGATTCTCATCCCTCTCTATAAAAGGCGTCTTTCTCTTTTAATGACACAAGGATTTTTGTTTTAAGAGTTTACGTCCATTGATCAAGTCTTTTATCTCTCAAAACTTACTCTCAACTCCCTTATTTCTTTTCATCTTATTACTTCATGTTTTATCTTTAAAAGAGAAAAGAAATTTTATAACAACTAACAACTTCTTTTGAAAACAGTTTTCTGATCTCTAAAAAAAACAATTTTCTAATCATAAATACTGTTTTTTTCGTGCCTATATTTGCGGTTTCTGTCTTGTCTATATAGATTCTGTATCTTTTGTAGACAGGTTTTTATTTGAAAAATATTGGTGCAAATAGCTTAGGTGAAAGCATTGTGAAGATAGGTTATCAAGCAACCTTCTCCGTGATAGAGAGATTCTAATGTTCTTGAAATTGAAGTTTCGTTCTCTACCAAAAACAGAAAGGGTTGAGGTTAACTAGAACCTTTAAGAAAATCTAGTGGACAAAGGGTAGATCTAGGTGCTGATTTATTGGCCTTGTAACTATGGTTTGTCGCTCTTAAACCATTGAAATAGAGATAACATAAATTGAGGATCTCAAGATGAGTCTTGGGGAGGTGGATGTAGGCGAGTTAGTGCCGACACTATAAAACAACTAATGTTAATCCTTTTTTATTTTCTGAAGTCCTGCTTGATAGACTATTTTACTCACACTTCTGTTTATATTTAGAAATGATAAGTTATTAATGGTTGATGTTCTAAAACCTGGAATAAATTTTATCTATACTGACATTAAGAATCTGGATTTTCTGCAAGTGAATAATACCAAGTTTTAAACTGTTTTCTATTTCTGTATATCTACTAATTGGATTTTAATTCGTTTTCTACTGGCTTAAGTTTATGAAGCACTTAGAATTCAATTAAACTGTATCTCAACATAGTCTCTTAATATATATCTAAAACTTTATGAGTTCTAAAAGTAATAGCTTTCCTTCATAAAGTAGTTTTTGAAATTGAATAAGATATTGTGAAGCAGTTCTAATCTATAACTATTCTTTACAAAGTCATTCTATTTTTTGCATAGAGCTTTGTGAGGAAGTTCTAACCTTAATTAATAACTTACTCTCACAAATGCATACTTTTTCCCCTGCAACAGAATTCTGAGTTTGGTTTTAAAAGTTAAATTTTTATTTTTAAAAAATCCAATTCACCCCCCCCTCTTGGGTTGTGCCACACATACAGGACCCACATGATATATCTTATATTATGATGTTATTTAAGTAATAGAAGATTTGGATTGCATGAATTTGTAATGGAAGTGAGTTGGGAATGCTTAGGCAAGCATAGCATTCTTGGACTTGTTACATTTGGGCGGCCTGAAATTCAGCTTATGTAATTGGCCTATTTGACTAGGCAAACGAACTTCAAAATTCATTAAATTTTATATGGAGATAGGCTAAGATGTTGGAAAGGTCCTATTAAAAAGGAAAGTCCATTGGATAAAAGGAAATGGAGTTATGACTAAATCAATGTAGGGTGCTCAGCATGAGAAAAATTGAAATTCTGATTCTATAATTAGACCATTTGACCATGCAAATGAGCTTCAAAATTTATGAAATTTTATAAGGAAGTACCCTAAGATTTCAGAACATGTTATAAAAATTTCAGGCAAAAGAATATGTGGAAGTCAAGATATAGTCAATGAAATGCATGCTACTCAAATGCTGAAATTCTGCATTACATGAACATTTAATGAATTAAGCGTGCCATTGACTTCTATTGTTTTAATTGTTATTTTGATATTTCTAAGATGTGGTTAAGTGTTGGATATTAAGTGTTCCATGCCTAAACTAAGGCATATGACACTTGGACAAGCGTAATGAAAATGAAAGAAAAGCATGAATACTACATTATAATGCTTAATTTGCATTCCTATGGTAGTGTATGTGTATACATTGTGTAGTATGGAGTTAAAGTGAATATTAATTTCATACTATAGCTTCAGAGAGAAAGGGAGTTGAGGAGAGGGTGGTTGCTATAGGAGAAAGGGAAAGGGAGTTGAGGAGAGGGTGGTTGCTATAGGAGAAAGGCTAGGGGAGCCTTCTAGCTCAGGTTAGTGTACTATTCCTTTCCTACTTTTATCTAAACAAAATGAGATTGATTTTGCAAAATATTTTCAGTGGATTTGCTTTATGATACATAATTATGAAAAGTATTAATGATTTTATAATTTTTTAAAGAAGAAAGCTTATTTTGAAATCATACGACCTAATTACATATGCAAATAAATTTTATAATTCTTATACCTTGAAAGAGGAGGATGTTGGCCAATTGATACCTGTAGTATGAGGGGTGGCCTTGATTGAATGTTTAGCAGTGTTTGTGAAATGAAATGTTGCCCACTGTGATTTTAATATTATTACATGAATGGAATGGTTTAGAAGTCTTACAGCTGAATATAGACATGGTTATTACCCCGGATATCACTTCATTTGTTGAAGTTGATATTATGATCGATTAAATATGAATATCATCACTGCATGATATATGATTAATATGAAATTCTTCCTCCATGTTGAGATTGTAGATTGCTCCCTGTAGATTGCTCCTCTTCTGTGAAATCGTAGATTGCTCCCTCTTCTGTTGAAATCATATCATAGATTGAGGTTGTAGATAGCAGGTCTAGATGTGCACATTAGACACTGATGGCCCTCGGAGTTGACTCTATAAAAGCTGTAAAGACTACATTATGAATTTTTGATTTAAATGGTATTGTTTTCCTTATTTCTTTGACATGGTGGGTTTATGAATTATGATTAATTATTGTTTTTAAAAGCAGAAGCTTATTTATTATTGGTTTTACACAGTATCCTAAATTATTCTGCTAAACACTACTTTGGTTTAACAATCAATTTTAAAAAATAGTTATGAAAAGAGTTTTTAATTGATTCGTTATTTTCTTGTAAAGAGATTTGATTTGATAAAATTGTGTTTGTATTACAATAGTACACCACTAAGCAATATGTTTAGCGATAGTTACTTTTGTGCTATCGCAAGAAAAAGAAAGGAAAAAGAAACGGGAGAACACCGTTTTGTCTGATGTAGATAGTATGTTATAGATGTAGCTCTTGTATATTTGGATTTTTTTTGGAATATGTATGATGTATTAAATATTGACAGAAAAACCATGTATATTTGAGCAGATGCATGTAAATTATGAGTGTGTGAATTTGAAAGTCTATATTCTATAAAAATACTTAATTTCTACTATGTATGGAATGTTTGGAAAGGACTCCAGTGTGTAATTAAATCATCCATAGGCTTATGGCTTATGGAACCATTTTATGCTTTTGATAATGTAATTGATGTTTAAGAAATTATATTGACTCAACTATTTTATTAAGCATAATAGAAGTTATGTTTCATATATCTAATAAATTACTAAAAACTGCATTTCTTTATAATAAGTGGAAGAACCAAAAGAAGTTTTACACTTATTTTAATACAAAAAGAAGTTTAACTTATTTGTTTCATATATCTAATAAATTACTAAAAACTGCATTTCTTTATAATAAGTGGAAGAACCAAAAGAAGTTTTACACTTATTTTAATAACTAAATTTACATTTCTACAAGATATAAATGAATGAATGAAAAGTTTTAAGATACTTGTAGTATACCTAGTAAGTATTTATAAGTATTAAGTGCTTATTAAGTATATTACGGGCGACCATGTCTCACAGTATGGTAAGGTGTGACAAACATGTAAGTATAGAGATACCGAATGAGAAGCAATATTCGTAATTGTATGAAATGGTTGTAAAGTACATGATACACGAGCCATGTGGAGAACAAAATCCAAGACGTCCTTGTATGATAGATAACAGGTGCATGTTTCATTATCCAAGGCAATATTCTTCAAAAACTACACAAGGAAAAGATGGATACTCTATTTACAAGATTTTAAACAAAGAATGAGAGGTATATGCCACATAGCTTAATTATAATTCAAAATATTGCAGCTGAAATCATTGGTACAAGTCACAACAAGATAAAATAAGTTAGACAACATATGAGTTGTCCCTTATAATCCATATCTTTTAACAAGGTACAACTGCCACATCAATGTCGAGGTTTGTACTAGCCTAAAGGGAGTTAAATATCTATATAAATATATCTACAAAGGACATGACAAGATTGCAGTATATGTCTCCAGTGGAGATGAAGAAGTACATGAGATAAGACAAATTTCAAGATGGGTGTTTGCTCAAGAAGCTATGTGGAGGATCTACAAGTTTGAAATAAATGAAATGAACCCTCATGTTATCAATCTACAACTACATTTACCAAACGAATAGACAGTATCATTTTGGAAAAATGAGAACCTTAATCATGTTATGTAGTGGGACCATATATCAAGAATGACATTGACATAGTATTTCAAAAGATTCTCCACCGATGTAGAAGCAAGAGACTACTTTACAAGGAATTCCCCGAGCATTATTTGTTGAACAAGCAAGTAAAGTATGGTCTAAGTAGAAGAAGAGACAAGTAATAAGGCGTGTAAATGTAGCGAATCCAATTGAGGGGGGAAGGGTACTACTTGAGACTACTCTTGTTCCATGTAAAAATCCCATAATTATTTAATGATATATTAACAATAAACGATTTTCAATGCGCAACATTCAAGGACTTCACAATCATAAGGGGGCTACTTGAACCAACATTGTACAGGAGAAGCAGTAGCATATTAGATGCCATGAGAATTAAGGAGACTCTTTGCCACAATATTATTATATTGCGAGCCAGCAAATATGAGGAAATTATGGGATGGTTACATTGATGCCTATCAAATGATTTCAGTAGATTGCACATGAACTCAATACATACATAGATCTCATGCACATTGAAGAGCATAGAATATTTACTTGCAAAGTATGAGAAAAGAAATTAAAAGAAGTATGACTTGCCCAATATAGCACAAGATCAAACACATTGGTAAAATCAACAACTCAAGAGAAATTACAAATGAAATGGTAGTCGAAATACTTCAAGAAGACATTGATGCAGTTCCAAAATTGAACAATGAGCAGCTAAATGCTTATAGAGCAATACTAGATAGGGTGAACTGAAAAACCCCCATGGGGCCTTCTTCATGGATGGACTAGGTGGGACAGAAAAGACATTTTTATATTGGGCAATACTTGCACTAAAAAAAATAAAAAATTAGCTATAGAAAATTCAGTAGGTAAATCATGAAATTTTATCACTAATTCTGGCTACCCATTGATTAGCGACAGAAAAATTCTATCGATAAAGTCCTTGTCCCTAAATTATTACATACCGATTACCATTCTCTCGGTAAATTACTGACTGATATTCTATTGCTAAATTTATATTTTCTGTCAATAAATATGAATTTTATTTATCATAGAATTTGTGTTAATTTTGGTTGGAAAAATTTTATCAGTAAGTTGTTCAACAATCTGAGAATCGTTTACTACGATGATAGTTGTAACGCCCCAAAATTTTCGAATTTTAAAATGATATTATTTTATCAGGTCATGAATGGTGCTACAGAAAGAGGGATAATATTTTATTTAGATCCAAGGAAGATATTGAATATAATTAACTATGAATGGATAGTGATTTACTGGTCTGTGAATAGTACGACTGGTCTGTGAATAGTACTACCGGTCCAGGATGGATAGTGATTTTTAACTGGTCCCTGTGAATAGTACGACTGGATCTGTGAATAGTACTACAACCGGGTCCAGGGAGTTCAGTATTATTTTGGTACCGGAAAAAAGACTACCATATGTTTTATATTTCTTTAATATTTTTGGAAGTATGTCATACAATGATTTTATGGGTTAGAAAGTAAGTAATGAATATTTTTGGAGAAATTTAGATAATTTAGTGGAATTAGTGATTTAAATGATGCCTTTAATTTAATTAAGAAAAATTTGAAGGAATTAAATTTTTATGGAGTAATTTGAAAAATTTGTGACGATAAATAAATTTTGAAGGAATTGACAAGTGAGAAATATTTTTAGCCATTAGTATGAGATTACGTTTTGAACTTAATCTAGCCATCGCCAATTGTTGAAAAATAGACCAAAAACAACCCTTAGGTTGCTTTATAAATATCAACTCCAAATAATTGAGCAAGACCACTTTTTCTCTTCTTCTTCTTCTCTTCAACGCCAAACTCCTCTCCTTCTTCCCTCTTTGTTTTTCCTTCAAACTTCTACTTGCTAATCCACCAATTCACCTCATCGAACTTGATTTAAGTAAAATTAATCTTTGAAGAGTGAAGCTAGAGAAGTGATTTTGGTGACTAATTTGCAAGTAAAATGTGGAGATTTTCCTACTTGGGTCAAAAGGGTGAGAATCTTATACCAAAGAGAAGGGCAAGCTAAAGGCTTGAAAAGAGTTTTAGTTAAGTTGTTAGAGTTTGTTTTTAAGGTTAGTGTTTTCATATAAAACACAATTCCTTTGTTAAAATTTTTTGACTTTTGTGAAAGTGTATACTAATTTTTGTGAAATTTTGGAATTTTATATGAAAATGAGTTGAATTATTGAAACTTTGGTGGTATAAATTGTGTTCTTGGGAAGATTTTTCTAAGCATGCCTATATGTTGAATTGATGAGGAAAAACATTTTCTTCTTCATCTTCCAAGAGTGGCAAATTCTATTGGATGATAAGGCCTTAAAGTTTTCTATTATTCTTCTGTTGGTTTTATGGCTCTAGGAATGAAATGTTTTGAAATGAGTATCTTAAGTATGTGGTAGAAATCTCACCGCTTGTATCTTTGTCCTTCCATGTTTTTTTTCATGGTTAAAGTAAGCCTGAAATTTGGGAAAAAGTGTTATTGGCGTGAGAATTAAGGATATTTTCAGGACCATTTTTCTTAATTGTTCCAATTTTGTGTCTAAGTCCTTCATGAAGTTTGTAGGTCTATTCTTAGCTTTCAACTCATCCTCTTATGTCCCAATTTGGACCATAGCTCAAATTATGGCTGAAACACCCAAATGGACTCTGTTGTTGGGCCACATGCATCACTGAATTGAGTGCCCATTTTGACCACTATAATGACAAGATTAGGTTCGAGTTCTTCATAAAAGTTGTTTCCCTGTGTCTTGAGACTTCTCTCATTCTGAATTGGTTTAATTTGAGTGTTTGGTTAAGCAGGAATGCAATAAACATTTGACTTGGTTCTGCTGAATCAGGTCTGATCTGTTGGTCTGTGTTCCTAGCTTTTGTTTGCTATCTTACCGATTGATCTAGGCCGTGGTCCCTTCATAACATTTGTATCATTTTGTCTTAGCTTTCTAATGAATCTTATTTCATTCAATTTGGAGACCTATAACTCAAGTTATGTCTTAAACAATTTGGAGACCTATAACTCAAGTTATGTCTTAAAAACACAGCAAAGGTCAAGGTTATTTTAATGCTGAAAATTTCCTATGCCTTGAATCAATGTATGAATCATGTGTGATGAGGTTCCCTTGATTATTTGTATGTTTGAGGATTGATTTGACCAAAATAAGATATAAATTTGAAAAGTGTCATTGTAGATATGTTTAAATGGATATAAATGGGCAAAATTGTTGGAAAATTTGGGATAAAGTGTGGAATTAGTTTAGATAATGCATGTTGAGGATAGAAATGGATACCTTGGTGCATAAGAGTTATGTTAGTATGCTTGGTTGGAGAAGGAAATTCCTCCCCTTGGTTTTTATTAAGAGGCCAAACCACTCTAGGGTAGTAAGGCTTACTTTTTTTTTTTTTTTTTTTTTTTTTTGTTTTTCTTTTTTTTTTGTATGGTATGCTATCTAATATATACTATATGACATAATTATGATTTATTTTGATAAATGTTTCCATTGATGTTTAAGAGTTTCTTTTTAAACAAATGGGTATTATAAGGTGTATGTGCTTTGAATTTTGAAGAAAAGGAAAGTGATGATTTTCTATATGATAAGAAGTTATAAGAAGTTTCTTATGATAAATTTCATTATGACTTTAAGAAAGTTTTAAAAGAAAAGGAATTTATGAGAAATTTCCTATATTAAGTAATTATGTTGAAATGTGAAGTTTTCATGAGTCACATAAGTTCAAAAGTAAGCTTACATGTATGATTTCATATGATACGAAATTTTCTATGTTAAGTACTGATGTTTAAGTAAGAAATTTTCATGAGTTATTTATGTTCTAAAGTAAGCTTACATTATGAATTTAAGAAGACTAAAGAATAAGACAAGTTTTATGAGAAGTATTATGAATTAAAAATGATTTTGATTTGGGCTCTACTATTGGCTCTACTATGCATCAATTGAAATGTGGTAATGAATGAGATTGATTTGGTTATATGAAGCTATGACATATGCTAGGGTTATCAGCCCTTATAATAGGCGGAACAGCGCTTAATTTGTGTGATGGGGGTGGCGCGCGGGTGAGTCGCGATTCGCCTCGCGCGCCCGGCGCCGCGCCCTCTTTCATCGGCCACCGATTGTGTGAATGGGGGTGGCGCTAACATAGCCCACGATTAAATCTGCTTATGTTTCCATTCTGTATTAGTACGAAGCCCTTAACTAAGATGAAATGCTGTATCTTGCGTAATAAGAATGAGACGCATATTTGTATTAATAATCTTCTTATTTCCTGTCAAATGTGTTTGAATTAAATTAATGTGATTTCGGTATTTTATACTAATTGAGTAATTTAAAGCACTTCGAGAATTGCCTTGGCTATTCTTGTTATTTTAATTGTTGGTTATTTAGCACACTGAGTCTTCTACTCAGCCGCATGATTTTTATCACGCGCAGGTTAGGAGCAAATGATGTTTTGCTCAAGACCAGAGAAGTAGCGTCAAGAGTAGATCATACCATTTTGGGTAGGGAATATTTGTAAAATGGTGATTTTTGGCATGTAAATATAAGATATTGTGTTAAGGAGGTTGTATTATACTAAGTGGTAGTAATTTATTAAAGAGTCATATTATTTCAGGAAATGACAATCTTATTATATTTTTGGTGTAGAAATGATCTTATATATTTCCTTGAAAAGAAGAAGTGTGTTTCGAATATTGTGATGGGCACCTAGTATATTGATGAATTAATTAAAATGCTTTGAGGATCCTTAATATTAGTTATGAAAATAATAGAAGGTCGTTGTTGTTTATGATGATTTAATTTGGAGATGCTTGGGAGCTTTGAGAGTTTTAATTGGGAGTGTTTTGTATCATTATAGTTTAATCGAGCTTCAAGTTTTTAAAAGGGAAATTCTTACAGTATTTCTGTAGGATGTTTCCCAATTTATTTTCAAAAAAAAAAAGAGATTGAAAACGGAATTGAAAGTGATTATCTACTAAAAAAAAAAAACATATTACTCGCTAAACTTGTGATAACTCAATGTTTTCTAAATTCAATAATCTTATTTTATCGAATTTGTAAATGATTATCTACTAAAAAAAAAACATATTACTCGCTAAACTTGTGAATACTCAATTACTTCTAATTCATAATCTTATTTTATGATTTGTATGTTAAGATAAGACGGTGTCTCCGGCACCGAATGTGGCATTCGTCGTCGGGTCTCACGGGACTGGGCGGAGGGTGTTACAATAGTGTTGAGGATTGCTCAAAAGGTTATTTTTAGATTGAAAAGTAAAATGTGTTACATGCTCATCGCACCAATTTGATAGTAAGAAAATAAACAGAGGACAATATCGACAATGAATAAAGATAGTTAAATTGTATTGCTATGAAAAAACATAAATTGTCTATACGCAGAGAAAGATGAAGTTTTTATATGTAAGGCACATAGTCGTTATCCTAAGCAAGGGAAATGGGCTTAACGACCAAGCGGATAACTCAAGATTTTAATGTATTCTTTGACCGAGCGTTACAAGATACACTGGATATGTAACGATCGATATTACATTTATATATGCCAATTGTTTTATATTTAATATTTTACTACATTTACAAATAAGCCCTTCATATATTTATAGTTTATCAAAAAATCAGTCAAAGTGTTATTCATTTCAGGCAAAATAAATAACTTTTTAATTACTTTAGTGACAAGTGTTTCAAATCATGTTTCTAAATCTATAAATGATCCACTTATTAGATGTGAATATAATTTGATATTTAAAAATATTTAAAATTATTATTATTTTTTTTAAAAAGGATGTAAATACTTTTTTATTTGCAATTTCATCTAATCGCAATTAAGGATGCTATTGTCACAGAAGGTTGAATTTCGGATAAAATTAATAGAAAGATCAAAATAGAGTGGAATTGCAAAAGAACCTTAAGTTCAAGGTATACTGATACATTAAAGCCTATATATATTCTTTTATAAAAATTTCCTGTAATATATTAATTTCCAGTTAAAATTATGTTTATAATAAGACTAAAAAATTATTTGGTCCATTAAATTTAGTTAATACGAAAAGGTAAATTCGACAAGTTATATCAGCAAAAGAAAATAAAAGTTTTGTGTGCCTTTTGTTGATTAGACAATATTCGTATTTGAACTGAAGAAAAATGATTTGTAGTGCGTCGTCTTATTACATAGCCATGCCAAATTTAATAAAATTATTAGATGTGAACTAAAATCTTGAAATTAAGGATAAAATAATAATTGTGTTCTAACTTCTTAAGGGACTAAATAATTATTTACCATTTACAGCAGTGACATACGCTCGAATATGGGAAAATTTTGTTTTTCTACTGCTAAAAAGAATTTTTTTTTTTATTTTAGGAAAGATAGGTAGCATGAATTGCTCTTTAGAGCAATAATATTTTAATAGGTAAAAAGTGTTACATGGGGCCCATAGAATTGTAGAGACAAATCCGTGGACGTATGTGATAAAGAGATACATATAAAGGACTGAGGATAAATGAGCAATTGCATGTAAAAAGT
Source organism: Jatropha curcas (assembly GCF_014843425.1). The sequence continues at coordinate 5,618,680 of NW_023591416.1, read as the reverse complement.
GTTGTTTAGCTCATCTTTTCCCATGACCATATATTTATCTCACACACACACACACTCTCTCTCTCTCTGTAGCATAGATCAGCGTCGTCTCTCTCTATACACATACCTAATTTAGTTGCACCAAACTCGACCTATAAAGCCTCTTTCTCGCCCTTTCCTTATGCAGATCAAAGAAAGGAAAATCCAAATGTATGGATGATTTTTTTTTTTTTTTTTTTGACCTCGTCTTCCTCTAATACACATCCTATATTTTAGTTGCCACCAAACCTCGACCTATAAAGCCTCTTTCTCGCCTTTTCCTTAATGCAGAATCAAAAGAAAGGAAAATCGATGATTTTTTTTTTTTTTTTGTCAGGAGATTTATAAAATTTGAAAATCGTACAAAAAAATAATCTCAAAACTCATGGTGGAAAATTTCAACATTAAAAAATTAGATAAACCCGATTTGACATGCAAAATCGACTCAACTTGCAAAGACTTTTCAAAAAATTCCTCGAGTTGGGTCAAATGATATCAACACCTCAGCTGTTTCTGTTTGGGTTGAAATCTGAATCAGACTCGTTACAAAATTAACGGTTCACTCTTATTTTGAACTTTGCAACCTGATTCCAATGCCATATGTGTCTGAACTATAAATATATTATCAGCTTTACCAGTTATGTATAATTAATAATAATAAATTAATTATTAAACATTTATTAATTTAATATATATAATATATTAATTAATTACTTATACAAATTTATGTGCATGTACTTAATCATATAACATTTTTAACAATTAATCACAAATTGCTACTGAATATTAATGAATTAATATATCACAAATTGCCTACTCGAACTGATTAATGAATTAATATATATATATATATAAGTATATATATTATATATATATATATATATAATAATATATATATACTATATTAATCTAATTAGTAACTATATTTATAGTAAATTTTTATAAGTTTTAAGTGCAATGAACATAAAAACTAATTTTGATTGTAAGAGTTTATATTAATGATTAGTAAACTATATATATAGTAAATTTTTATAAGTTTTAGTACAATGAACATAAAACTAATTTTGATTGTAAGTTTATTGATTAAGTCTAAAGGTTATATTCTATTAAGTTTCCAATATAACTTGATCAAATTTGATTTAAATTAATTGTAATTAATATTATTTCAATTTAATGAAATTTCAAGTCCAACTTAATCAAATGTGATGTATAGTTCTAATTTTAATTTAGTTTAGTGTGTGTGCTTATATATATATTAACATTACTTAATTTAAATTATGGAGTTGCAATTTAATAAAATTTCAAGTGTGACTTAGTGAAATTTGATTTAATTTAAATTCAATTAAGATATCTCAATTTAATAAATTTCAAATGTAACTTAATAAAGTTTAGTTTTAAGTGTGCATACCAAGGCATAGCCTAGTAGTAAGTGCATATACAACCTGACAATAGATCCAGGTTCAGTTCTCCTTTCCCTACTTAAAAAAAAGAAAAGTTTAGTTTCAAGTGTAACTTAATCAAGTATTACTTAATTTAATTTGGGTGTTTTAATTTAATTTAATTTAAATGTGATTAAGTGCGACTTAACCAAGAATAGCTCAATTTAATTCAAATTAAAGTAACTTAATTTAATTTCAATTAGGGTGTTTTAAAATCAATTTAATTTTAAATATGACTTAATTTATTTCAATTAGCATGTTTTGATTTAGTTTAATGCACCCTTCATCCATGAGAAACTGGTCATATGGGACTTAAGGAATGAAGGAAAGGAGTAGAAAAAGAAATAAAAGTGATCGGTTCACATTCTGATCTATCCTATCATGTCCCATTGACCCGACAATATAATATTTGTAAGTGTAACATTTGTAATTACACCAACATTAGTGTAACTATCTAATTACACATACATTATAGTTAATTATCACAATTATATGTAGTATTATAATTTCTAATTCTATAATTTTAACTAAATCCTTTCTAATTATACTTAGCACTAAAAGTAATTGAATTCAGTATTATAATTATATACTTAATATAAATAATTATAACTATATCTTTAATACACATACGTAATTGTTAAACTAAAATGAAAATTATGGAGTAAGAGTAATTGTTAAACTGAAATGAAAATTAGAATAGAGATTAGGCAAAGTAATATGATACACACAAGTATAAATTATCATATTAATTAACTAAAAATAAAGTAATAATTTAGTCAAATATATTATAATGTTCAAGTAAAGTTGTTTGTCTTGTCAGACTCCTTTTGTCATCATGTAAAATATGTAAAGTTATTTGTCTATATTAGGCCCTATCCACTTTTGCCTATCCATATAGATAAGGTTATCCAATTAGGTAATAGTTATCTGAACTTTAAATCAAATGAAGTCTATACTCTTTTATAAATACCTAAGTGTGTTTTAAGAAAGGCAGAGGTTTTATAAGAAGCGATCTTATGATATCTCCATCCCCTGCTGTTTCAAAAAGCTTTGTGATCTTCCTTTTGTAAGTAATAAAATTTTCTTTTGCATAATCATCATTTTACCTTTGTTTTATTTTAATTGCTTTGACTAAATTATTACTTTGTTTTAGTTAATTAACATGATAACTTATACTTGTGTGTATCATATTAGTTTGCCCAATCTCTATTCTAATTTTCATTTCAGTTTAATAATTACTCTTACTCCACAATTAAAACTAAATATACATCTCTTTCTCCTTTCCTCCACTTCTAGTCAGCTCCCTTTTGGTATCAGAGCCTAGGGTTGTAAACGAGCCGAGCTGAGCTTTGGTGAGTTCGAACTTGGCTCATTAAGGATATACTGGGGCTCGAGCTAAAAAATCTAAGCTCAAGCTCAGCTCGTTTAAAAATAGGCAAGCTCCAGCACGACTTGGGCTCGGCTTGATAACCATAAACGAGACGAGCTTGAAATCTATTAACCAAGCTCGAAAATTTGAGCTCGAGTTCGGCTTGTTTAAAAATAGCCAAGCTCAAGCTCAACTCAGGCTCGGCTCGATAACCATAAATGAGTCGAGCTCGAAATCTCTTAACGAAAACGACGTCGTTTTAATATAGGTTTGAATTGATTTTGTCTTATTGAGCTAGCTCGTGAGCTCGACTCGGCTTAATAAGGCTAGCTCGTGAGTTTGCAAGCTAATGACCCAAGCTTGAGTAAAATAGCTTGATAGCTCAGCTTGATAAGCTTATTGAATGAGCTCGAGCGAGCTTTTATCGAGCTAAGCCTTGAGTAGCTCACGAGCGGCTTGTCCGTTTACAGCCCTATCAGAGCCTAATCTTTATAGGTTGTAGATGTAAGGTTATTAATTACTTAATGATTAATTATTAGGAACAAGATATGGAAATCCATAAGTTAAGCTATTATTAATTCTGATTATGAAGCTATTAGATTATTGTTGGTCAGCCGATGTAAGCGTTGATCAGCTAGGTATTTTGTGGTCCCGGAAAGGTGTCCCAGTAATCAATAGTCTCTAATTACAATTATTAATTTGCAAAATGAGTATATTACTGAATCTTCTTTCTAATAATAAGTCTTTGAATATTAATGACCTTAGTTTTAGCCTTAGTGATCTGAATAATCAAGAGGTGAATATCACTCATGTAGAAAATCAGGTACATAATTGGTCTATCCCAAAGCATGATGTCAGCAATATTTACAAAATTAGTTCTTTTGATTTTCTTTATGATTATTCAATTAAACAAATCGAACAATCTGTTCCATTAAGTCATATGCATGAAAATATTCAATTTTGATTTTCTTTATGATTATTCAATTAATACAAATCGACATCTGTTCCATTAAGTCAATTTTCTTTATGATTATTCAATTAAACAAATCGAACAATCTGTTCCATTAAGTCATATGCATGAAAATATTCAATTATTTTCTCCACAAGCTCTTTTGAAGCATAAAGAAAAATATAAATTTTTGCATTTAGGTATGGTTCAAGTTGCAATTAATCCTTTACTTTGAGTTAGTTTAGATAATCTTGTTTTTGCATGTTTGCGATGTGCAAGACATTTGAATTTTTCAAATTCTCTTTTAGTTATGATTGAATCTAATTTAACTAATGTTCATTTATATTTTAATTGCTATCCAAACTTTTCTTTGTCTCTTTATAATCCAAATATTCTAGATGCTTTAACTTTAACAATTAAGTCAAAAAATATGAATTTTTTAGACAATACTAGATCTATAGTTGTCATTTATAGAATTTCCTACAAAGTTATGACAACTACCCTAGATCCTAGATATAGACACACTTTGACTAGAAATGAAACAATTATTTTTTAAGCTAATACCCAACTTACAAAAGTACACACTCCTAAAAGGCTAAAGTGGCATGAATTAAACCAAGAAAATATATGGGATCTCCAAGAAATTAATCATCCAGTTTCTATTGAAAATATTTCTACTTTCTCTAGTATTGTAGAAGATACCGATGGAAGTATTCATATTCAGTTTCTTCCTTTAGAAAATTCAACTAGACAAGTATTTAGTTTCAAGAACACTAGATTATCTACATCTAACTAAATGCCAAATATTCAATTATAAAGTGTAGATTCTAATAGATTTATACTTAGACTTATATATCAAGAAGTAGACCAACTAGTTAACTCTTTACTCTCCTCTCCTTTCAGATCTTTGTCTCCCATAAGATCTACTATAAAACACATATCTTAGTTAAATTTTATTAGTGAAAATGAATTTTCAATTAATAAAAAATTTCTTAGGAAAGAAATGACTAATGATTATAATTTAGATAAATGTCGTTGGTTCTTTGAAAATTATTCAAAAGAAATAAGAGATCAAATTAGAGAATTATATTATAGTTACATGAATCAATACAAAGTTAATATTCCTTCCTTTCAATGGTTTTCTATTTATTCTATTGAGAAAATTATAGAATACCATTTTCAAGAAGTTTTAGTTAATCAAAAGGTAACTAAAAAATGGATAACTACATCTAACGATGTTGTTACATCCATTCATCCTCCTCTAGAAGAAATTAAATTTGTTCATCAACATCATATATTTATAGGCTCTCTTTTTAAGATGATAAATACAGTAGATGATGATAAGAAAAATCCTACATTAAAATTTATTAAAAATGTTCAATTTCAAAACAATTACACAAACTAAATACTCAACACAATAGCATTATAATTAGATAGACTAGAAATTAAAACTCCAATATCTTATACTTCTCCTATATAAAGACCCTTGCAATTAATAGATAAAAAATTTCTATATTTAAGCCCCATGAAATATCTGCAGAACAAATACCTAAGTTAGATAAAACAAAAGATATGTCAAAAAAGATGTAAAATAGGTTAAATTATTTGAATATTTCCTCTTCTTCTAGTATTAAGGTATTAAGTAAGGACAAACAATTTGAAGAAGAAGAAGAATCAAATACGGATATTAGTCAATTAAAAGAATAATTTAGCAAAAATTTTATTGTTCAAAAGATTCATAATGCACCAATTACCAAAGATTAAAAATTTTCACCCTAGACCGACACCCCTAGATATACAATATGAAGATAGATCTGCAATGACTCAAGCTAGATATGATGGAGAATCAATTAATGAATGGAATATAGATGGATTACCAACATATAAAATAATAAATATGCTACAAGATATTATTATGGCTTCATCAGCCCATAAATCTAAAGATAACACTTATTCAATTGTAGCTCATATATTAATTTCAGGATTTACTTGTCAATTAAAAGGATGGTGGGATAATTATCTTTCACTTGAAGAAAGACAAAATACTAAATGCTACTAAAACTATAGTTAAACAAGAAGGTCAAAAACAAATACATACAATTGTACAAGATGCAGTTAATACATTAATTTTTGCAATTACTAAAACCTTTATAGGTGAACCAGGTGAATATCAAGCTAGAGCCTCTAAATTATTGGGATAAATTATCTTTTCACTTGAAGAAAGACAAAAATACTAAAATGCTACTAAAACTAATAGTTTAAAACAAAGAAGGTCAAAAAACAAATACATACAATTGTACAAGAATGCAGTAAATACATTAAATTTTTTGCTTGACTAAAAACCTTTATAGGATGAACCAGGTGAAATATCACAGCTAGAGCCGCTAAATTGAATATCAAGCTAGAGCCTCTAAATTATTAACTAATTTGACTTGTCCAAAGTTACAAGATTTTAGATGGTATAAAGATGTATTTCTTACAAAAGTATTTCCTAGGCAAGATTGTAGTCATGCCTTTTGGAAAGAAAGATTTATTGGTGCATTACCTAAGTTATTTGCTGAAAAGGTACCCCCGCGAATACGAGGGATACATGGTGGATTCATACCTTATGATACCCTCACATATGGAGAAATTATTAATCATGTTAATAATGAAGGTTTAGCTTTATGTGCAAATCTTAAGTCAAAGGCAAAAATGAAGAGTGAGTTCCATCAAAGTAGAAAAGAATTGAAAGTTTCTATAGTCAGTATGGATATGAAAGGTTAAATCCTTCTTCTGCTAGAAATAAAAGGCAACATAAGATAAATCCTTATAGAAGACTTTATAGAGCTAAAACTTTTCGAGATAAGACTTTTGAGGATAGCAAACCCTCTCAGAATGCTAAAAAGAATATAGTCAAAAGAAAAGGTAAAAGGTAAATAGTATGTTATAAGTTTGGAAAGGTAGGACACTATAAGTCGCAATGCAAGATGAAATAAAAAAAAAATAACTTAGATATATCAGATAAGTTAAAACAGCAAATGATGAGTTTGCTTCTCACCGATACAGATATAGATTCAGAAATAAGTGATAACCCTAAATATCTATCTAACATAGAATCTTGTTATTCAGAAGATAGTTCAAGTGATATAGATAATTGTGAATATGATGGTCCCTGCATTTGTAAATTAAATAGTATAAATGTAGTTACTAGAGAGACATATTTTCTTTTAGATTGTATAGATAAGATTGAAGATAAGGACGTTAAAAGATAATATTTATTAAAATTAAAATATGTGATATTACATAAAGACGAAAAATAATATGAGCCGTATAAGTTAAAAGAAATATTTAACAGGTTCAATTGTAATAAAGAGAAACTTTCCCCTTCTTTAGCCGACCTACAAGGAGAAAATAAGACGATTAAAAAAGAACTAGAAGAGTTAAAACAAGAGCATAACCCCTTCTTTAGCCGACCTACAAGGAGAAAATAAGACGATTAAAAAAGAACTAGAAGAGTTAAAACAAGAGCATAATCAAATTAAGCAAGATATCATTTAGTTGCAAGTTAATAAAATTATAGATATATAGGCAGAGCCCTCAGAAAATAGGAAGATTAATAATTTAACTGAAGCATTATCTTATGATGAGTTTATTGATGTGATATTTAGAGTAAGCTTTCAAAAATGGATAGTTTTAGTTAAAATAGTAGTTAATGATGATTTTCATTTAACTATGACTACATTAGTTGACTCTAGTGCAGATCATAATTGTTTACAAGAAGGACTAATTCCAACTATATATTATGAAAAATCAAAGAAATGTTATACACATCTGATGGTAGTAAGTTAAGAGTAGAATATAAGTTAACGAAGGCGAAAATATATAGTGATGATCTTTGTTTTAAAAAACCCTTTATTTTATTTAAAAATCTAACTACATGAGTCTTATTAGGAACACCATTTTTAACTATTATTTATCCTTTTAAAGTAGATAATGAAGGACTGAAAACAAATATCTTAAATAATCAAATATGTTTTAAATTTATGCAACCAATTAGATAAAAGGATTTAAGTGTTATACAAGATATTTATTTCTGTATAATAAAGAAATAAATCTTATTGAAAAAAAAAAAGCATATTAGCTATTTTATAAAGAAATAAATCTTATTGAAAAAAAAAAGCATATTAGCTATTTTAAACACAAAATTAATAATATTAGGATTGAGAATCAATTACAACAAACTCACATACAAAAAAAAAAATTAAAAATTTTGAAGAATTTTTAAACAAAGAAGTATGTTCAAATATTCCAAATGCCTTTTGGTCTAGAAAGTAACATATAGTTTATTTATCTTATACAAAAGATTTTGATGAAAAAAAAATATTCCAACAAGGTCTAGACCTATACAAATGAATAAATAATTACAAGAATATTATTACAAGGAGATAAATTATTTATTAGATAAAAAAATAATTAGAAAATCTAAGTCCCTTTAGAGTTGTTCAGCTTTCTATATCCAGAATGTGGCAAAAATAGGAGCACCTAGGTTAGTTAATTATAAACCTTTAAATAAAGTATTATAATGGATTAGGTATCTTATACTGAATAAAAAAGATATGTTAAAAAGGTTCCATAATGCAAATGTATTTTCTAAATTTGATATGAAATCAGGATTTTGGCAAATACAATTACGCGAGTCTGATAGATACAAGACAGGTTTTAATGTTCCCTTTGGTCACTATGAGTGAAATGTTATGCCATTTGGTTTGAAAAATGCCCCTTCTGAATTTTAAAATATTATGAATGACATTTTTAACAATTATCACGAGTTTTCAATAGTTTACATTGATAATGTGCTTATTTATTCAAATGATATTGATCAACACTTTTCTGATTTGAAAAAAATTGAAAATATAATTAAGCAAAATGGTTTAATTGTTCCTTCTCCAAAAGTTAAATTATTTCAAACTAAAATAAGATTTTAGGACATGATATTTTTGAAGGTATTATTAAACCGATTAATAGATTAATTAATTTTACTGAAAAATTTCCGGATGATATTGCTGATAAAAGTCAATTACAAAGATTTTTGGGATGCCTGAACTATGTTGCTGATTTTATGAAAGATATTTGAATCTTGTGTCAACCACTACTCAATAGGTTAAGAAAAAACTCTTCTCCCTAGACTGAGAAACATATCCAAATGGTTAAAACCATAAAACTAAAGTTAAAAGTCTTCATTGTCTCTCGATACCAATTCCCAATTCAATTCTCATAGTAGAAACCGATGCCTCAAATATAAGCTATGAGGTATTATCAGATAGAAATTATCAGGTCAGTCTTTCGAATCTTTAGTTAGGTATCATTCTAGAGCATGGAATGATACACAAAAAAAAAAATATTCAACTATTAAAAAGGAATTGCTTTCAATAGTTTTATGTATTACAAAGATGATTTAATTAGCAAAAAATTTCTTTTACAGATTGACTGCTCAGCATCCAAAAGCGTTTTAGAAAAAGGGGTTAAAAATATTGTTTAAAAATAAATTTGCTAGATGGTAAGTTATTTTATCGTGTTTCGATTTTGAAGTTAAAGCCATAAAAAGGTACTTCTAACTCTTTACTTAATTTTCTTACCCATGAATTTTTGCAGGGAAAAGATAGAAACAAATAAGTTTTTCCCTTTATCTGAAGAATTTGTTGAGCAAAACTTAATGGCAATCCCATTAAGAATAAAATTACAAGAGAAAGCTATGGTAAAAAGAGTGTGAGTATCTCTTCTCCATTACCTGTCCCTTCAACTACTCAATTACCAATACCAGTTTTTGCTTCAACTACTTCTATTATAAATAAACCAACCAATTACCATGACGCCCTTACCGGTGCATCAGCCACAATTAATTATCCTTATGTTAATAAGGATATAGATATATCAATTACCTACATCGAAAAGGAATATATTAAATGTTCACATTTTTTAGAAGTCGCTTAAAGGGTATTTTCTTCTAATTTTCATTTTATTCCCGAGTCACTTTCCAAAATAGAAAATTTTATGAGTTTATATTAGTTGATACAGATTCTATAATTCTGGAATATATTCATGATCTAGAAGATGTTGAAAAGGTTTTATATTCAAGAGTTCAAATAAAAAAGGTTTTCTCTCTCTTTGATCGGAATAAGAATCTATACATTGAGAGAAAATTTAATTAAAACATTGTATCAAGTTCTTTCAACTTTGAGGATTATAAAAAAGCTTGGTATAATGCATTTTATTTAAGAAAACATAATCATTTGTGGTTAGCTTGGTATAATGCATTTTATTTAAGAAAACATAATCATTTGTGGTTTATGATGACTCCACGAGGTTCAATTGCAGAATTTCCTTTTTGGTTTTAAGAATGGTTCAAGTATTTCAGATGTTCAATTAAAACTTTCCCTACAAAGATACTATAAGGCTTTGAGCTTTGTGATAAACAGTTAACCAAATTCGGTCAAGATAAGCTACCCTCATTCGCAGCTACTTTTGGGATTTCATGGATTTTGTCATGGAATTATCAAATCAAACAAGTTCAACCACTATCCTTTCCTCCTATGGTCAGAATCTTCAGCAATAAATAGTCAAGTATCTTAAGATGATGAAGATGAAAGTGAATCCACATCTAGTTACTCACCACTACGTGAAAATGATTACTCTGATATAAATCAAATAGATTGAAGTATATCTAGTTCATAAATATCAAATAATACTAAGTCTATGGTAGTCATTTATAGAATTATTATAAAGCTATGACAACTATCCTAGATCCTAGATCTAGATCTAGATACTCTTTAACTAAAACTGAGACAATTATCTTTGATGCTAATACTCCACAATTGAAACTAAATATACATCTCTTCCTCCATCCCTCCACACTCCATTCAGCTCCCTTCTAGTATTAAAGCCTCATCTTTATAGGTTGTAGAGGTAAGGTTATTAATTATTTAAGAATTACTTGTGTCACGACCCAAAACCATGGGCCGGACCAATACTAGGACCCAGGTAAGCATAAGGCCCCCCGAGGCCCGTAGCAAGCCTGAACCACAAAATTCAACCATAACAATATGAATTTCAGACATTCAGTCCATATTGCCATACATAATAAATCTCGTAATATATTATACTTTGGCCCAAATCTAGCATCATAATATATTATACTTTGGCCCAAATCTAGCATCATAAACATTTTATAGCTCGGGCTCAGGCCCAATTCTAATACGAAACATTCATAATATGGGCTAACTTGTTCATGCATTCACATAAATGAATAACTAAACATCCACCTAAATTTATCGGATACAATCCTACAACTGCAGAGTTCACTAATAGATAGATAAAATCAAATTCTCATACATATAGCTATAAATAAAATAATTATTGAAATTAGAAAATTTCTTTCCTAGCTCCGCGATGAAGGAAACAGAGGTTTAGTCGGGACAATGAAGAATCTACTTCTTGGAAAAGTTAAATAAAAGAAATGTGAGTTTATTAGTGAATAGTAATGATTGCATAACACAAGCATTCACACGAAATGCTTCCTAAACTACTGAAATGAACACACAGTCGGTCAAGCAAATGAACACACAGTCGGTCAAGCATATGGCACAACATCAGCATCCACAAGTAATTACACCTTCAGGTAATCAAACAAGTGGAAATTGGTCAGTGGTGTCACTGAAACCCCCGATGAGCCTTCCTCACACATGGCCCATCCTCTCATAACGTGTGCACCAGGGAGCCGATCCCCATACATGGCCGACCGGTCTAATCCTCGCTTGACCAACCCTCTCATTTTTTTATACTCTCTTTTCTTTTCTATACCAACAGGAGGCCACCCTATGGTTTTCCATATAATCTGTTTCATCAAATGCACACGGTGGTGCCGATCTCCCTATATATGGCCGCAGTATCGAAGACCGCCCTCACAAACCCATGGTGATCCACTTCATCCCAATTCCATGCAAACAAGGCAAATAAATGTCACAACACAAATTAATCAAACAATACAATTAGTGCAAGCATATTAAATACTTAAACATTATCATGCAAGAGCGCAAATAAACATTCATATACTAATTCAAATAAATATAAGAGTATTAAATAATAATATAACATAATAATTGATACTTAAAAAAAATAAATAAATAAATAATAAAAATAATAAATAATAAAAAATAAATAAATAATTAATAAATAATTAAAGACAAAGCTCTGTATAGTAATGATTTTATGTATGATGCAAATGGTAATGCACTATTTATTATTATTTACTATACTAGATGGGAAAAGACTCAAAGTTCGATTTGAACTTATCGAATCAATGAACCAATTAGAACGATCTAAACGAAATGGAAATTCAAAGGGGAGAAAAGAATTGAATAAAGTACTCTACTAAATAAAAATAAAGGCTTGTCCTAGATAATCTAATAACCTATTTAACAAGTAAAACTAATCTAAATTCTATAGAAATTTCGAAAGAATCTCCCCTAAAAATAGGACTATCCACCTGTTTAAATATCAATAATTTCATTAAAATATTCATTCAACCAACACAGCCCATCCGTCGGGCAACCAATCAAACGGGCAACCAATCAAGTCAAATTCCCGCAATCCCTCCTTTAATAGCTTATATCACCATACAACCATAATTCAACAAAGTAAAAAACAACCTCAAATTTACAACTTAAAGTAATTCTTCTAATTATAACAACAAATATTATCAAATAATGTAGTTCTTTAATTAAGTACCAAATAAATAAAATCCCCTTTCTATATATATATACTATATATATTATATATAATATATAATATATATATAAAAATCTTTATTTCATTAACCTTACTCGAATATATATAAATCTTTATTTCATTAACCTTACTCGAGGTATGAATATCATTTAATAAAATTCTAGACTAGCCACTAAGAGTCAATCCTTCAATTAGACTATAATAAAATAATGTATCTTTTGAGTAACCCGATTCGCCGCTTAAATATGATTTCAACTAAAGCTTTATAAACTTTCTTCGTTTTGATATAAAATACCACTTCTAGGTATCGTTAAGGTCTATGATCGAATTGTTTATCTAGCAAAAGTAATGTTATCCAGTAATAACCAAAACTAACTATCAAAAGCATTAAAATATATTCAATTCTTTGTTAGTTTACCTAAAATGATACCAAATATCCGCAATAGTTATTTCCCACAAAAATAATAAGTTCTCATTGACCTAAACTTAAATATATGCACAAGTTTAACTCATTTCTCATCACGATGTAGAATTGCAGCATTGTAGCTCATTCAAAATGAATATAAATTTAATACTTCCTTAATAAAATCTTAAGAACTTAGCATTTAGTTAACTAGCTTCTATCAACCTAAAGAATCATTAATCCTTCATAGGAGTTTATAATAAAGCAATGATCAACCATTTCCATACAGACGTTCAATTTTATATACTAATTTAAAGGACAAAAATTGGAATTCCTACTTATTTTCACATAAACAGTAGCTAAATAGTTAAATATCTATTGAGGTTCCCTAACAAGAATCATGTTCGATTAACTATTTAGTCGAAATCAATTTAATCAACTAATAGTTTTAAATTTAGAATTTATTCCAAAAATGGGGAACTAGATCTTAGAGAGTAACAATCGAAAATCGAACTACGATTCCACAATCTGCATGAGGAGAAGATGATTCTGCCTCTTGGGGCCTCGCCGGAGACTCGTCGACCAGTCACCAGACCTCCGTTGGCGCCGCCGTGAACGGTGATCGAAAAACCGATCTTTGTCAGAATTTCACAAGGCTTACACCAAAGCTCTCGAAATTTTGTGAGGAGCTCGAATATGTGATCAATTTGAGCTAAGTGTGTCTCATTTGGTTGGAAATCTGCTCTAAACATTTGGTCAGCCGCCCCTCTTTGGGGTTTTTTCGATTCAAGCCACAACACTCAGGAATGAAGCCGTAAAACGAAAGAAGGAGAGGAGAAGAAGCCAGTCACACTATCTCGTGGCTTAGAGTCGTTGAAAAGTGAACGGAAAAAAAATGGAGAACACTGTCCCGATTCGAATGAAATCACAACTTCACACGCCATTGCTGTGCCTGCCAGAGATAACAGAGGAGAAGGAGAGAACGGCGGAGAGCCGTGGTGATGTGGAGAAAGTTCGGATGATCCGACTGGCCTCCAGTGGTCGGAAAATCGAAGAATGGGGAAGGGAGGAGTTGTTGTCACTGGGAACCTCGCGAGAAGAGAAAGAAAATGGGATCAAAAAATATTTTGCAATATTCTAGGGTCTTTTAGAGTGATTTAGGTTCGAATTGAGTTTGGTTTGGTCAAAATCATGAGTTTTGGTTTGGTTTTCAACTGGTTTACATGTTTTTTGACCGAATTTGACGATTTAAATTTAGTTTTCGGGTTTGATTCGTAGCATAGAAAATTATTTTTCGTTAAATTTCATCGTTTGAAATTTATGGTTAAATTTTCAAATGAGAATTTTGTGAAAATAAATTTTCGAGTCGTTTCCACTTGTTAGGAATAAGATATAGAAATCTATGAGTTAAGCTATTAATCATTATAAATTACGAGCTATTGGATTATTGTTGGTTAGCTGGTGTAAGCGTTGGTTAGTCGTGTGATAGGTGGTCCTGCAAAGGTGGTCCCAATAATCAATAGTCTCTAATTACAATTATTAATCTGCAGATGAGTAGATTACTAAATCTTCTTTATAATAATAAGTCCTTTAATAGTAATGATCCTAGTTCTGGCCTTAGTGATATGAATAATCAAGAGATGAATATCGTTCATGTTGAGAATCAGCTACATAATTGGTCTATTACAAAACATGATGTCAGCACTATTTACAAAATTAATTCCTTTGATTTTCTTTCTGATTATTCAATTAAACAAACTACACAATTTGTTCCATTAAGTCATATGCATGAAAATATTCAATTATTTTCTCCATAAGCTATTTTGATGCATAAGAAAAAATATAAATTTTTGCATATAGGTATGGTTCAAGTTGCAATTAAAACTTTATTTCGAGTTGGTTTAGATATTCTTATTTTTTCATGTTTGCGAGATGCAAGAAATTTAAATTTTTCAAACTCTCTTTTAGCTACGATTGAATTTAATTTAGCTAATGGTTCTATCTGTTTTAATTACTATCCAAACTTTTCGTTGTTTCTTTATGATCCAAATATTCTAGATGCTTTAACTTTAACAATTAAATAAAAAAATATGCTAGATCTATAGTAGTCATTTATAGAATTTACTATAAAGTTATGACAAATACCCTAGATCTTAGATCTATACACTCTTTAACTAGGAATGAAACAATTATCTTTGGAGCTAATCCTCCACAATTAAAACTAAACATACATCTCAGTTGTGGAGTAACAGTAATTGTTAAACTGAAATGGAAGGAGAATAGAGTTCAGGCAAACTAATATGATACATATAAGTATAAGTAATCATATCAATTAATTGAAACAAAATAATAATTTAATCAAAGTAATATAAAATAAAACAGAGTTAAAACGATAATTATACAAAAGAAAACTTTATCACTTACAAAAAGAGGATCACAAAACTTTTTGAAAGAGCATGGGATAAAGTCATAGAGATAGCATAAACACGCTTCTTTTAAAATTTCTGCCTTTCTCAAAACACACTTAGCTGTTGTTAGAAGAGTATGGACTTCATTTGATTTAAAGTCTAGATAACTATTACCTAATAAGATAAACCTTATCATGATAGAAAAAAGATGGATAGAGCTTAATATAGACAAAAGATGGATACCACCTAATATAGACAAATAACTTTACATATTTTACATGATGACAGAAGGAGTTTAACAAGACAAACAAATTTACTTCAAGATATTCGAGTATATGTAATATTTACTTAAACTGGATAGACTCCAATCATAATTAATTATAACTATATTTTCTAATAAAAAAAATATTAAACTTAATACTTTATGTAATATTTTATTATTAAAATTATATAATATTGAAATATAATTATAGCTTTAATTAATAACTTTCATAGTAATAATAATAATAATAACTTTAATAATAAAAAGAATAATAATAAATTTAATAATAATAATAATAACAAAAATAATTATTTTACCATAATAACAGTCTAATTTTGATGTAGGAGGGTTAAATGAATCCACAAACAAAACTACGTGGTTTTAGCCTAGGATTGCATTTTAACCATACGGACAAAAACTACTCTCAAACTCGAGTCAAACATATTTTCTCCTCCATCCCTTCCCTGCGCCTCTCGTTTTCTTACTTCTACAGCCACAGTCTTTCTTTACACCTTCCCGTTGCTTTCGTTCCTGGTCATCGCCTCCGCAGGCCGCAGCAATCGTGCTTCAAGCTTGATCCTCACCAGGTTTTTTCTTGATTCTTTTATTTCATTCTCAGTTTACTTTTTTTTTTTTTCACGTTTTGCTTCGTCCCTTTTCCTTATATATAGGTTTTTTCTTGATTCCTGTTTATTTCATTCTCAGTTTTTACTTTTTTTTTTTATTACGTTTTGCTTCGTCCCTTTTTCCCTATATATATATATATATATATTATTATAACACTTTTTAATATATATATATATATATATATAAACACTTTTAAAAAGACAAAGAAGAGGAATTCTTAAGTTAATTTATATGTTCAGTCGAGATTATTTGCATATTGTTTTATTTTTTCGTTTATGGGTTTTGTGCATGTTTTATTTGTTGAAAATATACATATTAAAAGGCAAAAGGATTGTGAATATAAGCCAATTCGTGGTTTGTTAAGTGAAATCTGATATGTTTTGTTTGTTAATTCAAAGTTTGGTTTGTTAATAATGTTTAAGATTGTCTAGAGATGCTGAGAATGAGATTATTTGCATATACTGGGAATGGTTTGTTAATTTTCCGCTGCTAAATATAGGATTTCAAACTTCAATTTGACATTGTAAATGAGGTTAGTTACAAATAGCAAACTTGATAAGCAAAACACGGTAAAAGGAATCTGCTTTTTGTACAAAATGTGAAAGTTTGAAGTTGGGCTGATTTTATTCCTAATGGCCAACAAGAAGATTTTTTTTATTTATTTTAATTGGTTTAATTAGTATTACTATATTTTAATTGATTTTTACTTTTTATTGATATTATTCTTATGGAATTTTAGATGTTTGATTGTCAAATTATTTAATTGAGACATTGGTTTGAATTATTTATTTAGGTTGAATTTCAATTCTTTTGTTCTATTTTGGAATATTACAGGTTAAGTTGTTTTATTATTTTGAATTACAGGTTAAGTTGTTTTATTATTTTGAATATTACAGGTTAAGTTGTTTTATTATTTTGAATATTACAGGTTAAGTTGTTTTATTATTTTGAATATTACAGGTTAAGTTGTTTTATTATTTTGAATATTACAGGTTAAGTTTTATTATTTTGAATACTACCCGAACCCGTTTAATCACAAATTTATTCAACCCATGAAACCCGAACCTGCATGAAACCCGAAGTATACGGGTATTTCTAAACGGATTTAGGTATTATTGGTTTATTCCTTAACGGATTCGGGGTGGATTCGGGTACTTAAATCACTAACAGATTCGGGGTTGGATAGTCTATTTCTAGCAGGTAGCTGCCCCGCTGCCAACCATATTACTGGTGAATATGTAACTAACAAACTACCAATCTTCAATTTTCTTTTCACAGAGCTTCCATGGCTACTCTTATCTTCAATCCTACTAGAATTCCTCAAAAACCCATCTTCAAAATCACTTCTTTTTCAAAATCCACAAAAATTTCCTTGCGTTGCTTTCTAAAACCCACCAAAACCAATCACAAATACCACTGCTTCCAACCCAACACGATATCCAAACTCTCAGTTTCAACTCAAGAAGAAGTGGAGGTTGAGAACTACGAAGAAGATGACCCAACAGCAGAGATGAGTTATCTTGACCCAGAAACTGATCCAGAAAGCATTATTGAATGGGAATTGGATTTTTGCTCAAGACCTATATTGGATATTAGAGGCAAGAAAGTGTGGGAGCTTGTTGTGTGTGATGATTCACTTTCACTACAATATACAAAGTACTTCCCAAATAATGTTATTAATAGTATTACTTTAAAGGATGCTATTTTGTCCATTAGTGAGGATCTCGGTGTTCCTTTGCCAGAAAAAATCCGCTTCTTCAGGTGAATCTTGTGGTAATTAATTTGCAATAATCTGTTCTGGATAATGTTATTGAAAAGGTTGGTTAGTATTTATGGGTTTATTTTTTTGGTTTTGATTTGTAGGTCACAAATGCAGACAATCATAACAAAGGCGTGCAAAGAGTTGGATATAAAGCCAATTCCAAGTAAACGGGTGTGTGTGGTTTATTTTTCATGGTGTTTTTCCTTTTTATTAAAGTCAAGCTTATAAAATGTGAAAAAGGATCTTTAACTCTTTCAATGTTAAATTTTAATTAGGTTTGACTGTATGAGAACCAGTGAATTCATTTCTGCTATTACTTATTCATACTTACCTTGTGATAATTTAGAAAGTATAATTGGCATTGTAGATTGAAGGTTCGACAATTAAAAATATCACAATTTCCCATTTGTAACTTGGTGGCAGGAAGCATTTAGGTAGGATTTGTTTAATGAACCAAATGCATATGAAATAAAACATCATTATTCAACAAAATGGGGATTACCCTTGAATGCTGTTTGTGGTTCCATGTGTTTGGGACTGCAAGATGCAGGGAATATATGTTCTTGCTGAGAGTAAGGTGTCAATTTATTGTTTCTTCAAATCTATTGTATTATGTTCCTTGTGCGAGTTTATCTCCTTCTTTTAGGCCTATGATATAAATTATTCACTCTAATTTACATCTTGTTTGCATCCAAATGATCGAGCTTACATAGATTTTAGTCACCTTTCGCATTTTAGTTTGCTCTTTGTAGCATGCTTTGAATTCCGAATTAAAGTGCCACATTGATTGTCCTGACTGATATTTGCTTTATTTTACAGTGTCTGTCACTACTTCTATGGTTGGAAGAACGATATGAGACTGTGTATACCCGCCATCCTGGCTTTCAGAAAGGCTCTAAACCACTTTTAGCTTTGGATAATCCCTTTCCAATGGAACTTCCTGAGAATCTATTTGGAGAGAAATGGGCATTTGTTCAATTACCTTTCTCAGGTACATGCACTGATGTGTAGGAACTCTTATTTTAGGTGATAATGTCAACTGTTTAATTTTGTTCTCCAGCTAACTTAACTTATGTCAAATTTAGAAATTTTCCTTGCATGAAGGATGGCATTTGCATTGCATCAATGATCTTTCAATAACGTTGTAGAGGTTAAATTATCAACTCCGTGTAAAATATTCATCTTTTATAGGAAATAGAGGAATAAGGGCCACATTGAGAAGCTAATCTAATATCCATATAATACCTTATCTTAGTTTGGTATTTCTAAAAATTGCACTGATATATCAATTATTCTGATTATAGTTTCCTATACTCAGCTGTTCAAAGGGAAGCCTCATCACTAGAAACCAGTTTTATGTTTGGTGCAAGTCTAGATTTGGATTTGTTGGGAATTGAAATTGGTGACAAGACATTGATTCCAGGACTTGCTGTTGCCTCTTCACGTGCTAAACCGTTGGCAGGTCTAATACTCCGTCTGATATATTCTCCTGTAATGTGAACACAACTGATGCTCTTTCATATCTCATTTTGCAAGTCAATTTGCAATGTCTAAATGCCTGTCGCATTCAATACTCGGTTCAATTTGGCAGGGATAAATTTTTTAATTACGTGAAACCAAGTTCAAAGTTTGCATAGACAAGTAGTGCAAAACAAAGATGGCTAATATTCCGAATTATTTTCACATGCATGAATGTTGGTTTTTCTCAGATTATGAACTATGCATGATCTAAAGCACCTTATTGTGTGTCCTTTCAGCAAATCTTGATCTACAATTCTTTATAGGATAAAAAGGCCTTAGATATCATTCCTACATTGGTTGAAATTGCGAATTCGATTCTAATATCAAAATACAAAGCAAATTTGTCTCTTGCTGCTACTGCTATGAGTTTTGTAATTGTCAAGGAACAAACATGAGAATCTTGGAATATCTGTGCCATTTGAATGTGTTTCTCTTCTTAAATATTAGAATTTGTGATATTTCAGTAATCGAATGATCCATTCAAAGTTGAAACCCTTCTATGTGTTGTTACAGCCTGGATGAACGGACTGGAGGTGTATTCAATCGAAGCAGACACTTCTCGTGCTTGCTTGATTCTATCTGTTGGAATTTCTACCCGCTATATTTATGCGACTTACAAGAAAACTCCTGTAACAACAGCAGAGGCTGAAGCTTGGGAAGCAGCTAAAAAAGCTTGTGGAGGCTTACATTTTCTTGCAATTCAAGAGGATCTAGCTTCAGAGGACTGTGTAGGATTTTGGCTTTTATTAGACTTGCCACCACCTCCTGTATGATTCAATTAAAAGCAGAAATCAACAATATAATATTTTCTATCTCACTTATCCCTTTTGCATTTTTTTTTCTTTTCTTTTTCTTTAGAAAATGAGTCTTAGCAATAAATCCATGGCCCTTTCTTGCAGTTGCAATTATCTTATTAGTATATTTTAGTATACTTATAAAAATGTAACCATTTAACTATTGGAGGATCATGTGATAGCTATTCAACTCTGGCAGGGTAATAGGCATGGCCACCGGTTCGGTTCTAATTGGAATCGAACCGTACTGTAGATGAACCGAAATTGGACCGGAACTGACGGTTCAAGGATCGGTTAAAGTTTATGTGAATGTTAAAAAATGAACCTAAACCAGCCTGAAACCGGCGGTTCCAGTTCGGTTCGAACCGGATGTACAAACAAAATTATTTGTAGCTTAAAATTTTTATAAAAAAATTTATATCACTTAATTTGATTGTAGTTGACTTGATTTGATTTATAGTGAAGAGAAGTACACAATGGTACATAATTTATAAACGAACCGGGATGTACAAAACAAAATTATTTGTAGCTTAAAATTTTTAATAAAAAAATTTATATCACTTAATTTGAATTGTAGTTGAACTTGATTTTGCTTTATAGTGAAGAGAAGTACACAATGGACATAATTTATAAAAAGTGATGAAAAAAAGTACACATGATTTGACCACTTAATTTGTAACAAAAAATAGTACATGAAAGTTGATTTTAAAAAAAAACAAAAAAAATTATGTTACAAAAGAAGGACAAACGGCTAGCTTTGAAGCTTGAGGTGACTTTTTAAATTTTTTTTTTTATTTTTGGTAATAAAACTTTTATTCATTTTTTAATCATTTATTTATTTATTATTATAATTACTAAATTATCCAAAAATATAGTTATTATTTTCTGTTACAAGACAAAAATTTGGGAAAACTAAATAAATTGAAAAATATGTATAAATATGATGAGTTGATTTTTTTTCACAATCAATTAAATAATTCATAACTTCCTCCTCTATATTCTTAATCAAAATTCTCTCAATTTCCATAGTTCATTTATTTTTTCTTTGCTTTTATTTTTCTTAAATATTGGATTACTCTATTGTTTAATTTTTTATTTTCATACATCCAATTCCTAATTCCTTCTGATCTCAGTTTTCGCATTCATAAATTTAATTCATTTGCAATTTTTTTTAAATAATTTTCTTAGTATTTGAAATAATATTCCAAACTCATTCTATTAATTTCATAATTCCTTTATTCATTCTTTTTCCATAATCCATTTAAAAAAATATGGCAACACAATTCACAAATAGCTTCAACTCCAAGGGAAAGCGAGTTTTGCTCAAAGCGTAGAAGAAATTGATTCAAACGATCATTGATAATTTTTCACCAAAATTTATAATGAATGAAGTTTCAATATCCAAACTCTAGCTGAGGAACGTTAGTTGAGGAACGTTATATTCGTCGTCATCCATCACAAGAAGTAACATCTCCTAACATTTCAATAGGTAAACCACTAAAATTATATGTTTTCAAGAAGCACTTTGCAAAAATTGTTTAAGATAACGGAGAAATCAATACGATTCGATATAATTATTGCAAAAAAAAAATACACTCAAGCTTAGAGGAGGCTATGGCACTCATAATAGGCATTTAAAATCATATCATTCAAGTGAGGTAGGAATAGATCTAACTCAAACTCAATTATTGTCATCAAGGTATGGTGATCCTAACACTCCACTATTTAAATATAGTGATGAAGCTAATAAAATTGAAATGGCTAAAATGGTTTGTATGGAATGATTATCTTTTTCATTTGGTGAAAAAATTGATTTAATAACTATCGTAAAAAAACATTAAATCTTTTACAAAAAAAGATATCTAGGAATACACTTAAAAGGACAATTTTATCTATTTATTTGAAAGAAAAAGAAATTTTAAAAAATATATTTACAAATTTTGATGGTAAAATTTATTTGTTGTGATATTTGGTGTGATGCATCACAAACTCATTCTTATATGGGTGTTATTTCCCACTGGATTGACAATAAATGGAAAATTTAAAAAAGAATATTGCACTTGGAGTTTTTGATGACTCTCACTGCACTTAGAGTTTTTGATAACTCTCACACCGCCCATAATATTTTTACCATGTTAAAATTATTTTAGAAGAATATGGTTTGACTAAAAAAATTTTTACAATTGGTTTTGATAATGCTAGTGCAAATACGACGTCAATAAATGAATTAAAAACTCTTTGTCAACCCAAATTTGGTGAACAATTTTTTCACACTAGATGTGCTTGTCATATTTTAAATTTGTGATCAAAATGCATTAACAATATTAAATGTATTTTTACGTCCAATAAAAAATGTTTTAAATCATTTATGGATACATAGATATGTTAAAAAAAAAATTTAAAATTTTTTGTCACTCTATGGGAAAAAAATATAAAAAATTTTCAAGAGATATTCCTATAAGATGGAATTCAACTTATAAAATCTTAAATGAGTCTTATGAATATAAGGATATTCTTTCTTCATTTATGCAATTGCATGCATCACATTTTCAACTTTATCCAACTATCCAACCAATTGGACTATTTGTAAAAAATATTAAATTTTTTGCAAGTTTTTGAAAATTGTACAAGAATTTTTAGTGGTGTTTATTATCCTACTTCCCATTTATTTCCATTTCATTGTTTGCCCATAAGTAGTGCCACAATTGAAAATGAAAATGATGACGATTTACAAGAATGTATATTCATGATGAAAATTAAATGGTTAAAATATTATACTGAAATTCCAGATTTAAATTTAGTTGCATTTTTTCTTTGTCCTAGATTTAAGTTAGTTGTATTAGAAGAATTTTTTCGTCATTATTATGGATCTTTTAATATTGAAGTAGATTATTTTTCTCTTACTAATAATGTTTTAAGGTATGTCCGTCAATTGTACGATGAGTATTCTAAATTAGTATCTCCCCTTTCTAAATTAGTATCTCCCCCTTCCTCAAGTATCAACACATCCACAACTACACAACCACTAAATTTCAATTCTCCACAATTTACTCCCCATGCATAAATGTTTTCAAAAAAAACAAGGGAAGGTCCCCACCAATTCATACACAAAAATTGAGAACATATATTAGCACGAATTTGAAGTTTTTTAGGTGATGATGCGGATTGAAGACACACAAAATTTGACATTTTGGGTTGGTGGAAAAACCATGCAAAATCGCCTTTTCCCATGTCTTAGCTTCAATTGTAAAAGATATTCTTGCTTGTCCAATTTCTATTGTGTAGTGGAAAAAACAAGCTTTTAGTGCGGGTGGACAAATTTTAGATCCAACACGATCAAGATTATCGCCAAATAATGTGGAAATGCAAGAATGTGTTGACGATTGGATTAAAGCGGCATTGAGAACTCAAGACCAATAAAATTCAAGCGACGATGATGATTCCGGCTCATTAACGGGGACTAGTGGTACTGATGACTAAAATTAATTATAATAATTGGGAGGTTATTTTCCATTGTAATAATAATAAAAAAGAACTGCGTGGGTTTTTATTTCCTCTAATTCCCAAGAGGATACGTAGGCAATCAAATTAAAATTTTTTAATTTTAATTTAATTCAAGCCCAAAATAAAAAAATTATAATTTTCTATATTAGTGAGTTAGCAAAATTCGTAAATTTAATATAATTTTCTATATTAACATAGGCAATTATTCAAAATAAACTGCCTCTAAAGTTGAAGGACCCAGGAAGTTTTTCTGTCCCTTGCAATATTGGTAATCTTGATTTTGAGAAAGCTTTAGCAGATTTAGGTACTAGTATTAATCTTATGTCTTATGAAGTTTTTAAGATGCTAGGCATGGGAGAGCTTAAACCAACAAGGATGTCTCTACAATTAGCGGATCGCTCGATCAAATATCCCAAATATCCAAGAGGAATTGTAGAAGATGTGCTTGTAAAGGTAGGTACATTCACTTTTCCTGTTGATTTTGTTATTCTTGATATTGATGAAGACAGAGAAGGATCTTTAATCCTTGGGAGGCCTTTTCTTGCAACTGCAAGAGCATTAATTGACGTTTATGAAGGTAAATTAACTTTAAGGGTTGGACAGGAAGAAATTGTTTTTGACGTTCTGAAATCATGTAAACTTCCTATGGATTATGGTGATTGTTTTCGAATTGATGTTATTGATGAATGTGTGGAAAACACTTTGCATACTAAAGATGACATTAATGAATCAAACATCATGAATGAGAAAGAATGAAAGAAAAGAAAGTGAACCTTCAAAAACAAGAACTGAAACAACTCACTTATTTTAAAGCCCTGCATTCTTAGGTGAGAATATTTTCTTTTTCTTGTTATTATTTCTTCTCACTTAACGCTTGATCAAGGAGAAAAAGGGTTGTTGCAAGGTTCT
>NW_023591416.1:5518709-5593449 GCF_014843425.1 Jatropha curcas | reverse complement strand
GAAGAAAATTCATTTGAAGTTCATTTTTATGCTAATGGAGAAAAGGATTCTCATCGTGCAATATCACAGTTTTTTAATGGTCTTATCCATTAATTAAGTCCTGGATTTTCCCATTATCAAAGTATTTCTTAAAGGAAGAGAACTTGACTTCATTATCTGCAAAACAAAAGCATTGGTAAATATCCACAAAAGAAGGCGGGTTAGTTTAACACAAAAATCGTAGTCCGCTTTTTTTGCAAATGATACATATTACTGATCCCCAGGCAGTAGATCGCCAAAAGCTGTGAACGCCCTTTCCTCGAAAGCAATATGCATATGAAATGCATATGACAAAGAAAAAGAAATACACGATGATGTGTGGTGTGAGTCCGCACACATTGTTTATTTATTTTTTAGGGTATTACGGAACCCTAGTGGACTCTACAGATTATTTAATTAACCTAATCATAGTTATAACATGTTGAGAGTAGTCTCGAGCCCCGAGCGTGGAATCCGAGACTATGTACAATGCTTGAAACTAACGCAAAGAGTGAATGCTTTGCAGTGAATGAATGAATTAATGATGTTTAGTGATTTCGACTTACCCATCGGGGTGAAATCCCGAACGTGCCTACGTAACTTCCGTTTGAAAATGGGAAGATCAAAGTCACGTAGTTCGATTAGGCCCTTTTTAAAAAGGGCTTTGAAGGTGTATGCTTAATGCATGCAGTGTGTATGCTTTTGTGGCATGAGTGTGTATGCTTTGGTGCATGAGTGTTGTAATGCTTTGTGGCATGATTTAGTGTATGCTTTTGTGCATGATTTAGTGTATGCTTTGTGCATGATTTTTGTGTATGCTTTGGTGCATGGATTTAGTGTATGCTTTGTGCATGATTTTTGTTTTAGGCATTTCTTTTCCAAAAGATTGATTGAGTTTTAGGCATGTTGCCAAAAATGTTGAATTTTTAATGGCTTTTTAGCCAAAATGAAAATTTTGATTTAGGCAACTTGTTGCCCAAAAATGTTGATTTTAAGGCATTTATGCAAAAATGGTTCATTTAAAACGAATTTGTCGCTCAAAATGGTTTGATTTTTTTAAAGGCCTTTGGCCGAAAATTGGTTCAATTTCAAAGGCAATTTTTGGGCGCAAAAATGTTCGATTTTACGGCTTCGAGCCGAAAATGTTTGAATTTTAAAAGGCATTTTGCCAAAAATGTCGATTTTACGCGATTTGTCGCTAAAATGGTTGATTTTTAGGCCTTTGGCCGAAAAATTTGGTTTCATTTTTAAGGGCATTTTGCCAAAAATGTCGATTTTAAAACCGATTTGTGCGCTAAAAATTGGTTGATTTTAAAACGGTTTTTAAACCGAAAATGGTTGATTTTAAGGCATTTTGCCAAAGATTTGATTTTACGCGATTGTCCGCAAAATAGTTGTTTTAAAGGCCTTTGGCCAAAAGGGTTGTTATTTTAGGCATTAGTTTGCGCAAAAATGTGCGATTTTAGGCTTTAATGCCAACGATTATCAATTAATCGGGGCGTTCGAGCTTATCACAATTTATTGTCGAAACGTGATTGATAAGGCTTTTAGCCACAATTATTGATTAACTTTGGAATTTAAAGCCGGGAATTTGTTCGAAATAAGGCAATTGAACCGTAGCTTATTATTAAACGTAGGCTCTTTTAGCCAATATTGTCGGATTTAACTATTTAATACCAACGGTTAATTAATTAACCGGATCATTAAAGCTTAATCGTGTTTAATTAAGACAGTTTATTTTTGTCTAATGATCGACGTGAAATGCAATTTTATGCAGTTGTAGAATTAATTAAAGAGTAAGAAGAGAAAGCATGCCATGAAAGTGCTAAAATTAAATAGGCAGAGTTCCGTTTACGTACGCTGATTTAATCGTACACTTCTTAATTCCGATTTTAGCTCCCTTTGGCTTGGGAAAATTTAATTATTATTTTTTTTTGTTCAATTTTTAAGTGTCCAAAATAATCACAATAAAAATGCAAATAAAAATTAAATAAAATGCAAAAAACGGTAAGAATGCGCAAAGAGCGCGGGGGGAGGAAAAGATCGTCGTCAACACAGACAGCGGTGTCGAAATTTTGGACTGAAAAATGGCCTTATAGGCCATTTTACGGGTCCCAGGGCGGCAGCTGCCGCCCAGGCGGCTCGGGGCTGGCCTGCTGCCGGCCTTGGGTCGGCAGGTGCCGCCCGGCTGGGCGGCTTGCTGCCGCCGGGAGGCCGGGGCGGCTGCTGGCCGCCGTGTCCGGGCGGCGTGCACCGCCGTGTGCGGTGGGATCCTCGTATTTTCACTCCAGGGGCTTTTCGGGAGTTTTGACCTCTAAAAATTATTTCCGGGACCAGTTCTGCGATCCTCGCGACATCCGGACCGTTTTAATACCATATTGGTATACTTTTCGGTGAACTTCAAAATGGCCTTCGGTCGGCCGGGACTGTTTTGCAAGTTTCGGGATAATTGGGCTCTTGAGCCTCAAAAATTTGAAGTATTCACAGTATCAAAGCAACCTTCTTGCGTGAGAGAGATTCTAATGTCTGAATTTGAGTTTCTATACTCTGCCAAAAATAAAAAGGTTGAAGGTTAACTAGAACCTTTGGAAAATACTAGTGGGATAAAGGGAAAGATTCTAGGTGTTGATTCTAGTTGTCTTTGTAACTGTTGCTTTTGTCTCTTACCCTTGAAAAGAGATAACGTATGTTGAGGAATCTCAAGAGGAGTCCTTGGGAGTGGATGTAGGCGGAGTTAGTGCCGAACCAAACTATAAATCACTGTGTTGATCTTTTAAGAAAGTTTTTGCCTTGATACTTGCTTTAGCCTTACACTTCCTTGTTTTATATTTTAGAAATGCTAAAGTTGTTAATGATTCTGATGTTTTAACTGGAATAAGTCTTATCTTCTCTGAACAGTAAGAACTCTGGAATTCTGATCAGTGAATATACCAAGTTCTAAACTGTTCTTCTATTTACAGTATATTTCACTAACTTGGGTTTCTAATAGTTTCTAACTTGAGTTGAAAGCTTTGTGAAGCTGTCTAATTTCAATAACTGTTCTCTCACAAAGTATCGAGCTGAGTTCCAGTCTTATATTGATTTTCTTAACTTTATGAGGAAGTTTCTAATTTACAATAGCTTCTGTCATAGAAGCAGTTTTGATATTGAATCAAGACATTGTGAAGCAGTTCTAATTAATAGCTGCACCTTTGCATAAGTCCTTTCTATTTTTTTTTTTTTTTTTTATGAATAAGAAACATTTGTGAAGGAAAGTTCTAATCCATAAACTTTTTCTCAGCAAAGTTCTTTACTTTTCCGCTTGCACTTAGAATTCTATATTCTGATTTTAAAATCTAAAAATTAATTTTTAAGAAAAAACCCAATTCAACAACAAGCCCCTCTTGGGTTGTGGCCCATACATTATACGGGGACCACAATCTGGGTAATCATGCTCTAGATTGATCAAAAATTAACACTTGAACATCTTCATCACTAAGAAGAACCCATAATCCAAACGCAACGGGAAAAAAAAAAAAAACAAGAATATAAAGACTTAGTTGGAAGAGTTAGAGAGAGAAGAGTTTTTAAGAAGAAGAGATGCTTCTGACGTTCAATATGAGGAGTGAAGAAAATGAGATAAGGAAAAGAGCCTTATATAGGCAAGGCGAGGTACTGAAGAGTCACCTTATTAAATGAGCAACCCTTAAATACCCCCTAGACTGCGAACCAATGCTTCGTTTTCTTCCCAAGACGAAGATGTCTTTTTTCTGAACACCTCGTGAAAAGACAACAAAAATTAAAAAAAAATAAATAATCCACTGTATTTTGGACATAAAATGACCAAAATAGCTAATGGGGAGACTATTGATAATATATTTTATAATAAAAATACAATATATAAATATATTAAGAGTAATATTAAGACTCTTAAATAAACTTTAACTAACCAGATAAAATAGGGATTCCTATTATCCTTACCAACCACAATTATCTCTCCATCAACATACATATTCTCAATTAAGCCTACAAGGGGCTAATTTACAATTTAACTCAAATTATCAGTGATTGGGTAGATTAAAGAAAGGCCGATACATAAACTTGCCTTTGAAAACTTTAACGCGAATACGTAATTGTCTAATTGTTTTAGTAGCGTCTAAACTGTTTAAGTTGTTTTAATAAAGCACTAAAAGCTAAAATGTTACATGAAGCTACTTTTTTTATAGAACTCTAACCTAACATCTAAATGCTAGTTCAAATGCTATGTTATCAGAACACAGAATTAAAAAATATTTTGACAAAAGCTATTTAAAAAAATATGTTAAACACGCGCTAAATTATTTAAAAAAATTAAAAAAATTTTTGGGGTTTTTTTTTTTTTATTCCTATTGATCTCTCCACTTTTCTCTCCTCCGTCTAGAAATGGCACTTTACTAATATTTTTTTTTTCCGCCTTTTCTCTGATGTCCAAAATTTTTCCTCTCAACATCTTCGATTTTTCTTCTTGTTAAACATTTCAAATTGGTTAATTACACCGCTATATTCTATATTTTTTTTGTAATTAATTAAAAGTTACTAAATTAAAAAGATATATAGCTTTAGTTTAATTTCGATCCCTTTTAAAGTCATTTCACCAATTGAATTAATTGCACAACAAATTATTATCATATCTCAATTTGTTTAACTAGATAAATAATCCCTTCTATATATATATATATATATATATATATATATAATATATAAATATTATAATTAAGAAAGGGAAAAAAGAAAATAAAAGAAATGAAAAAGTGAAAGAAAATAAACAATTAGAATGGATGAGGATGAACAGTAAATAAGGTACTCAGAGTCGGACAAGCAACTAGGGAGGGAAGCGGTAGATCCCACTTTTTTTTAATGTTTTAATTATGTTAAGAAATTAATTAAATTAAGGTTAGGATTAAATTAATGATAAAAAAGGTTAAGGATTAATTAAGTTTAATCGTTTATATTTAATTAATTAAATGATGATTAATTAGGTTTTAATCAATAATTAGCTTAGTTAAATTGCAATTGAAAGTTAAATTAGTTAAATTTAACTTAGATAAAATACCTAATTAAATTAGACTTCAAATAATGAATAATTAAACTTAAGTTTGCCTTACCTCTTAATTAGCTTTGATTTAAAGTGATGCATGATTAAATTAACTGGTTAGTGGGTTGAACGCGTGTCTTTAATGCCCCCACTAACCCGATGTGAGGATACAAGGAATCGGAAATGAGGGGTCATGGCTATCTGGAAGTCTTTTAAACCCATAGGTATTAATTTAGAACCAATTTAAGGTTGTCTGATTTGCCATAGAGTTGCGGTCACGCAGCTATTAGGTGCGTGACGGCACTAGACAGTTGGGCGTCCGAAACTCCATCACGATGAACGTCAACCAATGATTGCCAGACATAACTGTTTTTTTCATTCTTTTTGATTAACGTGGCCAACGGTCAAAAGTGAAGTTTGCCGTCACGCAGCTATCGGGTCCGTCACGCAGCCGTCAGCTGCGTGACGCACTATCCGCATATTGCCCTAAATAACCTTATAAATACATCATTTTATCTCTAAAAAGGGAACAAGAAATTTTAGGGTGTTAAAAAACACACACTTGCGGCTAAGGTTTTTCTGCAGAAACTCTTCTGAGTTCCCTTGAAGAAAAAACAGCCAACTAAGAGATTAAATTAATTAAATGAAAATCATAAAAAAGAGAAGAGAAAATAGAGAGAAAGAGGTGGGTGTTGAAATCATGGTTGGACAAAAGCTTCTAGAACCCTGATATTCTCATTCTTTAAGGCCGTTCAGAATTGTTTACAATTCCTCAGTCTGAGGTTTAGGTCAATTCTCCTGAACTTTTCTTGGTAAATTTTTAGTTGTTTTATTCATTGTTATTTATTTTAATTGGTGTTATAGTAGATTAATTTAGTTAAACGGTATTCTGCTCACTCTTGGGTGTTTTTAGATTTAATTAAAGCAATGTTTAAATAAAAGAAAAACGTAAAAAGGTTGTGTTTGAAAAAAGTTAAATACGGACCAGAGCAGTTGGCGTCACGCAGGCCAGTATTCCGTCCACGGACTGGCAGTTGCGTGACGGAACTGTTCATGTCGCAACACAGTTGCTTTACCAGGACTAGTTGCGTCCCGCAGCTATTAGATTCGTAACGGAATCTAAGAGTTGCGTGACAGAGCTGTTCTACTCAATAATTTTATTTTCCTGTTAATATTTATTTTTTATTATGGATTTGAAATAAACGGTTGACGGATCTGGAAGTTTTCCAAAATTATGAACAGCTGCGTCACGCAGCTATTGGAATTCGTCACCGCACTGTTTCTTCTATAAGAACAACTACGTGACGCGACTGTTCTATCTAGGGTTCGGAGCAATTTTTTGTTCGTTTTAAAAAAAAACTTAATGAATTTTGTACAAAAAATAAAATTTAATTCTTGAAAATAAAATCGAAGAAATAACCAATTGTGGGCAGATTTGCAGTTTTAATCAAGTTTAAGTGTATTAATATATAATTATGCATGATTTCGGGTTTTTTTTTAGGGTTTTTCTTGATTCAAATTGGAACCAGATGTATTTAGGTTCGGTTTGTGGCCCGCCTTTAACCCATAAAGGCAAGAGGGGTCCTTTTTGTTTTACTTTGACTTAACTGCTTTTGGGTTTGAATGGTTTTGAATGATTAACAATCAAAGTGGATTGAACTTTGTTTGGGACGATTTAAAATAACTTTTCCATATAGGAACTCGGTTCGATTTTTATTCGGATTGGGTTTGATAAACAATTTTTGGCTTTTCTAAATTAAAATTAGAAATTGTAGGTTTAAAGAGGTCGGTTTTTTTCCTGGCGTCCGGCTTCCAATGGGCCGATCGTAGCCAATTACCACGTTACCCAGAATTCGCCTTGGTGCGCCTGACCAGTTTTTTAAATAATTTTGGCCTTAAAATAAATTGGGTTAATGGAGTCCATTTTTATAATAAAATTGAAACCGGACATACATAGGCAGGATATCATCATGGTCCCATTGCCGAATATGGGTGGACGAATCAAAATGTTTTTTTATACGATCAATTTATCGGCATCAGTATCCAAAATGTTTTTGTTCAACCAACTGTTAATAAATAAAAATCACTTTTCCAATCAAAAATTAAAAAGTTGGAACACAGTTCTTCGGATCGCTCCGGGGGTGGTGCGAAAACAGAATTACGACTTGCTTGGGACGCATCCACTAAATGCCCGGTATTTCCCCTTTAAAAAAAAAATTTAAACCCTAAAAAAAAGGAAATGATTACAATTAAGGAATTACTCTTAAGCCTACTTTTTCTAAAAAATGTAAATTGGTTAGGAAGCCGTTGGAAAAATTTTTTTAAATCGTCCGTGTTTTGTTGTATTCCGTTTTCTTTTATTTTCTAAGATTCCTTGCAAATTCATACTGCATTTCCTCTCTTCTCACCACCTTTCTAAACCTATATTATCCCTTCGGTAATTGTTGTTTAGTTCGAAGGTGGAGTCCAGCCTAAACATCATGTTTTAGGCACATCCACCTGAAGAATTAGCAATTTTTAACACCAGCAAGCCTACTACCTTTAACTGTTATGTCAAAAGGAGTAGGCCCACTTGAAGCTTCGAATCCTAATTTGCCGGGACTCGGGTTTGTAAGCCTAATGGACTAAAAGCCATGCAATGTAGTTAAAAGTTTAGTTACTTCCCTAAGGAGCACCTGATTCTGTTTGCTGTTGTTTTGCCACATTCATTTTCTGAGAGTTTATATCGTCCATGCTCAAAACCCCTGCTGGTTGTTTGAGAATTAGACAAATCCTAGGGAACAGATGTCGGAATTTATACCAATGGAACTCGTGTGGGGAGAAAGATAAGGTTGAAGGCATGCATTTCCTAAACTCCCCCATTCCTTGTATGCTATAAACTGCTCTATTATGCTTAGGACATTTTCCATGCACCACTTAATGCTTTTTTCATTCAGACATGCATTTTAAAGGGCTATATTTCTTCGGTAATGGACGTTTTACTTCGATTTTGAGACTGGACTCAAAATTCGTTTTGAATACATAATGCAATCGTTTTATAGTGAATTTAATACCCAAAAAGAAGGGGAAGTTATATAGAGGGTTGCGAATTCCTTTTGTATTTTACATTTCTCGCATTATCTGAAAATAAGCATGAGATTACAAAATTTTTGTAACTAATCAAAGTAAGATCCTGCTTGGGACATCTGTTTCCAAGGCCAAAAAGTAAGGATAAAAAAAAAAAAAAAGTATCCCGCTTGAAATTCTTTTCATTCAAGGAAAAAACTAGGGATTTTGAAAGAGAAAAATAGCCGACCAATAAAAACCCAAAGGTATGGAATGGATTCGGCTTTTATCCAAAGGCGGACAATTCCTCCTGGTGATTAGATCCGGGCGTGACAACAACTAAAACCATTTTTTTCAATCTAAAAGATTGGGCGTGACAAACAACTAAAACCATTTTTTTTCAATCAAAATTGGCGACTAAAAATCACTTTTTTCCTTCAAGTTAGCGACTAAAGTTATTTTTCAACCAAAATTAGCAACAAAGCCAACTTTTTTTCCCTAACGATGGTGACTAAAGCCATTTTTTTCAATCAAATTGTGACACAAAATTTACTTTTTCAATCAAAATTAACATTGTTTTCTTGTAAAATGGCACGTTTTCTAAATCTAAAACCAGGGGGCCACAATTTCATAAAGGGAAGATTGTTAGTTTCTAATTCCTTTTTTTGTTCTTTTAATGTGTCACGTTCCATGTTTTTCTATATGCATTTTTATGGTTATTTTCTTTGCTTTGATCCGAGGCAAACGTGTGGGTCTATACCTAAAAATCCCCATAAAAGGGTTGGGGATGATGTTTCCCCTCTTAATTTGATGTCATTTATTTTAAATGATTTCTTTGATGCTTCATTTGCTTTATCTGGGAGATGTGTGGCCATTCTAGAATCTTCTAAAAAACGGAGGCTAGAAATAGACACTTATTTTTAATGATTTTATTCTTTTATTGCTTTCTTTTATGTTTTTTTTTTATTAATGTTTTCCTTTCTCTTTACAATATTGACATGTGCATGTTTCATCTTAAAGTGGGGTTTTTCATTTGACATAACCAATTAAACTTTTGATTACTTGATTGTTTTAAATCGAAAATCTGGTCCTCCGATCCTCATCGGTTTTTCGATGATTAGTGCATTTTTATCTATTTAGACTAATAATCCGAGTCAAACTTAGGATTTTTTTTTTTTAAGATTTATCCTTAAAATAAAAAAAGTAAGTGGCGACTCATTTTTTAAAGAAAACATTCAGATTAAATAGGCTTTAACATAGTGAACCTAACTTAAAAATGAGTGTTTTTGGTGTTAAAATATATTTAATATAAGGAGTTTCTTAATATACAGATTGCGTGTCGTAAAGTTTCCTTTATTTTTCTATGTTTTGCATAATTAGATATTTTAATAATAATAATTTAAATATACTTAACCTTGTTAAATAACTAAATATATTTATTATATTTGAAGTTAACTTGAATTGTAGACTTTCTATCTTTTAAATCCATAATAAGTTTACATTTGTTAAAATTAAACCTAAATTTATTTGGGATTAATACATATTAATATAGGATTTTTTAATTTTCAATTTATTTTTTTTATATTTCATAAAATTTATATATTTAATAATAACATATTAAATTATATTTATTGTTAAATAATTAAATTACAAAATATTTTATTACATATTATTGCAATATTAAATTATTTCAATTCATAGAATTTTTATTTGTATAGAATTAATCCTAGGATAAGATATGATGTTTTGAATTATTTGAATTATAACTTTAACCTAAAACTTATATTGGATTAATTGAATTTTATAATTAATCAAATAAATTGATGCCATTATAATTTCTATAAACATAAAATTTAATAAATAAATTGTGGGAATATATCTTTTAGTAATGTAACCTATCTATGGATTCAATATTCTATAGATAATAAGTTTATTTCTCAAAAAAGTTTAAGAATCATATAATTAGTGTGAATACTCAAAATTTTTTGACCTTGCTGTGACTGCAAACAGTCAATGCCGGACTGCAAACAGTCAAGGACCGGCAACCGGAGGCCATTTTGGACATTTTAACTGGACAGTATGCCAATATGGTACTTTAAAAACAAAGTGTCCCGGAATATCGCGAGGATTCGCGGAAGCAAGGGTTCCGGAATATTTTTCGAGAGGTCCGGGACTCCCAAAATAGGCCCCTCGGAACGAGGCACCGTGCGTCCTGCCCGCCGGCAACGCGAGAGCCGGCCGCCGGGAACGGCGGCATGCAAGCCGCCCAGCGGCGGGCGAGGCCTGCGCCCAGCGCGCGCGGGGCCTGCCGCGGCGCGCGGGCCCTGTCCCGGCCCCGCGCAGAGCGGGGCCTGGCCCCCCCCCCCACGTCCCTGGGCGGCACCCTGCCGCCCAGTTGGCGACACCTGGCCGCCGCAGACCAGGCGGGGCTGCGCGCCCCCATCCGACTGGGAGCGGTGCAGCTGCCGCCCTCCCAGACGGCACCCAGCCCGCCCCAGCATGGGCGGGAGCCTGCCTGCCAGGACTTTGGGCGGCAGCTGCCGCCGAGCCAGGCGGCACCTGCCGCCCTGGACCCGAAAATGGCCTATAAATAGACCATTTTCAGCCTATTTTGACACCCCTGTCTGTGTTGACGGACGATCTTTCTCCCTCCCACGCTCCTTGCGTTTTTCTTTACCGCTTTTTGCATTTTAATTTTTATTACATTATTGTTGTGATATTTGGCCACTAAAATTAAATAAATTAAAATTGATTAATATTTCCCAAGCGAGGAGCTTAATCTGGAATTAAGAAGCGGTCGCCGATTAAATCAGGTATGTAAACGAAACTCTGCCTATTTAATTTCAGCACTTAAGAAGCTGTCGTCGATTAAATCATGTATGTAAACGAAATACTCTGCCAGTTTATTTAGCACTTCATTGCAAATTTCTCTTCTACTCTTAATAATTTCTACAATTGCATAAAATGCGATCCACGTCATTATTTTTGGTAAAAAACTGACTTAATTAATTTGATTAGCTTAAAATGCCCGGTTAATCAATAATCGTGGTATAAAAGTTTTAAATTGCCGGACGAATATTGGCTAAAAGAGCCAGTTAATTAATAACTACGGTTCAATTGCCCTTATTTCGAATTGAGGAAATCTGGCTTAAGTCCAATAAGTCAAGTAATTGTGGCTAAAAGCCTTAATCAATCAACGTTCGACAATAAATTTATTAAGCGTCGAAACGCCTGATTAATGGATATCGTGGCATTAGAGAGCCTTAAATCGCACATTTGGCAAACTAATTGCCTAAAACTCAACACATTTTGGCTAAAAGCCTTAAAATTAATCATTTTAGCGACAAATCGCTTAAATCAACATTTTTGGCAATAAATTGCCTAAATCAAACTTTTTGGCACAAATGCCTTAAAACCTACACTTTTAGCAACAAATGCCTAAAAATCAAATCAATCAACTTTTTGGCAAAATGCCTAAACAAATCATGCACAAAGCATACATTCATGCACAAAGCATACAATCATGCACAAAGCATACAATCATGCACAAAGCATACAATCATGCACAAAGCGCACAATCATGCATAAAGCATACAATCATGCACAAAGACACAAAATCGATGGCAAAAGCATACACACAATTTCATGCATTAAAGCGCAACACACAAAGAATGCCCAAACATACACCAAAATCATGCCACAAGAGCATACCAAATCATGCACAAAGCAATACACACAAATGACAAAGCATACACCACTGCATGCATAAAAGCGTATTACCCCAGTTCAAACCCTTCAAAGAAGCCTAGTTCGGAAACTACGGTTGACTTTGATCTTCCATTCAAACGGAATGTACGAGCACGTTGGCGATTTCACCGCCGGGTGCCAAGTCGAAAATCATTTAAAGCAATTTCATTTTGTCCAAGTGACATCATTCACCTTGCAAAAGCATGTCTATTCATCGGTTAGTTACAGTCATGACATGTCTCGGATCCACCTCGGTTTCGCCAGACTGTGCCCAAAACATTGGGATAATAAGTCTAGCAACTAGGTTAATTTTAAAAATTGGAGGTTCACATAGGGTTTTTCCGTTAGTTACCCTGAAATAATTAAAACAAAATAATTAAACAAGGTGGCGACTTATACATTCACGTGCATTTCTGTCCTTAGTCACATGCATTCATATGCCAGTGATGTTTAGGGGGAGGGGTTTACAATTAGTAGATATATAAAATATGATGTATTTTCTATTAAGTTTATATATCTATATTTCTTATGAAAACAGGTTTGTAACGCCCCATTTTTCCTGTGTTTCAATAGTAGTTTACCGGTCTGTGAATAGTACCACCGGTTCGGAAGTTGGTATTATTTTGGTCCGAAAAAATTACTATTTATGTTTTATATTTTATTTAACATTTTTGGAGCATGTATGCATGATTTTTATGGATAGAAAGAGAAAGTAAGGTAATAACATTTTTGGAGCATATATGCATGGTTTTTATGGGTAGAAAGTAAGTAATGAATATTTTTGGAGAATTTAGATAATTAGCGAATAGTGAATTATGGTATTATATTAAGTAAGGAAATTTGAGCAATTATTTTTTATGGAGGAACATTAGAGAGTTTTGTGGAGATAAATAATATTTTGAAGGAATTTAATTGGAGAATATTTGGAGAAAACACCAAAACACCCTCCAATTTGGAGAAAAGACCAAAATACCCCTAGTTGCTTTATTAAAAGCAACTATCAATTATTGAGCAACACTTTGTCCTTCTTCTCCTTTTCCTACACGTCTCCTTCTCCTCCTCCTCGTTCTTCTTCTTCTTCTTCTTCAGGCCTTAGAGGCCAAATTGGGAATTTTTGGGCCTTAGGGGCCAAAATGTGAATTTTTGGGCCTTAGGGGCCAAAATGTGATTTTTGGGCCTTAGGGGTCCAGATTGAGGATTTTCGGGCCTTAGGGGCCAAAATGTGAATTTTTGGGCCTTAGGGGTCCAGATTGAGAATTTTCGGGTCTTAGGGGCCAAAATGTGAATTTTGGGCCTTAGGGCGGCCGCCGCCTTTAAGGGCGGCCGGGAAAACTGGCTTTTTGAGCCTCAAAATTTAGGTATTTACACTTCCATGTAGAGGGTGGAGAGCCTTCTAATAAGGATAAAGGCAAGACCAAAGCTTGAGAAGCTTTGATTAAAGCTTGTTAAAGCTTGTAGTGTTCATTGAGAAGCTTTGATTCAAGCTTGTTAAAGCTTGTTTTGAAGGGTAATGCTTATAAACACACTTACCTTACTCAAATTTTTGATTTTGTGCCTTTATACTATCATGTGTATCTTTTGGAATTTTGTATGAAATGATTGATTTGTTGAATTTTGGTTGCAATTACATGCTCTTGGTTGATGTTTGATGAGTATGTATAGTGTGGTAGACATTTCTACCTTGTATCTTTGTTGTTCATGTTCCTTTCATGGTTAAAGTAAGCTGCATTTAGGAAAAACGCGTTTTTGAGTGAGATGAAGGACCATTTTTCGATCCTTTCTAATTTCAATTTGTGTCTGAGTCCTTCATAAAAGGTGTAGGTCTACCTCTTAACTTTCCAACCCATCCTCTTGTGTCCAATTTGGAGATACATAGCTGAACTTATGGCTGAAACGCCCAAACTGACTCTGTTTGTGTCGGGCCACATGCATCACTGAATTGAGTGCCCATTTTGACCACTATAATGACAAGATTAGATTCTGAGTTCTTCACAAAAGTTGTTGCCCTTGCAGGAATTCTCTCTCTGGATTGGTTTATATTTGAGTGGTGTTTAGTGGAGGAATCAATATAACAATGCGACTTGTTCTGCTGAATCAGCTGGTCTGTTAGTTGTGTTCCGCTTTGTTTTTATATTCCATATTGATTTGGGCTAAAATCCCTTCGTGATCCCTTCATAACATTTGTAGGCTTTTGTCATATCTTTCTAATGACTCTAATTTCAATTAATTTGGAGACCCATAACTCAAGTTATGTTTTAAAAACACAACAAGGGTCAATGTTAATTTTATGTTGGAATTTTTCTATGTTAAGTCATTTTGTTGAAGTATGAGAATTTTTATGAATTACTTAAGTGTAAATTAAGTTTTTTTTATGAGAAGACTAAAGAACATGAATTTTATGAGAAATGTTTTTGGGCTCTAATATACTTGGTGTGGATTTGATGCATGATTTGATTTTATTATGTATTATGTATGATGAGCATGCTCGGTATTGATGTCGCATTATGATAAGAACTTATGAATCATTATGCTGCACGTGGGTGTCTTATGTTCAGGGTTCGGACGCGGCTCCTATATGTTCAGGAAAAGTTGGCGACTCTAAGGCATTATAAATAAGCTATGAAAAACTTTATCTGCCTTTTTTTTTTCTCCTAAGTGTAAAATGTGGAGCCCTTATACAAATATTTTTAGGAAAGTGAATAATGAAGATCATATTATGTTAAATAAACTCTTTAGTTTACCACAAACGTATTTATGAATATCGAAATGAATTTTTTTAAAGCAATGATGGTTGTTGGTGTAACATATGGTAATTACATGTTCAAATTTAATGATTTTAATTATAGAAATGAATTTTTTTTAAGTACTGTTGTCATCACGAAATTGGTTTTTGTTGTGGTTTTATGAGCCCACTGAGTTTTATACTCAGCGCTATCACGCGCAGGTTGGAGATTGTGCTTGCTGTTTAAAGACCTGAAGAGTAGCATCAGAGCTGAAGAGATCTTTTGGTAGTTGATTAGTATTTTTGTAACTAAGAATTATGGCATGTATAAGTATTACATTTTTGGAGACTGTATGAGTTCATTTATAACTTAAGCATATTGTTGTAAATTATTTTGGTGTATATATTGGGAGATAAAATTGGACTTATTTAATGGTTAGAACATTAGAAGTTGATATGTTTAAATGAATGTATTGAATTGATGAATATTATAATGTTATTGAGGATATGAAATGATGAGGATATGAAATGATAGAAGTGCTATTGTGTTGTTATTGGAGTTTGATGGGTTTGGAAGTTTGGATTGGGAGTGCTTTGTATTCATATGTTTGGCAACTTCTATTTTTTTTAGGGGAAACTCTTGCAGTTTTTCCTGTAGGACTCTCCCAAAATCATTTTCAAATCATTTTCAAAAAAAAAAATATTATTACTTACTAAACTTATGAATACTAAGTCACTTCTAATTCATAATATGATTGTATGATTTATATGTAGGTTAGAACGGTGCCGGAGGCACCGAATGTGGCATCCACCGTCGGGTCTTTCGGGATCGGACAACGGGTGTTACAAGGTTTATATATATATATCAACATATAATGATTACAGCACCTTAAATATTTTTTAAAAATATATAATGTTGGTGTCAAAAAAAATGCATTAAGAATTTATAAAAATTAAAATAAAAATTTTATCTTAAAAATAATATGATTGGTTTAATTTAAAATTATTTACACTATTAAATATTTTTTATAAACTTCCGTTCATGAGGAGAAGCAGTTTACATGGTGAAATTCTATTATGTTATATAAATATGATAACAAAGTAATCGTTCAATGCACTAGCATTCATCTTCTGTCTCGAAAGTTTCAAAGAATAAAATTGGCCACGTGCATAATTTGCCCCCTGTACTATACACAAAATCTTGTGGCCCTTATAATTTGTAAATGATCTATTATAACCCTTTATTTCTCTATTTTATATCTTTTACATGCATTGTCACGCTTGAATGAGTAAGTGAAATAGCAGACGCCGTAGAAGAGAGTAATTGCTCATTAAATCGCCCAACTTTCTGTCTTTTTCTCTTTTTTTTTTTTCAAATTTTAAATAAAATTTGTTACTTTTTGTTAGAGAAGAAAAAGCCCAAATTTGGTTTTTCAGTTTATGTTAAAAAAATTTGTATCTTTTTTTTTGTCTTTCTGTTTTCTATTCTTTTATCTCACAATAAAATGCTTATCTGTCTCTTTAAGAATAACTCATTCTTTATGGGTTTTGAATTTTATTCTATTTTATTTTTCTCTTTTATTTTTTAGGTTATTAGTTATGCGGTGAGTTAGTGGTGTCCATTTCACGGTTTTAGGAACCAGAACCGCTAGTTCGAAACCATGAGAAACCGAAACCAGAATCGAGTGTCTGCTATCTGGTTCTGGTTCCAAATTTTAAGGAACCGTGAACTAACGGTTTTAAGAACTGTCCAGAATCGATGATTTTTTCAACTGGTTAGAAACGATAGTTCCAACAGTTGAAACTAATTTTTCAAACCGGCAGTTCCAAAAACATTTGAATTTTTAGGTAAGACGACTAGAACTAGCGATTCCACCTGATTCCAGCAATTTTTTTTATTTTTCCAAATATTTATGGAAAATTCCCTAAGTAACCCCCTAATAACTATAAACGTTGTATAACGACTAGTTTTAAGGGTATTTATGGAAAGTTGATTTTTTGAATTTACTATAAATACCCCTTTTTACAATCCCCTCACATAAAATCATCTTTACTCTTTACTCTACAATCTCTCTAATTTTCATTTATAAAAATTATCCAAATTATTGTCAAATAATTTCTCCAAAGTCCAATCTCCAATTATTGTCAATTAATTTCTCCAAATTTCAATCTCTAATTATTCTCTCTAATTTTTTAAATTCAATTCAAGCCTTTAGTTAAATTTTTTCTTAAAGTTTTTTCTTAAAAAATTATTTCATAAATTTTTAAAATTTAAATTTTCAACAAAAAAATGTTCCCTAATTTTTTATTTCATAATTACGCAATTTGCCAAAAAACTGTCAGAGAACCAGCCGGAACTGCCGATTTTGGAATCATTAAGGAACCAGAACTAAAACTATAATCGTTCGGTTCCAAACCATAACCGAATCGTCAGTTTTCAATTTGATTCCAGAACTGTGGTCACCCTTACGATAAGTGCTGAGAAAGAGAGAGACAATAGATCCTCTACGCTGCAATAAAATAAAGGAGAGAGGAGGCTTTTGAAGAAGAGAGCCTGCCTAATACAAGCAATACCAGTTACAACAACAATAAAGAAGAACGTCATTTTTGGGTTTATACATTCAAACTTTTATAGTTAGATTTTTCTATGTATCCCTTTTGGTTTAATAGTTGAATGAGAAGGAATTTGTATTGTATTGTACACGGTATGTACAAAAAGGAAAAAGGAATCATAATGAGATACAATAGGATCGTAATAAGATACATAATCAGATACACTAGGATTAAATTTAGATACTAGGATTATAATCAGATTTTATTCTAACACCCCCCTCCCTCAAGCTCAGGGTGGGTGATTGGAGCCAATATGAGTTTAGAATTTAGATGTTGGAAGGCCAAAGCTTGAAAGG
Source organism: Jatropha curcas (assembly GCF_014843425.1). The sequence goes on along the minus strand of NW_023591416.1, from coordinate 5,575,955 downwards.
ATTTTATAAAGATGTCTGCAAGCTGATCAGAAGATGAGACGAAAATCAACCGAAGGGTGCCACGAGTTATGGGTGAGAGTAACATTGGCAATCAATCTCAATATGTTTTTTTTGCTTATGAAAGACATCATTATGTGTCACTTGAATAGTACTTTGACTGTCACAGTGAATAGAAGTGGGTGTTGTAAAGGAAGCACCCATGTCCTCAAGTAGCCAATGTAACCAAACCAACTCAGTAGTAGTATCGGCAAGAGCTCGATATTCAGATTTAGTGCTAGAACACGAAACAATGGTTTGTTTCTTGCTTCGCAAGATATAAGAGAACCTAGAAAAAAAGCAAAAACTAGTCATGGATCGATGATCCGAAGGATCTTTACCCCATTCAACATCAGCATATGCAGTTAGCTTAGTGAGGAAGATAATGAATAAAATAAGCAATGGAAGATAGTGCCTTTAACATATCATAGAATCCGAAGTACAGCAGCGAAATGACCAGTCCGAGGAGAGGTCATGAACTGAATAACACAATGCACTGCATAAGCAATATCCGATTGAGTTAACTGTAAGATAGATAAGACTACCAACCAACTGACGATATAAAGTAGGATCACGAAGAGGTTCCCCACCGAGAGTGCTAAGTTCCCAATTTTCTTCCGTCGGAGATTGAACAATGGTGCTATCTGAGATACTAGATTTTGAAATCAAATCAGAGGCAAACTTACTCTGAGAGAGATAGTAACCATTAGAATCAGAGTTCACTTCAAGTCTCAGAAAGTAACTAAGATTTTCAAGATATTTCATCTCAAACTTTTGACTTAGAGAGAGTTTGAGATCATGAATACCCAAAGTATCATCTCCAGTGATAATCAAATAATTCACATAAAGTAAAACAAGGACTAATCTGGAGTTAGTCTGACAACAAAAGAGGGCTAAATCAGAGGCACTAGAGTGAAAACCAAGTTGGCTCAGAACAGAGTTAAACTTCAAAAAATAAACTTGCGGTGCCTGTTTGAGACCATAGAGTGCTTTTCGAAGATGACACACTTGATGAGAAGAGTGTGGATAACTAGGTGGAGGTTTCATATACACCTCTTGGGATAAGTCCCCATTAAGAAAAGCATTTTTAACATCCATTTGATAAAAAGGCCATTTTCGAGCTAAGGCAACAACAACAAGAGCTCGTACAGAGGTAAGGCGGGCAACAGAGCAAAAGTCTCCTCATAGTCAATGCCATATTCTTACATGCATCATTTCGCAACCAAGCGTGCTTTATACTGTTCAATACTCTCGTTGCACAAGTCTTGATCTTATACACCCATTTGCAACCTACAATAGATTTACCTAGAGGCAGATAAACTAAGTGGCAAGTGTTAGTTTTCGTAAGTGCTTTTAATTCTTCATTCATAGCTTTCTGCTAAAGAAGGTTAATGGAGGCTTCTTTAAAGGTGGTAGGTTCATGAAGGATTATAAGAGCAAAATAATAATGATACTCATTAAAATGAACATTAGATTTGACTACTCTACTAGAGAAGTATGAATCTCATGAAAGTATCAGTAGGGACGGAGGCACCAGAGCAGCATTATTGGAAGAAGAATGGTGATCGCATTTAGGAGCAGATGGATCAACAAGAGCAGGAGGAGAGTCTGAGGCAGATGGTGTGATTAGAGCAACTGCAGGAGTAATAGGAGAATTATCTACAAAAGGATCAATAAACAAAGATTTTATAGTAAGTTGAGCTTTAGTAGGAGAGTTAACAGATCCCATTTAAGTAAAGAGGATGTTTTCCCAAAAGACAACTCTACTAGAGAAGTATGAATCTCATGAAAGTATCAGTAGGGACGGAGGCACCAGAGCAGCATTATTGGAAGAAGAATGGTGATCGCATTTAGGAGCAGATGGATCAACAAGAGCAGGAGGAGAGTCTGAGGCAGATGGTGTGATTAGAGCAACTGCAGGAGTAATAGGAGAATTATCTACAAAAGGATCAATAAACAAAGATTTTATAGTAAGTTGAGCTTTAGTAGGAGAGTTAACAGATCCCATTTAAGTAAAGAGGATGTTTTCCCAAAAGACAACATGACGTGAAACTCGTAACCTATTAGAGATTGGATCATAACAACGATTCCCTTTTTGACCTATACCATACCCTAAGAAACAGCATGTATGAGACCGTGGTTCCAATTTGCTTCGCTTATGCAAATGAAGTTGAAGGAAACAAACACAACCAAAAACACGTAAAAGATTATAACTTGGAGAAGCATTAAACAAACATTCATAAGGTGTTTTATTACCTAGTTGATTGTAAAAATAGAAGTTAGGACAACTTCACCCCAAAAACATTCAGGAAGAGTAGCAAAACGTAAAAGAGCACCTATTGTTTCAATAATATGTCTATGTTTTCGCTCAGCTCGACCATTTTGTTCACATGTTCTAGGACAGGGGGTTTAGGCAATAGTACCATGCTTTGCTAACAAGCTGAGAAAAGGGATTGAAGTGAATTCTCCAGCATTATCAAATCTAAAAATTTTAATAGTGCGAGAAAATTGTGTCTAAACCATTTGAGAGAAAGTTGAATAAATACATAGTAACTCAGAACAATTTTTGAAAATATAAACACAAATGAACAGACAGAAATCATCAACAAATATAACAAAATAACAAGATCCCCCCATAGTAATATTTGGAGAAGGACCCCAAGTATCGAAATGAATTAAATCAAACTAAACAATAACACTTGTTTCATTGTTATTAAAAAGGAGTTTAGTTTGTTTACTCAACTAGGGAAGACATTTAAAATCATTAAAAGACATAAAAACTTGTCCTAACTAACCACTAGAGAAAAGAGGATGAAGTTTGGAGAGAGATGCATGACCAAGACGAGAGTGCCAGAGTTTAAGTACTTTACTAAAAGAAATGGAGGCTGTAGCTAATGAGGTTGATGGTAGGTGAAGTTGATCCATTAGAAACAAGTGACCCACCTTACGTGTTGTCCCAACAACCTTCCGTGTCACATCGTCCTGAATGAAACAACCAATCTTGTTAAGAATTATATGATAACCAAGATTAATAATTTGTCCAGCGGAGAGAAGATTGTGTTTTAAAGATAGAAGTAAATAAGTGTCAAGAACAAAAATGGAAGATGTAGAAACAGTGCCAACATGAGTAGTATATAAAAAGGTGCCATCAGTAGTGTGAATAGGTGGAATAGAAGTAGTAGGTGACTTGTGCGAGAAAGAGTGTAGATCAAATGTCATGTGGCTACAACATGTAGAGTCAAGTAACCAATGTTGGGTACCTGTTGTAACAGACAAGGCAGAAGAACTATGAGATTTAGAGTTAGAAATACCACTTCCATCACCATTTTGGGACTGATAGAGCTCAGTAATTACTGCCAATTCATCTGAAGTGAGTTGCACCAGGGTAAGAGAAGAAGACTCTGCAAAAGGAGCAGTGTCTATTATAGTAGTCGCTGGGTGTGAAAAGGATTATGTTTATTATGATCACAATTCTGTAGAATGCGACATTCTGAGCGATGATGAGTAGATGTCTTATGGCAATAACACCACTTCTTACCATGAACTAGAGAAGTAGAACGATGAGTAGCCAGTGCAGTCAGAGAAGAAGACATTTGAGGTGGCTATGGAAGGCGTGAAGGCTCACAAGAGAAGAGCTAAAGCCTGCAAAAAGAATAAACGTAATTGCCTAGAAAGGCTCTGACCAAGTTGAATGAGAAGGAATTTGTATTGTATTGATATGAGATTTACATTATACAACACCCTTTGTATAGGTGTACAAGGTACATACAAAAAGGAAAAATGAATCATAATGAGATATAATAGGATCATAATCAGATACACTAGGATTAGAATCAAATACACTAGAATTGGAATCAGATACTATCATAATCAGATTTTATTCTAGCATTAATGTGCTAGATTGCTAAAAAAAGCATTTGGATTTGTGTTGTTCTTTTGGCATTCTCAATCTTAAAAAGCATATGAGTTTATGTTGTTCTCTTAGCCTTCTCAATCTTTTAGGTGTTTTTTTCTTCTGGATTAGTGGGTGTTTGAGTTTCTATATGACACTTTCTATGCAATAAGGAAGGAAATAATTATGTAATTTGCCTCTTAGGTGCCTTTTTTTTGTGGTGTTGCTATTCGAGAAAGAAAAGATGAAAATGGTTTTATTTTTCATGGGCTCTTTTTAAATTATATAATCTGTATTTTTTTTATGTTAAACTAGCTATTGCATTAGAAAAAGAAAGAGTTAGAGGGCTCTTTAGATTATTTGGAATTAATTCATAACAATCATTGTCATGTCAGACCCTTTTTGCCAACTCAAATTGAGTACGACTCACGCATAATGGTAGCCTGAGCAAGATATAAAATAGATACAAAATAAAAAAAGTAAAAATTTATAATTAGCCATACGCAACTTATAAGGACCATAAAATTTTTTGTGCAAAGTACAGGGATATAATTAAGCATTTTGCGAATAAAATTTTTATAGATATATGCCAAAAAATAAGAACATAAAAATACTATTTGACTACCTATCCTTGAACTGTGTGAAAATAAAATTGAGATTATAATTTTGAGACAATTAAAGTAAGACTATAATTTTGAGACGATTGAAGTATGATTTTGAGACAGTACTAGTAACAAATAATTACCGTTTTTAGATGGTAATTAACTATCCACATTTTCTCGTGAGATAATGAACTTCTTGCAGGAAAAAATGAATCGTCCTCCACATGGACCCCACGACTGTCCTTTTCCCTATCCTTCCGCCATCCTTCCTCTTTCTTTTATCGTCCACGTGCTTTCCTTTCCACTTCTATTATCATTATCACTTTTTGGGTGGGCTTCTATTATTAATTTTTTATTAATAATATACACATTATATATATAATCAATTTCTCAATACTTCATTTTAGTACCTCATCTTTCCACTCACTCACGCTTCCTTCCTCCCTTCTATGGCTGTAGTTCGTGAACGCCGCCAGCTCAACCTCCGCCTCCCTCTTCCCGAACCCTCCGAGCGCCGCCCTCGCTTCCCCTTACCACTCCCTCCCAACGCAACCACCGTCGCTACCAACAACACCGGTGCAATTAATATCTCTTGCAACGATCTTGAAAAGCTTCAAGTTCTTGGCCATGGAAACGGCGGTACAGTCTATAAAGTGCGTCATAAACGCACTTCCGAAATTTATGCCTTAAAAGTGGTCCACGCTGACACCGATGACGCCATCGTACGCCGCCAAGTCTTCCGAGAAATGGAAATCCTTCGGCATACAGATTCTCCTTATATAGTTCACTGCCATGGGATTTACGAAAAGCCGTCTGGTGATATAGGGATTTTAATGGAGTATATGGATTTAGGTACTTTAGATACCCTTGTACAGAAAGAAGGTACTTTTTCAGAAGCTAAACTTGCCCATGTAGCTCACCAAGTTCTTAATGGTCTAAATTACTTGCACAACCACAAAATCATCCACAGAGACATTAAACCTTCAAATTTATTAGCCAAAAATGGTAACGAAATGGAAGTGAAGATTGCTGATTTTGGCGTTAGCATAATCATGCGCCGTACTTTAGATCCTTGCAAGTCTTATGTGGGTACTTGTGCTTATATGAGCCCGGAACGTTTCGACCCAGACGCATATGGAGGAAATTATAATGGTTACGCTGCTGATATTTGGAGCTTAGGCCTTACTTTATTGGAGCTTTATTTGGGTTACTTCCCATTTCTTACTCCGGGTCAAAGACCCGATTGGGCTACCTTGATGTGTGCTATATGCTTCGGTGATCCGCCTAGCCTGCCGGAAAATGCCTCCGACGAGTTCCGGAACTTTCTGGAGTGTTGCTTGCAGAAGGAATCTACTAAAAGGTGGACGGCGGCGCAGCTATTGTCACATCCTTTTGTTTCTAAAGATCCGAGATCCGATCGATGAAACCGTTTTATTACCGAATAGACACTTGGATCTGAAATCTAAACCATGAGCTTGGTTTTTGTACATGTTAGTGGCCGGATTCAGATTTTTCATTTTTTAATTTTTTCTTTTCCTTTTGTATATTCTGAGGATCTTCTGTAATGATGAATCTGATAATCAACAAGAGACTATCGGATTTACCTTTTCTACAATTCTTATTGAATTTTATTTTTCTAAAATTTCATTTTCAATTTTTTTTTTGAAGGATTTCAATTTCAATCTTAGATTTTTGTAATTATAACGATTGTCTTTAGTTTAGATAATGAGTTGAGAAGTCAATTAAAAAGCTCAGACAAAATTAAATCAACTGGCTAATAAATATCGGATTGGATGAGAAAAAAAATGAATATTTTAATTATATATATAAGGGAAAATGAATATTTTAATTATATATATAAGGGAAAGGAAGGATATTTCAAAAAAAAAAAAAACTTATATATAAGAACGGAGAGAATATATATGCATTAATTTTTTTAATTAGTAATATTTAGGAGCATTCATTATTTAATATAAACCAAATTAAACCGTAACTCTTATAATCTATCTATATTATATATAAAAGTGAAAATGAGAGGTAAAAATGTGATTTTCTAATATTATTCTTATAAAATTTAAAATATCTTAAAATAATACTAGTCATAACCAATTAAAAAATTTTTAACATAAAAATATATATAATATCTCTTTAATTTGATTGGACATTTTTTTAATTTTTTAATTGATAAATAAATATAGATAATTACGTATTTAAAAATTTGAAGTTTTACTATTATTATATTATTATGTCTAATTATGTTTTATTTTATTATATTATTATATAAGTTGTTAATACTAATTTAATAATTCTAATAATAATAATAAATTATTAAAATTATTAAATTAGTATTAGTTATTGAAACAACCCGAATTTTTATTTTCAAAAATTTTCCAATTAAATTTCATAAACCGACAGCCTGGAAATTTATTTCAATATTTTAATGCGAACACGGTGAGAAACCGAACCTAAAACCGATTTAAAAAGCCGAAAACCAATCGAAAATCAAAGATTTGGGTCGAATCGAACCGAATCGAATCGGTTCGACCCAAACCATCTAGAAAATTCCCTTTCTGTGATGAAACCGAACCTAAAACCGATTTAAAAAAGCCGAAAACCAGTGCGAAAATCAAAGATTGTGGGTCGAATCGAACCGGAATCGAATCGGTTCGACCCAAAACATCTAGAAAAACTTCCCTTTCTTTTTTTTTCCAGCGCTGACACCTCTCTACTCCTCACCGCATCCACAGCAGGCCCTCTCCTTCCTCTTTCTTCTTTCCGTCTTCTTATCTTTCTTCTTTCTTTCCCCTTCCTTCTTCCTCTCTTCTTCTTTTCTTGCTGTGACTTGCGCCTGCGTCGATGACTGCGCCTGCGTCGACCTTAGCCAGCAACAGCAGAGGCGCGATCCACAGCCAGTCGCACCGTCTCCATCGCGCGCAGCACCGCCTCACCGCTCCTCTGCGCGCCACAGCCAGCAGTTCCGCCTGCAGCAGCGCTTCATCCTCGGCCAGATCGCGCCGTCTCAGGTGGTCTAGCTACTCCAGCACGACTCCAGCCACCTGCTTGCAGTCCCAGTGCGCGCAGTTTAGATCCAGCACGCGTGCAAGTCCGATCTACAATTTGCGACAGAAATTAATAAATTTGGGGTAAAAATTAATTTAGTTCATTTAAATTTAGTTATTTTGCGTAGTTGTAGTTTAGTTAATTTTTATGTAGTGAAATTAATTTAGTAGTTATTATTCTTATTGACTAATAAAAATTATTTAAGTTAGTATTTTAGGTTTATTTAGGTAGTTAAAAAATTAATCACAAAATATGTTTTATTGATTAAATTAATATGAAGTAATTATTGATTAATAAAAACAATAGTTAGTTTACATTTAAAATTCAGTAATTAAATATTTATTGAGGAATTTTGGGATAATAATATTGTGGAATGGAATGAATGAGGAATTAAGAGTTGAAAGTAATGTTGATATTGCTTATTGCGGATGGAGGAGTGGGAAAAAATTGAATTGATTGATTGCCCGATGATGGGCTGTGTGGTTTGGAATTATTGGTATACTTGTCGTGATATTTTCACAGGTAGATAGTCCAATTTTTTTTAGGGGAAGATGCTTGACGAAATTCGGCAGAAAATAAAAATAGAATTTCGGTAGGAAATAAAATAGAATTTCAGAAGAAAATAAATGAAATAAAGTTAGAGAAATTTATTACAGAAAAGAAATTAAATATCAAGATTAAATTACGTAGAAAAATTTAGAATATAAAATAAAAATATTAGAAGGGTAAAGGAATATTTAGTCGGATAGAGTTATTTCTTTTTGTATCATTCTTACTTTGCTTAGATCGCCTGGGTCCATCTAGTGCGCCTCCAGGACAACATCAAAGCTAGAATTTCGCTCTCCATCACAGTGAGTAATAGTAAATAATGCATATCAACACTGCATTTGCATAACATTTATTTATAAATCTTATATTTTTATTTATATATTTACAATATATTATAAGTATTTTATCATATATATTATGTATATATTTTTATATTAAAAGCGTCATATTTATTTTGTTGCATAATTGTGATATTTGGATGTATTTTGGGTTTGTACGTTGAAGGAATTGTTTGAATAATTGTGTTGTGCATATATTGTGAATTGTTTGTTGTGGAAATTGGATGAAGTGGGTCAGCCAAGGGACTTGTGAGACCGTGAACCGTTATATGGATCCAATATGATTACCGTTAGCTCGGGTAAATGAGAGATCGGCGCCCCCGTGTGACCTACTCGTTACCTGTTACCGGTTAACACACGGTTGGCTTTTCGTCGTTGCGCACACGGAGTCTAGATTTGATCGCAGCGCCCCAGGGTGGCTCGCTGTTGTGAAGCGCTGGAATTTGAATCTAGATTTTTGGATGGAGACCATCCGGGTTGCCTCCTGTTGGTATGAAAAAGAAAAAGATGAGGATAGACAAATGAGAGGGTGGTCAGTGAGGGATTAGACCGGTCGCCAGTATAGCGGGAATCGGCTCCCTGGTGCACATGTAGAGGATGAGCCAAATGTGGGAAGGACGGCTCATCAGGGGTTCGGAGACTCCACTGACCTAATTTCCAACGTGATGTGATTCTTTGAAGGTGATATTGTTTGTGGGTGCTGATGTTGATGCCATATGATTGGATTTGTTTGTGTGCTCATTCAGTATAGTTAGGCGGCATTTCCGTGGTGACTGTATGTGGTGTGTATTATTTATTATTATTCACTGAGTTGCAAAAAACTCACCCCTGTCCTCTCCAAACCTCCCAGGTACTAGGAAAGCAGCTGATTCGACTGATAGCTCTGCAATCTTTCTCCGCATGAGTTTAAATGTAAATTTTTCATATTTCTTTTATTTAATTTTGGATGTATAGTTACTTCTATTATCCGATTTATTATTGAACTCCGCAGTTATAGGGTTGTGTATTAACTATTGGACTTATTGTTAGCTCTACACTATGCATGAACAAGTTAGCCCATATTATGAATGTTTCGTATTAGAATTGGGCCTGAGCCCGAGCTATAAAATGTTTATGATGCTAGATTTGGGCCAAAGTATAATATATTACGAGATTTATTATGTATGGCAATATGGACTGAATGTCTGAAATTCATATTGTTATGGTTGAATTTTGTGGTTCAGGCTTGCTACCTACGGGCCTCGGGGGCCTTAAGCTTACCTGGGCCCTAGTGCCGGTCCGGCCCACGGAAATGGGTCGTGACAAAGGTGGTATCAGAGCAAAAAGTTCATAAGTCTAGATGTAACTACGGAGTAATTCCTATCATGTGTTGACATAGTCTTCCTTGCTTTCCTCTTCAGCGTTGTTCACAGTCAGGTTAAAGTCAAATTGTTTAATGATTAAAATTTGTATCATTGTCCTTTAGAGATGTGATTTAGCTAATGGTGCTAAGGGGATGGTTTAAACTTAAACTAGAATCCTTCTATGGAATAAATAATATTCATATATAATCTAAGTAGGTAAGAAGATAAGTTATCAATCTATTTGATTTATATCAGAGTAATCATTTTCACGTAGTGGTGAGTAACTAGATGTGGATTCACTTTCATCTTCATCATCTTAAGATACTTGACTATTTATTGCTGAAGATTCTGACCATAGGAGGAAAGGATAGTGGTTGAACTTGATTTTTTATTAAAAGCAACTAAAATGATTCGGATTCGAGGACAGTTAGAGTCTATTCTATTTAATTAGAGTATTGAATGAGTATATGAATTTGATGAAATTTACATGATGTTGGTTAGTGGAATTTCTTATATTTATTGAGATAAATATTTTTCTGGATGGAATGGATATACATGATTTTTATAAGGTTTGAATATTGAAGGATTTGGTGTGATTTGGTATAACAATTGGTGGCGAGTATTTTTCATAAAGAATAATATTAGTGGAATTATTATATGGTAGAGTGTATTGTTGTATTCATCAACTATTTTTTAGGTGTGTGAATATAAGGAATAATATAAATTATTGTGGTTATAAGAAAAGTAAATTGTGATTCTTAGCAAAAGATAAATTACTCTAATCTTTATGTAACAAATTAGAGGATAACTATTAGAAGTTTGTGCAAATTAGGATATAATGATATATCAAAGGATCTAAGATAAGATTTTAAGATAAAGATTTTTATATTTTGGGATTTCACGAGTGTAGAAAAAATTGTGGTTCGCGTTGATCTCACTATGCTTATACGAGAATAAATTTTAAGACAAATTGATCAAGAATTTATAAAAAGATTGACTAATAGTTAATAGGAGTATTTACAAGTAATGAAAGAGTTATGGACCTAATCTTAAGGACATTCCGGAATATAAAGGAATGTCTGGTAGAAAAATGATAAGTGGGGCAATGAGGTTGAATCGTTTATAGAATTACAAGGGTGGTATATATAATTAAAGGATAGTTAGTATAATCTAGGAATTAATACGGTGAAAGTTTAGTATCTAGTGAGTGTATTAGGACAGGATTATAATTTAGATCTAGTACAGTGTAGGATGTTTAAATAAGTCCAGACTAAGTCTATGGGCCAAGGTATATATAAAATACAAGTAAAAGATCAGCAAAGGAAAAATTAGTGTGTTTTTAGGAATTGAAAATGCTTTATATTAAGGTGATAACTATAATGGGCATTATAAGCTCGAATAGTAAATTTTAATGCTGTATAATAAATTTAAGCGATTTAATGAAAATTTAGAAAAAGTTAAGATGCTTGTAAGTAGATAAGAATAATGTAGTTAGATCAAAAAGAAGTGAAATATTATTAAAGGTAGAATGGATGGACATGTATACTATTGAAGGTAGTGAAGAGGTTTAAAATAATTATCACTGTCGGTGAGAATTCTAATAGAATATTAGATAAATAATGGATGATGTTATAACCAAACTTATGAGTTGAGTTAATCGGTCTTTTCGAGGTGAATTTTGAGGATTTAGGTGAGTTTCGAGAATTTAGTGGATCATAAATAGTAAATTTAGAAGCTAAAAAGAGATCAAATGTAGGAAGCTATTGAATGTCTTGTAATAAACAAATAGATAACTGAGTCGAGGATTGTAATCCCGATGGAGGATTGTAATCCCGATGACGAAAGAACTTAGTACTTATATTCAGAAAGAAAGATAGATTTTCTGCTTGAGAGAAAGAGATAAGAAATTTTGATTTCTGTAATTTGATAAGTGTATTATGTTTTATGAGTTATATTAATTGAACCTATATATTGAGCTTATAAATGTATCATGTACAAGTGATATGTGTTATTAATAGTAATAATTGGGAATAAGAGTTGATAAAAGGTCATGGGATATGATGACAATGAATGTGAATAAATGTAACTTGTTGGTGGAACGTACATACATAAGGACTTTCTATTACTTAGTGCATATTTTGAAAGTTACTTATTTTATTGAATTGGAGAAGAAAAAGTTAACAATTATGACACCTAGTAAGAAAACATAAAGGAACATAAAGGTATTTGGAATATTGGCATTTGGTAACAAACTAGCTGGGTTTTAATTTACTATTCGTTTGGAATAGTGAAACTTGGTATAAGAAATAAATAGGTGAATTTGGGATAGTTTTAACAATTTTAGTGAAGAGACTACATGCTAATATTTGAAGACTGATAATATAAGTTATAAGATTATTGGATGTGATAACTAGATAAGATTATATCTTAATTATCTTGGAGTGCCACTTCATGTGTGTCAATTAGATTATTAATCAATGGAAATTGCTCATGGAATGATTGAGATACCAATTAGGATGAGAATTAATAAGACATGAAGTGGAGTCAGTGTAAACCTGTTTTGAATTCCTTAGTAATAATTGATGCAGTTGCGGATAAATGAATAAAATTGTTTTAATATGGCGAGTTTGCGATATAAACTTGCGGAGGAATACTTAATTAGCTAGGTCAATTCGAGGACTGGTACATTGTAACTCTGATGTTAAAGGATTCAATGAGGTATTAACCTTGTTTAGAGTACAGGATATATAGAGAACATAATTAAGGTTGAGGATATTCCTATATCGTATTAGGAATAAATTTTACAAAATTTGGAGGTGATAGACTTGGAGAAAAGGAATAACTCAATGATATTATTATCTGAATATTCATAGGCACTAATGGAATTAAGAATAAACATAAAACAAAGGACATAGTTTAATCAGGAGTTGGATTATAGGTTTAACATCCTTAATCTCTTACTTAAACTATTACTTAGCTAGAGCAAAAGGCACTACTTAATTTAAGATTCTTGATTTCGATTCTTGATTTCTAAATACGTAAACTTAGGTCTAAAAGATTGATTAAGGATAGAAGAAATGGATAAATTGAATATAAACTACGGTTTGGAGAATTTTACATCTTGATTGTAGGCTGGATTTCTTTATGGAAGTGAGTATAATAGAATGGCGTTCACAAATTCTAGAAAATAAATTAAGAATTATCTGGCACGACGACAGCTAACTTAGCTAGTTGCATAAGTTTTTGTCATAATTAGTTAAGAAACGATATGGTATGACAAATTGGAAAAAGGAATAGAGAAGTTGAAACTAAACTAGGGACTTGACTGTGAATTTAAAATTCTCTATATAGTTGAGGTACTATTTGTTTTTATGGGATTCTTATTAGTAGGATTTGAAAGGAGATTATATATAAGGAGATTATATATCTTTCGTTGGAAAATGGTTAAGTTGATAAATATGTGATGAGATTGGGATAGAAGTCAGGATCTCTTATCAGTTGATAGCAATTAGCTAGAGAAATGTTATGATTCTGCTTGAAATAAGCTTGTAGTAGTGCCATGAATTTGTTCTCTTTAATTGGAAAGGATCGAATGGTACTTAATGGTAGAACTTGATAATAATAATCAAGGATTCTAAATTGGGATACGTAGTAGAATTTTGATTGAATATGTGGATTCCTTGTATCAGTAAGATTAAATACTTGATTTGTGTATGAGCTTTCCTTATGGGAATGACTGATCATTGCCTATAATCGCTAGTGAGAGATAAATGAGGCGATACATCGATGTACGGACACATGATATATAGCTAATTGAGTTTAATAACCCTTACTTGAAGCAGAGGTTATGAAGAATAAAATTCTTAACGCGTAAGGTGGAAATTATAGTGTCGATCTGTGCCTTTGGGTATGAAATTAGTTTTACTTGGATTTGACGACTTGGTAGTAAATACAATTCAAGTTTTGAAATTAACTTTATGGTGATAAGGTAGATATTAGACTTTGGGATAGATTCATCTCAATATTCTCCTACCCTCTATATTAAGATTTTCTTCTCATGTTGTTTGTCTTCATAATTTAATAAAAATTAGTTCCATCCGGTCATGACTACCGCAACTCAAAAAATATTTATCTCATATTCTGATTCATCCTTCCTATGTCGCTCAACAGCATTAATGTGAGAAGTATCAGGCCCCATTGTCGTAAACATTGTTTCACGATCATAGTTCTTGTTATTTTTCAAAATTCGAGGAACGAATTTTTTTTTAAGGGGGGAAGACTGAAACAACCCGAATTTTTATTTTCAAAAATTTTCCCAAATTAAAAATTTAATAAAACGACAGCTGAAATTTATTTCAATATTTTTAATGGCGAACACTGTGAGAAAACCGAACCTAAAACCGTTGAAAAAAAAAAGCCGAAAAACCAAGTCGCAAAATCAAATATTTGGGTTCGAATCGGAACCCGAATCGAAAACCGATTTCCGACCCAACCATCTAGAAAATGTTCCTTTCTTTTTTTTTCCCAGCGCTGCACCCTCTCTACTCCTCACCATACAGCAGCGCCTGCCTCCTTCCTCTTCTTCTTTCTTCTTTCTTTCTTTCTTTCTTTCCCTTTCCTTCTTCCTCTCTTCTTCTTTCTTGCTGTGACTGCGCTAGCGTCGACCTTAGCCAGCAACAGCAGAGGCGCGAATCCACAGCCGCAGTCGCACCGTCTCCATCGGGCGCAGCACGCCTCGCCCTCCTTCGCGCGCCACATGGCCAGCGGCTCGCCTGCAGCAGCGCTTCCGATCCCCGGCCATGATCGCGCGTCGTCAGGGTTGGGTCTAGCTACTCCAGCACGACTACCAGCCACCGTGCTTGCAGTCCAGTGCACGGCAGTTTGATTCCAGCAGCGCGTGCAAGTCCGATCTACAAATTTGCGACAGAATTAAATAAAATTTGGAGGTAAAATTAATTTAGTTCATTTAAATTTAGTTATATATTAGAGATAAGTTAAATAATTTATTATGTAAGTGAAATATATAATTAAGTAGTAATATAATTTATTGACTAATAAAAATATTTAGTTAGTAATTTTAGTTATTTAGCACGTGACTTAAAATCTTACAATAGTTATTGATTAATTATATATGAAGTAATTATTGATTAATAAACCATTAGTATAGTTACAATTAACTTCAGTAATTAATAATTTATTGAAGGAATTTTGTATAATAAATATTGTGAATGGAAATGAAATGAGGGAATTAAGAGTTGAAAGTAATGTTGATATTGTTATTTCGGCATGGAGGATGGGAAAAAATTTTAAAGAATTTAATTCTAGTAATAAATAAAATGTTAGGAAATTATGGTTTATGGAATTAAAGAAAAATTTATGAATTAATGTTGATATGGAAAATGTGGAGGATGGGACTAATTTACTGGATTGATTGCCCGACGGATGGGCTGTGTGTTTTGGAAATATTTGATAAATTGTTGATATTTTAGCAGGTGGATAGTCCAATTTTTAGGGGAGGTGCTGCCGAAATTTCGGCAGAAATTAAATTATTTATAGGAATCAAATATGTAGATAATTTATTAGAGCGATTCTTGTATTTCCTATTGTCTGATGTAGTCATTTTTTTTCGTATGCTATTCTTAAATTCTTTAGATCGCTCGAATCCATCTAGTGCTCCTCCCGGACAGAACCAAAGCTAGAGCCTCGTTCTCCACCACTATGAGTAATAATAAATAATGCATATCAACATGCATTTGTATAGCATTTTTTTTTTTACAAACCTTATATATATATATTTTTTTATATTAAAGCTCATATTTATTTTGTTGCATAATTGTATATTTGGATGATTGGATGTATTTGGTGTAGTACGTTGAAAGGAATTGTTTGAATAATTGTGTTGTGCAATATATCGTGTGAATTGTTTGTGTGGAATTGGGATGGAAGTGGGTCACAATGGGACTGTTGAGAACCGTACCGTTATATGATCCATATGATTACCGTTAGTCGGTTAAATGAGATCGGCGCCCACCGTGTGCACCTACTGTTCCCCCAATGTTAACCAGTTAACCAGGGTTGGCTTCTGTCGTTGCGCACCGGACACGTCGTAGGATTTGGTCGCACCCGTAGGGTGGCCTCCTGTTGTGAGCGCTTGATGATCTAGATTAGGATAGCGAAACGGGTGCCCTCCTGTTGGTAATGAAAAAGAAAAGAGGGATAGAAAAACAATGAAGAGGGCTGGTCATGAGGATAGACCGGGTCGGGAAAAAAAAAAAAAAAAAAAAACCAGTATAAGGGGATCGGCTCCCTGGTGCACATGTGAGAGGATGAGCCATGTGGGAGGACGGCTCATTGAGGAAGAGATATCGGTGGACTCAACTGACTAATTCCACGTTGATGTTGATTATTTGGAAGGTGATATTGTTTTGTGGGTGGGCTGATGTTTGCCATATGATTGAATATGTTTGTGTGATCATTCCAGTATATTAGGGCGCATTCCGTGTTGACTGTATTGGTGGTGTGTATTATTTATTATTATTCACTGAGTTGGCAAAACTCCACCCCCCTTCTCTCCAACCTCCCCAGGTATAGGAAGCAGCTGATTTACTGAAGCTCTGCAATCTTCTCCGCAGAGTTATAAATGTAAACTTTATATTTCTGTTATTTAATTTTGGATGTATAAGTTACTCTATTATCAGATTTTTTTTTTGAACTCCGCAGTTATAGGGTTGTGTATTACTATTGGACTTATTGTTAGCATTACACTATAAATTAAATATTATGTAATTAACTGCAAGTGAACTAATAAGCCCATAATCTGATTATAATTTATTGTGAATAGGTCCTGGTTAGATATTCTGTGTTAATTGAGATTGAGGCTTACTGTTTTGATGAATTAATTGGGCAAGATAGGTAGACAGATTGGATAATTTAGGCTTACTACGGGCCTTACTACGGGCCTCGGGGGCCTTAAGCTTACCTGGGCCCTAGTGCCGGTCCGGCCCACGGAAATAGGTCGTGACAGTTATTATCTTTATTTACTATTATTGTAAGTTATTTTCAACATTATTATTTTAAATGAATGTGTGAATATGAGGCATTTGAAAATTTTTTATTTTTTTGAATTCATTTTAAATAAATATATCTAGATAATTAAGATTTTAATTTAAAAAGAGTATGGTTAAATTTTTTTTAATTACAAATTACACTCTAATTTAGTTGGCCAAAAAATAAGATAAATTATTATTTTTAAATATCTCGAATTTGATTAGTTATATTGATATCTTATTTAATTCAAATCATATTCTTTCTATTACGGATATAATTTTATTAATAAATTTTTTGAATGATTTCATGATTTTGATTGAATAAAAAATTGAATAAAAAATAAAATAAAAATAAATTATTAATTTTTATAAATGATTTCATGATTTTGATTGAATAAAAAATAAAAATAAAAATAATTATAATTTATAAATATTTAATTTGATTTATTAGATTATTTTCTTATGCTATTGTTAAATTATATTTATTAACCGAAAGAGGTTATAGTAAAAGTTATTAACAAAACATGTAAGTTAATTATAAAACATAAAATAAAAATTATATGATGATTTTTACAAATCAATTTGATACTTAAATAAAAAAAATAAAAGCAACTAGTGTATAATAAAAAAAACTATATGAACCAGTATGTTGAAGAGAATATAAATGACATATTTCTTATTTAAATTGTTATTTTAAAAGGAGAAACAAATGTATTAATTTTTTTTTCAATGAGATGTTACAATTCAAGACATATAAAAAAAATATTTTACTATATATATATGAAATGACCTGAAAAATTATTTTCAAAAATTTTGCATTTAAAAATTTAAATATAAATTCTAACCAATCATATTATAGGATATTATTATATTTAAAAATAATAAAATTAATGTATTGTGAATTTATTTAACAAATGTATTGCAAATATGTTTTAAATTTGCTAAACCAAATCCTAAATTAAACTAAACCCTTTGAAAAACCTACAAATCAATTGAAAAACCAAGGTAAAACCATGATTTGAGCCAAACCAGACCAAAATCGACCCAAACCCCATCAACCAATAAGAAAATTCTAGAAACCTAAAAATACCAAAAAAAAATCCCCATCCCCGTTCTCCTTTCTCTTCCGATCGTGCCACAGTCCATCCCCCTCCCCCTCCCCTTTTCGTTTTTCGACAGCCTGAGACCAATGCTGACTCTGCCCCCGCCTCCTACCGCCGCCGCCGCTCCCTCTCTCTCCCTCTCCTCTGTTATCTCAGGCCTGCGCAGCCAGTGCAGGCGACCTGCGATTTCGCTCAATCGGGAAATAGCATCTCTTGCTCTCGACTTTCCGGCGACTCCAATCTCTCTCTCGTTGACGACTATGCCCCGGCCTCTCTCTCCCTTTGTTTCCAATCAGCGCAGCTAATGCGAAGAGTTGCATTGTTTTCCGATCGGGGAGTAGCGCCATTAGCACTCTTTTTCTCGATTTTCCGGCAAGACCTGTCATCAGCCGGCGAAATCGGCTTCTCTTTCGTCGTCAACTCCTCACCGGCGTATTTCGACCACTGTTCTCATACATTCTGGCTATACTAGCGCTGGCAGAACTAGATTTCGAGCGTTAGAGCTTCCGCTGGCCATTTTTAACCGGAAAATTCTATTTGCAACTTGTTTTATAGTTAGGTAAATAATATTTCAATTCGTTTAGTCTTATTTCATGAATTCTTTGATTTAGATTATAGGATTTGGGTGAATAAATTGTATTAGCATCGAATGAGCTTTATACATTACTGTTTATATAATTGTTTTAGGAAGGATTGAATTAACTTCTTTCTAGCTGTAATTAAAACATGTTTTGATGAGTATTTTGGTATGAATAAAGTAATGTTAGTCTTGAAATGGATTTGAGTTGACGGTGGTAGCCTCTAGTTAGAAAAGATCATCGTTTCTACTGAATTAAGTTCGTATTCGGTAATAGAAATATGTTATTCATAATTATTGTTAATATAAGGGTGCTATGATCAAGATGGAATAAAAATGAGAACTCCCTTGCAACGGCAGCAACTACTGTTAATTATTCCTTTAAATTGTCGCTTGATATGGTACATATGAAATTGTAAGTTAATTTTTCAAGGGATTGGTTAGTTGGTATGTAATCTATGATTTTAGTATTGAAGAACTATGAATTTTTCTATATTGGAAGCAGTTATCTCGAGATCTTGAGTTGTTTTAGAAGGACAAATATTTGTAACGAGCTTATTTCCAAGTTTCCGCATTGGTTGATATATAAATGCTCAATTATGTTCAATAGTTGATAAAAAGGGCATTTGTGATAGGGCACGAGCAATAAAATTACGAAAATAATTACGGCAACGGAAAAATAAAAATGAGACATATAGAAATTTACGTGGTTCACCCTTAACTGTTTAGGGCTACGTCCACAAGACCAACTGCGAATATTTCTTCCACTATTAAAAATAGTCTCAACTGTTTAGGGCTACGTCCACGGGATCAACTCCGAATATTTCTTCCACTATTAAAAATAGTAGGCTTACAAAGAGAGTAATATAAAATAGTGACACTCAGAAGTGTTTTCCCAAAAACACCCTAATAATATTCACTATTTTTAAACCCTTAGTTTTAAGAACCCTTTCTTAAAACTAAAACTCTCGAATGAGATTTTTCTCTCTCTATTTTTGGTATATATCAAATGAATCAAAACCTCTCCTATTTATAGGAGAGGTAACGTGAGAGCCGTGTGACACACGGCTCTCCATTTGTCAAGGTTGGCAAAGGTTGGTTGCCAACCTTTGCCAACCCTCCTCTTTTTTTTTTCTTTGTTTTCAAACAGTGTGGGTCCCACTTGAGTGGGCACACCACCACCAACCAACAAATCTCCCCCTGCACACTCAAGTGGGGACGTTAGCCATACCGGCTATCTTTCTGCAAGTAACAAGCTTCTCTGTAGGTAAAGCTTTAGTCATCATATCAGCGCCATTATTATCAGTGTGAATCTTTTCAATCTGAAATAACTTCATCCCAAGATGAATCGCACTCTGGCTATCGCAGAATATCAAATATCGTTCTTGATGAATTTCGAGATCTTCCCAAGATGAATCCAAGATGAATCGCACTCTGGCTATCGCAGAATATCAAATATCGTTCTTGATGAATTTCGAGTTCATTCAAGAACTTCTTCATCCACAGCAATTCCTTGCAAGCTTCTGTTAATGCTATGAATTCTGCCTCAGTTGTTGATAGAGCAACACATTTCTATAATCTGGACTGCCACGACACGGCTCCCCCTGCAAATGTGATTAGATATCCTGATATAGACTTTCTCGAGTCAACATCCCCAGCCATATCTGCATCGGTATAACCGACTAATACTGGCTTCTCATCTCCAAAGCATAAACATACTTTGGTTGGTTGTACCTCGAAGATACCTGAAAAATCCATTTCACTTGTTTACAGGCCCATATGTTCCTTCCAGGATTTTTGAAAGAAACCGACTCACTACTCCGACTGACGTGAGCAATATCTGGCCGTGTACAAAACCATAGCATACATTCCAAGCTTCCAACTGCTTAGCATTATGGAATCTTTTCCAATTTTCTTCCTTCTCTCCATTCGTAGAAGGGCACTTGTTTTGAGCTTAATTTTAAAGTGTTAGCAAGAGGGAACAAACTAACACGCTTTAGAATTCTCCATTTTTGAAAACCTTTGCAGTACCTTTCTCAATGTGATTCTTTCTTGTGACAAACCATTAAATTTCCTGGTCTTCGATTCCTTGTAATCTTTCATGCCAAGAATCTGCTTTGCTGGTTCCCAGTCTTTCATAGCAAAAGACTTACTTAGCTGTCTCTTCAAGCTATTTAATTCTGACAGAGTTCTGACCCAACAATCAAACATATCATCTACCATAGAGCAAAAGAATAATGTAGTCATCATAGATGATTTCTTTACGAAGACACAGTTTGAATTGAAGTTAGTTCTTTTTGTAAGCCTTACTCCCCCATAACAGATTCAAACTTCTATACCACTGTCTTCGGTGCCTGTTTTAAACCATACAAGCTTTTCTTCAACTTACATACATAATTTCTCTTTTTCCTTATTTTGATGAAACCTCTGGTTGCTCCATGTATATTTCTTCTTTCCAAGGCACCATGTAGAAAGGCAGTTCTTTTCACATCCAATTTGCTCAGATTCCAAATTAATACTGGCGGCCTTCCGAGCACTGGTTCGAATGGGATGTTCATTTTTCACAACTGGTTTGAAAAAAGATTTCATTCAAAATCAATAACCCTTTCTTTGATTGAGTCCTTTCACAACTAGTCTAGCTTTGAATCGTGGTTGGGAGCTTGTGTTTTCTTCCTTGCTTGAATCCTGAAACACCTACTTGGTTCTTCAAAGCTTTCTTGCCTTTGGGGCAACTTTACCAGCTCAACATGTTTTATTCTCATGCAAGGATTTCATTTCATCCTTGCATGGCTTCAAAATCCAAGTTCCTTTTGTGTTCACTTTCCATTGCTTCTTCAAAGCATTCAGGTTTCCCCCGTCATCATCAACAACTTATTCATTTGCCTGAATACTAGTAGAAATACATATTCATTTGCTGGATATCTAGTAGATGGTTGTCTGACTCTACTAGACCTTCTTAATGTTTGAGATCCTTCTGGTGCTGGTGGCTGAACATGAGCACCATCAAAATCATCTTTTGGTTCATTCTGATAAGGAACTTCTGGATTTTCTAACTCTGGCATTTTGTTCTTGTGGAACATTTTCTTCATCTCCAACTTGTCTTTATTCTATTGTTGGAGGAACTATTTGCACATCTGTTGAATCATCATCAAATCTATCGACAGCTTGCTTCTGAGTTTTTTCAACATCTTCAATAGTCTGATTTTCAACAAATACAGCATCTCTACT
Organism: Jatropha curcas; assembly: GCF_014843425.1. The sequence continues at coordinate 5,554,181 of NW_023591416.1, read as the reverse complement.
TCGTATCATCTTTTTCTGGACTGGATCAAAAAATCTATAACCAAATTGATATTTGCCATAGCCAATGAATACACATTGTTGAGTCTTGAAATCAAGTTTAGACCTATCATCCTTAGGAATATGCACAAAGACTTTGCAGCCAAACACCCACAAATGATCATAGAAAACATCCTTTCCTGACCATACTCTTTCTAGAGTATCATACTGTAGAGGAACACAAGGTGAATGATTAATAAAATGAACTATTGTAAGAAGAGCTTCACCCCAAAATCTTTTAGACAACTTTGCATGTGAGAGTAAACATCTGAATCTCTCCATCAAAGTTTTGTTCATCCTCTCAGCCAAACCATTCAGTTGTGGCGTCTTGGAGTTGCGGCGTCTTGGGAGGTGTTGTTTGATGTCGAATACCATGCTCTTTGCAGAAAGCATCAAATGGTCCAGTGTATTCTCCACCATTATCTGTTCTGACGCACTTCAGCTTCTTGCCTGTCTGTCGCTCAACCAAGTTTAGAAATTGTTTAAAAACATCTAAAACTTGATCTTTAGACTTCAAAGTGTATACCCATGTCTTCCTAAAATGGTCATCGATAAATGTTACGAAGTATCGATTTCCACCATATGACATCGTCAATGGTCCCATATGACATCGTCAATGGTCCACATAGATCTGAATGTACCAGATCTAACACATTCTTCATTCTAGAAGGCTGAGAAATCTTGAAGGCTACTCTATTATGCTTTCTTGCCATACAATCAGAACATTTCTCTAAATGGACTTTATCCAATCCAGATAGCATGTTGTTCTTGACCAGAGTTGTCATTCCTTTCTCACTCATGTGGCCTAGTCGTTTATGCCACAATTCAACTGCACTGTCATCCTCAGCTACATTAAAAGCATCTCGGGAGAGCTTCGCATGCATCACGTACAACTTTGGATCTTTCTTTCCATTGGCTATCACCATGGAACCCATGGAACCTTTTGTGAGTTTCCACTGACTATTTCTGAAGGTGCACTGACCATTTCTAAAGGTGCTACAGAAATTTTCAGAATCAAGTCTGCCAACCGAGATTAAATTAGAATGCATGTCTGGTACATGCACGACATCTTTTAGAATTAATCTCGAACCATTTTCTGTCTCCAAGAAAATATCTCCCTTACCGACGACTTTCAACAGTTTGCCGTCTGCTATCTTGACCACACCCAGATTGTCTAGTGTGTAAGATGAAAAATTTTCTCTCCGAGATGTTGCATGAAGTGTAGCCCCACTAACAATTACCCAACTGGTTTCCTGGGTTGCAAGATTGATAGAATAGTTGGAACTCAGCAATGACATTGGATTAGCTTCATCATCACTGCTTTCTTCTTTCTTTGCTTTGCCTTTGATCTTCTCCTGATCACTTTTGAACTTCCGACAATACCTTTTAATGTGCCCCTTTTTCCCACAATGATGGCACACAATATTGGCAGATCTGTTTGATTTACCCTGCTCTTATGTCTTGCATTTGAACTTCTAGATTGGCTCCTCCCTCAGGGCTGGTTATTTCTTTTAGCATTTGCTAAAAAAATGTCTGACTGAGATGAAAAAGGATTCTATGCTTTGCGTCTCATTTCTTCATTCAGAACATCATTTTTAACAAATTCCCAGCTAACTCCACTATGTGGTGTAGAGTTTGTTATTGATATCTTCAAAAGTCTCATATCTTCAAAGTCTCCCAAGACTCTGGTAAGGAGGCAAGCACCATAAGACCGAGGATTTTATCATCAAATTTTATGCCCATATTTGACAGCTGGTGAACAGTCACCTACATTTCACTCAAGTGATTTGCTACAGAATTACCTTCCTGGTATTTGAAATTCATCAGCTTCGTCAAATAAAACAATTGGTTGTTGCCGGATTTTGAGGCATATAACTCTTCAAGCTTGTCCCATAATGTTCTAACATGAGTCTCGTTGCAAATGTGGTTGTATACATTATCATCGATAAATTGTCGAATATAGCCGCAAACTTGCTTATGCTCGAAAGCCCATTCTTCATCAGTCTTATCTGCCGGTTTACTTGAACCAAACACGGGCAGATGCATTTTGGTTACCATATGGAGATCTCTCATTTTATTTCTCCATATATGGTAATTTGCGCCATTTAGATTGATCATTTTGCTCGTTCTAGCTTCCATGACTTTTGAGTGAATAGTAACCTGATAGTAACCGTTATATCATGAATAGTACCAAAGTATCGAGAATCGAGAATAGTAACTATACACGTAAATAGTACTATACGTGAATAGTACCTGTATGCGTGAATAGTACTATACGTGAATAGTGCTGGGCTTAACAGTGACGCTCAGCAACATGACGCCAATAGTAACTATTCACCATCAACCACGAGTTACTATTTTACTATTCATCACTAAGTCGATTCTGCAACGTCTTTCCGGGCGGACAGCACCAATGGACTTGTCATAATTTTCTCTTCGTCGTGGTATATTTATTTTCAAAATATATCCACGGATTCGGTACCGCTATCTGACCGGCTTAACCTACCTAAACCTTTGGCTCTGATACCACTTGTTAGGGCATCGGCAATAAAATTACGAAAATAATTACGGCAGCGGAAAAATAGAAATGGGACACACAGAAATTTACGTGGTTCACCGTTAACTGTTTAGGGCTACGTCCACGGGACAGGTCAAACAATAGAAATGGGCTTAACCACAGCGAGAAATTTACGTTGGGTTCACTTTAACTGTTAGGCACCCACTCTGGCCAACTCCCGTGCAAACCCTCAACAACCAAACATTTCTCCACTATTTTAAACATTAAAAATAGTAGGCTTACAAAGAGAGTAATACAAAAATAGTGGCACTCAAAAGTATTTTCCAAAAACACCCCAATAATCTTCACTATTTTTCTGAACGCTAATTTTAAGAACCCTTTCTTAAAACTAAAAAAACTCTCTAACTATGCGACTTCAATCGCTTGTTGGTGTGTCTAAACTGAAGCAAATCAGGAAGTCGAGAGAGCCGTGTATAACTTATTCACGGCTCTCCATTTTGTCAAGGTTGCATGCCAACTTTCACCTAATTTTTTCTTTTTTTTCTTTTCATCACGTGTGTGGGTCCCATTGAATCGGCACCGCCACAACAGTTTGTTAGCTATGATCAAGTTTGATGAGGATGATGATTCATGGAACGTTAAATGGAATTATGAGATCTTAGTTAATAATAAAGGAAATAAAAGAGTGTATGGATTATAGTGTATATGATTATTGAAGGTAAGTATATTGAGATAGTTATACTAGTAGGATATGAAGGTTAAGCAAAAGTCAATTTCAATTTATTTACTAATTTAGTTAATTGTTTATTTGCTTAACCTTATATAGTAAAGCTAAAAAGTTTTGAATTGATGATTAAGTAGTAATATTGTTACTTGGATGGAGGAAGGGAGAATTAATTTGCTTGATTGCCCGATGGATGGGCTGTGCGTAATGATATATATATATATATTTCAACAGAATTTAGGCTAGTAATGTTTAGTGATTACGTAGATAGGCTTAATTTAGTATAACTCTTTAACTTGATTTATTTTTAAATATGGTTCTTTATTAATTCAGTCCTTCCTCTGTATCTATATGTAATCTAGATCGTTCAAGTTCGTCTATCGCTCCTACTAGGCAAATCCCAAGCTACAGCTTCCTCTTTTCTCTATCGCTGTGAGTAATAATACATAGTGCATACCATTATAAGCATCCATACATTATTTATCATATAAAGAAGGTTATAAATGTTAAGTTAGTAATCATTTTTATATTATTATGTTATCATCATTATATTTATATACTTATATTATAATTATATATTTTTTTTATGTTTGCATATTAATTGGTAATTTGATGCATTATGTTGAATAAATTGTTTGATTATTTGTACAATGATATTGTTATGCTTTGTTGGTGTGGAATTGGGGTGAAGTGGGTCACCATGGATTTGTGAGGGCGGTCTTGGATACTGTCGGCCATGGATGGGGAGATCATCGCCCCCGTGTGCATCTGATGATATATAATATGAAAAACCACAGGGTGGCCGCCTGTTGGTATGGAAAAGAAAAAAGAGTATAAAAAAAAAATGAGAAGGCTAGTTTAGTGAGGATTAGACCGGTCGGCTATGTATGTTAGTGAGGATTAAAGACCGGTCGCTATGGTGAATGGTGGATCCGGCACAGGGTGGCCGCCTGTTGGTATGGAAAAGAAAAAAGAGTATAAAAAAAAAATGAGAAGGCTAGTTTAGTGAGGATTAGACCGGTCGGCTATGTATGGTGGATCGGCTCCTTGGTGCACACGTATGAGAGGGCAGACCATATATGAAGACGGCTCGTTGGGGGTTTCGGTGACGCCACTGACCAATTTCCACTTGTTTGATTAGGTGACGGTGCTATTATTTATCGTTGTTATTGTGGTGCCATATATGTGACTGATCGAGTGTTCACTTAATTGCTTTAGGATTCATCTCGTGTGAATATGTGGGTTATGTGCTATTTATTATTGCTCACTGAGTTGTAGAACTCACTCCCATTCTTATTTAAATTTTTCAGAAAGTAGTCTTTCTTTGTTCCTACGGTAATTCTATTTCCTACCACCACAGAGCTAAGAATTAGTTCCTTATAACACTCGCTCTTTCCATGTAATTACTATTTATATGATCAGATTGTAAGTAAATTTTAGTTGAGCTTATTTGTAAAGTGCAATAAAATAGTTACATTTTCAATGTAAAGATTCCGTTAAATTTAGACGTATGCATTTGTGAGCTAGAAACCCATGGTGAGGTTGTTATACGCACACAGGCCTATGATTTACATTTGATTATGGTAATATGATCAAGTCGTGAATTTAAATAAAAATTTTACTTATGTTATTGGCTTAATGTTCATAAATAAGATTTGGGCCTCATTTTAGATTAGTTAATGGTTAAGATTTACTACGGGCTTTGGGAGTCTTCTGCTTACCTAAGTCCTAGTGCTGGTTCAGTCAATGGATTTGGGTCGTGACAATAAAAAACCACTATATTTAGTGGAATCTAAATAGAATTTATACTTTAATTATATAAATAAAAAAGTTGAACGAGTATAATTAATGTGTATCGCATGTCATAAAAAGAACTAATATATATATAATATAGTTATCAAACATTATACAAATGTAATTTATACAAGGAGAAAATATAAATCAAACCTTATAATATATATAAATAATATAGTCATCAAACATTATACAAATGTAATTTACGTAAGGAGAAAATATATATTATATATAGTTTATTTACTAATGTTAATGATATATTGACGGAAAAAAAATAATTGTTAGAACTTACAAGTTTAAAACTCAACCGATAGCACTGAGACTTATTTGAGAAGGATAAAGATTTTAGATTCCACCATTTATTTTAATCTATTAATATGTCCATCATAATAATTTTATTTTTAAAGAAATTCTAAAGCTTTTGAAAGTATTGAAAGGATTTTGTTTGCCAAAAATAAGGAATAATTCTTACTATTTTATTTTGGACATTTATACTTTATACTGTGATCCGCAATAACTTTTTAAGTAATTTTTAACTTTTTGACTAGTCAAAATGTTAAGTGCTGTTTTTCATAGCGTTCGGTAATACAACTTGAATTAGTTTTTAGAGGTTAATGTAGCATTTTATAAAAAAGTTAAAGTCATGTGACGCTTAGTTTATAATGTTCTATGAAAAGTTAGTCAAAAACTGACAGATAAACGCTACTAAAAAAGTTATAAGTTACCAAAACAACTAATTTTGATAAATAAACACTTAGTCAATTGAGTTCTCCTTTAATCCATCTTTTAATTTAGACAAGTTAGATATCTAAATTCTTAATTTAATTAATATATCCTCAATTCAATATGTGATTGTATGGGATAATAACAAATGTTGAGTGTTTTGTACAAACTACAACAGTAGGCTTATTTTTAACTAATAAAGTGTTGATTGAAATTTTAAGTGATTTTTATTTTCGCAAGGGTGAGTTCGATTTTCATGAAGCGTAGTTGTTGAGAGCATGGGAAAAAATCAGCATTATTAAATTAGGTTCAGACATTGATCCTGTTGAAAAACTGGGTAAATGGATCATTAGTTTAACCAGCGAGTAAATGGTTCAATCCGGTTCTATTCTTTAAATGGTTCAAAAGCAAACCGACTCGATTTTAAACGGTGTTGAATTCGGTTTATTGGTTCTCTAGGTTAACCTGTCGGCCAAGACTAGGTTTAGATAACTGAGGGAAAATTATTAATAGTAATATTAAATAAGGGTATGTTGAAAATAAGCTTTTTATACTTTAGAAAAGAAAAATGGGTGATGAATTACTTTTCACTATGTTGAGACTTTCCTCTCTTGTTTCTAATAACAAGCCTTCTTTTCTCCTTTAAACGTTTAAATTTTTTTTTTAGATCCTAGTTTTCTTGCTTAATCACTTCAAATGGAGAACAAGAGCGAGGCAGAGAGGTTGGTTAGGGAGGCTTACCAACGTTTGCAATTACAAGAAACACAAGGGGCTGTGGAGTATGTGGATGAATGTGACCAACATTATCATTTTCCATAAGAATTTGATTAGGAACACTGTATTATGGGATGACTTTAATGGAAAAAACCATTAACTTTATGATTTTTCAACAAGTCATGGCTAGTGTGTGGAGACCAATTAAAGGTATTTTGATTAAAGAATTGGGAAATAATGCTTATCTTTTCCAGTTTGTTCACCATCTGGATGTGAAGAAAGTGATTCAAAGTAGCCCTTGGAACTATCAGCAAATTCCATTGTTGGTGCATAAGCTGAAACCATAGGAAAATCCTCGCCAAGTAGAACTCACAAAGCTGTGGGTTCAAATACATAATGTTCCAAATGGTTTTGAATCTGAAAGAGTAGCTTGTGATGTAGGCAACTACATTGGGGTATTCTTGGAGGCTAACCCTCAAAATTTTCTAAGAATATGGCATGATTTCATGAGAATTCAAGTAGAATTAGACGTACGACAACCATTAAAAAGAAAGCTTTTTATTAAGAAATCAAAAGTGACTGCCTGTTTATCTTTCAAGTATGAAAGGTTAAACACTTTTTGTTATTTTTGTGGCCTTATTGAACATATAGATCTTGCCTGCAAAATGCTTTATGATTTGTCGCAAATTTCAGGGGAGAATTTGCTTATGGCAGTTGGCTTAAAGCAGATTTGAAACGTTCATCGCAAGTTGAAGCTAGGTGGTTACGATCAGAACAAGACTTGTTACAATATGGTAAAGGTGGCGCAGGTGGTGGTCCGGTGCCGAAGGCAAAGATGGGATTTCCTTCAAATGTAGTACGTACAAATACTATTAGAAGGGATAAGATTGATAGCTCTTATGACTCTAGTTCTGTGCATGATAAGGAATTAAACTCACATTTGCATGACCCCATGTATGTTAAAGTTGATACTATTCTAGTGGCTGATCCAAAAAGGAGAAGAGTGGAGAACGTTTCTAAAGTAGGGGAGGAGACTATTTTTGACGTGGATGGGAAGTGTATGGCGGATGAGGTGGTCCCAGACAGTGTTGAAATGGATCCAAAAAACGTGAATTTGGCGGGCTCTAATTCCTAGATCCACCCGAATCAATGAGTACACTAAGTTAGAACTATTAGGGGCTTGGGAACCCCCCTGTAGTTCGGGCTTTAAAGGACATTGTGTCCAATAAGAAACCCAACTTTGCTTTCCTTATAGAAGCAAAAATAAAAAAAGAATAGGTGTTTAAAGTTCAAAAGGATTTGGGTTTTAATGGTTATTTTGTGGTTGATCCAATTGGTATAGGAGGTGGGTTGGCTCTTTTGTAGAGAGAGGCTAATATGGCTCGACTTTCAAGCTATTCTTCATATTTATGTGGAGGTCTGTAAAGAAGGGATGCCACAATGGAGGCTTACAAGATTTTACAGATATGCAGATAGAAATAATAGGAGACTAGAGTGGAATTTGCTTCGTTCTTTAAAAAACAAGTCCTCTTTGCCTTGGTGTACAATAAGTGACTTCAATGATATTTTGTACCTCTCGGAGAAACAAGGACATGAGACTCATCCTAGGTGGCTATTGGAAGGTTTTAAAGAAGCTTTGATGGAGTGTCAACTCCATGATATGGGTTATGAAGGATCACGATTCACATGGGAAAATCGGAGTTCAAATTCTGATGCAGTTAGGGAGAGACTCGATAGGGCGATGGCTATAGGCTTGTGGAAATCAACTTTTAACATGGCCAGGGTATATGTATTGGAAACAAACTCATCTGATCATTGCCAACTCTTCCTTTCATTAGGAATTAAAATTCAAAATTATATATAGAAACATTTCCGATTTGAGAATGTTTGGACGATGGAAGTTGACTGTAAGTAGGTGGTGATTAAGGGCTGGACAAAGGGCAATTTTAGCTCACTGCAACATCGAATTCAATCATGCTCTCAATGTCTCCATTCTTGGGCTAGAGATCATGATAGCTTGCATTTGCTACTCATTAGTAAGGCTATGTCCAGCTGCCTTTAGTTCCATTTTCATGTTTGACATCTCCCTCAAGTGTTGTTTCATGGTTTTATTTGGGAGCTTTTCATAAGTGTCTAACTTTATTATTAACTACCTAAGTTTAGAGACGGTTGTTCCTCTAAACTTTTCTCTCAATGCTATCCACATAGCATTCGTAGTTACATAGTGTTGGTATTCAAAAACAAGATCATCATTCATGAAAGTAATAAGAATGCCTGTAGCAGTAGCATCCTTTTCTTCCAGGCACTATAGGTAGCAACATCTCACCTATATTGGGCGCTATTAGCATTAGCTTCATCGGCCACAGGCTCATCTATAGCCATATTGACAGCCTTTAAAGCTTCTTTCTCCTCTAGGACATAATCCATTTTAAGGTTCCAAATTTGATAATTATCTCCATTCAATTTCTCACCCTTATTAAGTTCAGCTGTGATATTCTTGGTTGCCACGGTTAATGAAAATCTAGAGAAAATAAAAGTGTTAGTTTAACGTGCCTTAAAATATATACATCACTATTATGTCAAAATTTCAAATTAAAATAATAAATATTGTTATTAGAACCAGAATCAAAAGGTCACTATGCTCACAATCATCATCTAATTACTAATAACAAACTTTATTAATTTTAATTTTAAATTGCGCCAAAATAATTCTAGAGGAGAACTTACTTAAAATTCTACCAATCCTAGAATCCCCATTATAAAGTTAAAATACACACAAAAATAAAATAAAACTTCATAATATTCGTTTCAAATAAAAAACATATAATTGATATGTACAAATTACAATACACATAATCATAAATATTATCAATCGGGTTGATATACCAAATAATTCTCCTTGGAATGAACTTTTCAAAAATGATTCCTTTCTAATATAGATGGAATCACTTTCTTAAGCGGAATATTAGAAATAGCCTATCTAGTATTCATTAGGGTATGACCAACACTGAGAACAGAAGTCCTTTTAATATTTCTAGATGGTTGAATAATACCAAAATTAATCCTCCTTGGAAATGAACTTTCAAAAATGATTACCTTTTCTAATATAAGATGTGAATCAACTTTCTTAAGCGGAATATAGAAATAGCCTATCTAGTATTCATGTAGGGGTATGACAGCAGACACCAGAGAACAGAAAGTCCTTTAATATTGCTAGACAAATAATGCATTCTAGTTTTGTCTAATTTTCACCAGGTTGGCTAAGAAAAATCATCCTTCAGATTCTCTTAATCTATAAAGAGCCTCAAACGGTGTTGGAGAGGTATTTCACACAAGGATTTATAAACCTGCTGAATTACTTGTCAAATTTTTTATTTGAGACCCAAACCATAAAGAAAGATTAAGTTTGTGAAATCATGAAAAATTAAGAATTATTTTGTATGTGTCCTAATAATATCATGATCAGGATTTCATCCTATTACTTCCAATATTAATCATATATTTGGACGCCTATGTAGCCAGGCCACACCACTTCTCCTTGAAATTGGAGGTTTGGCATACTTTAAATAATTCTCCTTGGAATGAACTTTTCAAAAATGATTCCTTTCTAATATAGATGGAATCACTTTCTTAAGCGGAATATTAGAAATAGCCTATCTAGTATTCATTAGGGTATGACCAACACTGAGAACAGAAGTCCTTTTAATATTTCTAGACAAATAATCATCTAGTTTTGTCTAATTTTTCACCAGGTTGGCTAAGAAAATCATCTTCATATTCCCTTAATCTAAAAGACTCTCAACGGTGTTGGAAGTATTCACACAAGGATTTATAAACTGCTGAATACTTGTCAAATTTATTTGAGACCCAACCATAAAAAAATTATTTTGTGAATCATGAAATTAATTATTTTTATGTGTCTAATAATATCATGATCAGGATTCATCCTATTACTTTCCAAATTATTAATCATAATTTGACGCCTATGTCTAGCCACACCACTTCTCCTTGAAATTGGAGTTTTGCATACTTTAGGCTTTCCGGGATGATGTCTATTCCTTTTCCGGCGTCTATATTTTTTAAGTATGAGAATTCTTTGCAGTCGAATCATGTTTCCTTTAACACATATAGAAAACACATAAAGAAACACATAAATGAGACACATAGACTATATTTGTCTCGAGCCACACAAAAAAATAATAATTTATAATAATTTTCAAAAATAAATATCACAACCATATAAAATTTTGAGAAGACAAAAAATATTTTTACATCTTTTAGCAAATAAATACTTATATATATATATATTACAAAATTCCAATTTTAACAATGTGCTTAATTCTCATTTCAAGCTTTCAAACATAAGGAATAGGAAAAAAAAATTGAAATTAAGAGATGATATACATATACATCATCTTCATCACATGAAAACAACCAAAAAATGCAGAAATTTCAGTTTCAAACGTGGTCAAGGTGTCAACTTACGACCCTATAACTTCATGTACTACTTTTCGTTTTATGTGACATCTACGGGGATAGAAAGTACTCATGTGATACTATAAAAACATGTATATAGCAGATCATAATTCACTTAAATGCATAATTCGAAATTGGCCTAAATTTTGAAAATTGTCACAGAATTCTGAAATTTCCAGATTTCACATTTCATATGGCATACTTTGCATGTTCATAACTTTTTCTATACTGAACGAAATTCAATGATTCCAAAGCAAAATGAAAGAAGAAATGTAATACTACAAATATATGTAATTTAAATGGCATATCAAACACATTTATGCAGTTGAAATTAGCCTAAAATATTCCAAATTATCACTATGGAAAAAAATTCAAATAATGGAAAGAACATGTGAGATTTTGCATCAAATACATAGATAAAAAACTGAGGCTCTGATAGCCAATGTTATATATTGATGAATTAAAGACATTAATTCATAATTTGCACAGAAAATTACTAACCATAGATACCTAGTGCTTGAAGCAAAATCTTCTCCTTCCTTTCAATCAATGCTAGGATAAGTGATTTTACTACAAAATCACTTGGATTCACATCCTTATTCACTTCTATTTGATGTGTTTTTTAGAGGAGAGTTTTTTCTTTCTTTTCTTTTCTGTTCTTTGCTGAAAGGAATCATTCTTCTTCCAAAAAAAACAGCTACATATATATATTTTTTTGTATATGGAGGAAGTTATCCAGTTCTTGGGGAGTTATTCCCAGGAGGAATAACTTCCTTATCCAATTCACATTGATACGAGTTCGGGTCATAGTCATGGACGCCTCGACCCGATCCCATTTCTCACATAAACTCTATGGTTATAATTAATGAAATATTATGAACTTCCTTATGTTAATTATATTATTACATAACTTCATTATATGAGGATTCTATGATTGGTAAAATTATATTAAATTCTAGTCTAGTATAATTTTGGCTCAAAAAAAATAAAAAAAAAAAGAAGAAGAAGCAATAGCTTACAGGAAAAATATTTCTTGATTTCTTCCCTTTAAAGAGATTTAATGAGGCTGTAGAAATATATCTTTTAATGTAAATGATTACAAATATATACAAGTATATATGAGAGAAATCAGCATATAGGATAAGAAATAGGAAAGTTGAATTACAAATAAAAGATAAAATTCCTAAATATAGTTAACTTCTTGATTTGGTGTGATCTGCAATAATCTGTGATGCACAAGCACGTGAGAGGCTTGATATTTTTGCGTTTCGAAAATATTTCGGAAATAGAAACACCCGAAAACGGCTCGGAAAGTGTTGGGTTTGTTTCTGTAAATATTGAAAATTGGACATTCGTTTCCCTTCCCTGGAAACTTTTTTTGCATTAAAGAAAAAAAAAATCAAATTTCAAATCCAAATCAAATTTGGATGATTTGCAAATCCTATTTGGGAAAGCACAAATAATCCTACTTTTAATTTCAATATTCAAACTTTAAATTTAATAGAATTTCATTATCTTTTTCATTTTGACATTTCAATATTTTGCTTTCTTTTTTCATTATTGAGTATGGAACTTATAAACATTTTTTCCCTCTTTTCGATATGATTTATAATGATTTATTTTTAGTTATAGTTAGAAAACTTTATCTACGGTTGATTGTCCTTTAAATATTATAAACATACTCTTTCTAAATTATTTTTATATTTATTCCTATATTTTAAAATTTTATAAATAAACCTTATATTTTTATATTTACACGTTTTCCCACATTTCTATTTCCTATTTTTTTGTAAATGCCATTTCCCCGGTCCGTTTTCGTGTTTAATTTTTTTTTTTTATCCGTTTCCGTGTCCGTCCATCATAGGCTATAATTGTGTTATTACGGCCCCGCAAGTTAGGTGTAAGCTAAACAATACCTAACTTGAGAAGATGAAGCTGGAAAAGATGCTTCGGCTGAGCTTTGGTGAGAGAATCTGCTAGCTCATTAACAGAGTGAACATGAAGAAGTTTGATGTCATGTTGTTGCACTGGTTAGAGAAGTGACAGAGAAAGAAAGTCAATTACTTTTATTGCAACAACACAAATTTACAATAATCAAAATTATTGGACTTGGAAAACGGTAAGGAAAAAGAATGTAAAACAGTCTTAAGAGTTTTAAGGTTGGGATGCCCTAGACGACGATGCCATAGACACAAACTTGGAGCAGAAATAGCTAAATTGGTGGTGAAAGACAACTTTGATGGATGAGATTTCACTGATGGCCAAACATACAGATCATCATTATTCAGTCGGCGCAGAAGAGGAACCCCGAAAGAAAGAAATTTGGAAACAAAAATTAAAATTTTCTTAATGTCAGTGTTGTCAAAAATACGATTTGACACGTAAAATCGTACGATATTACGAGTCAAGTTCTTGAAATAGTGTTGAATCGGGTATAAAATCGAAAAGTGATAGAATTAATGTAAAATCGGGTTAAAAAAGGTAGAATAGGTAAACTCGATAGACTCGTCAAACTTGTTTCAGATTTAACAGCTGCTTGGATTTTGGCAATTTCTAATCCTTGGCCCAAAATTTTAACAAATAAGGGCCTTTGACTCAAAAAATTAACTAAGCCCAAGGTTTGAAGTTATTAAACGGTGTAGTTTCACATCAAAAATTAGGGATTTAGGTGTCAACAAATACTTGTTTTTCTTCTTCTGCGTCTCGATCCTCGCACTCTCAAGCCAGACTCAACTCAAACTTTTGCGCTTTCTCCAGAATGTCTCTCTATTGCAGCAATGTCAACTTTACTCTCAAAGTCAAGTAAAATCTATGACTATTATTATCAAATTCCTTCTGTCTCTGTAAGAGGGATTTATTGGATTTCCCTTTTTGTTAACTTTAATGTTTGATTTCTATTTGTACAGATGTATGTATTGGATTTTATGGGTTTTGGATTTTTGTTTCTTTACTAATGGGGATTCTAGTTATTGGTTTTTGTTTCTTTTCTATTTATACAAATGCATTTGCTTTGATTTTTGTTTCTATGACTATTTTCTTTACACTGGCTGCTTTTATCTTTATTTTTTCCTTACTAAAAGATAAAAACATGTCTAACTTTTTTTTTAAAGGAAATATGTAAAAATTATTAAGTATAATCAATTCTTTTTTTTGACAAGTTATTTATAATCAGAATAAATCTTTATCTATAATTTATTTTTGGACAATTTATTTATAATCAGTAATTAATCTCAGTATGTAACGTTTATTATTGATAGTCTTTAATTTATCTATCTTTGATTTTTTCTCCTTTTTTTTATATTTATTATTTTTATTTTTGACTTATTAGAGTTGTACATATGGAGTTGTATTACTTTGTTTTAGGTGTTTGTAAAATCTTACGATTTTACGATTCGATTTTACATTCCGATTTTGTGAACTGTCACCGATTCCAAGTAAAAAAGCGAGTTTGACAACCTTGCATAAGACATTATGTAAAGAAAAATTATGTGTAGTTGAAGGTAGAGAAATGGAACCCGTGTGAGTGATAGGGATACCATTACCATTGCCCAAAGTGATGCTTTCACTACTAGTGTAGTCATGAGGAGGTATGAGATTTAATGCATTATCAGTGACATGGTGATTAGCTCTACAGTCCAGAACCCAAGAGTTAGAATCTTGGTAATTGCTAGCTGTAAATATAGCTTTGGCCTCACAATGCTTATGAGAACGTGAGCGGCATTCACTAGAAATATGTCGAATTTTCCAGAGAGTTGACATTGAACCTTAGGTTGTGAGGAGTTTGGATGTTGAGGTTGCCAACCTTGTGATAATTGCTGATTATAATATTGTCTTGGAGTACTATATTGTGGAGGGCGATACTGATTGTAAAAGGGTCGGTGTGGAGATTGATTATTCCATTGGCGAGGTGGTCTTGGGCTTGAGTGAGAAGAACCGGTCGCTTGAGCAACTTGAACAGTAATTAGAGTAACATGATTCTTTGCATCCTCATGTTTGAGAAACATTTCATGATTTGCCAATTTGTCATACAATTCTTCAAGACTGATTGGGGAATCTCGGGCACGTATGGTGGCACTGATTTCTTTACAGCCAAGACCAAGACCACTAAGAACCTTGGCAATTAGTTTAGTGTCATTAGTTCGAGATCCAAAAGCAACTAATTCATCAGCAATTGATCTAATATCACGCATGTATTCAACAATAGATTTGATCTCTGATTGTTTTGGCAAGAATGTCATAAAGAGTGAAAATGCGAGTTTGATATTTATTTGCATAGGTGGTGTGTAAATGACCCCATGCCTATTTAGAGGTTGAAGTAAAGGCAATAGAAGGTGGAATTGTCAATTCAACAGAAGCCATCAATGCATTTCGAATGAGATTATCTTGTCTAAACCAAAGTTTGTATGCAGGATTGATAATTTCTTATTCTTGGTGCTTGATTATAGGAGAAGGAGGGTGTTTCGATCCATCAAGATAGAAGAGTAAATCATAGTCACACATGAGGGTAAAGAATCATGCCTTCCAAGTTGAAAAATTTGCACTACCAGAGAGCTTGATTAGTCATTGTGATGCAGGATTAAAGGTGATAATTTGATTACTTTGTGAATTTGCTTGAGTGGAGCCAAAATTAGCAGAATTGACAATGGTTGGAGATGTTGACAGGATTTTATCAGATCGGTCAGTTGATTGCATCATTTTTTTTCAGAAGAAAGAAAACCCTAGATAAAAAATCTCGTGAGAGAGAGGGATGCTCTGATACCATAAAGAGATTTAATGAGGCTGTAGAAATATATCTCTTAATGTAAATGATTACAAATATATACAAGTATATATGAGAGAAATCAACATACAACAGGATAAGAAATAGGAAAGTTGAATTACAAATAAAAGATAAAATTCCTAAATATAGTTAACTTCCTGATTTGGTGTGATCTGCTGTAATTGTGTTACTACCCTTGTCCTCCACTTAACTCAATCTGCAATTAAAAATTTTCATTTTGATTAACTATGAATAACAAGGACTGACAGTGATTTTTCGCGAGTACACGAAATCGCAAACAAATAATAAAGAATGAGTAGAGTATCGATCTGCAATTTAAAATTTGTTCATTTGATAACTATGAATAACAAGGACTGACAGTGATTTTCGCGAGTACACGAAATCCGTCAAAACAAATAAAAAGAAAGAGTAGAAGTATCGTTCCCACGAGGAAGTATATCCAATTATAATTGTGTTAACCCTACCTATTATTTAAACGATAATAAGGAGAATTATTTAAGAAGTGAAATTAGAAGAAAAACAAAGAAAATAAAAAGAAATCAAGCAAAGACAATTTGATGAAAAAAGAAAATCGAAGGATTAAAAAACTACTAGGGATTTGAACTTCACTTAATTCTATCCCATCTAATTCTATTAGTTCGTTGAGATCAATTTAAATTTTTCCAGAATAGGGGGAAACCACCCCTATAAATCCACTAACCAAGCTCTTCCTATATTAACGTTAGCTATTTTAACACCGGTCTAATTACCTATCTTCAATAAGTGCTAATCAAACATGAATTAAACATCATAAGTTTATAGTTGTTGTTTTGGGAATCATGATCAAAAAGTCATTAACTATGAAAACCCCCCATAAGTCAAACCATATAGTCGTCCGCAATCAAATTAATTTTCACATGTAATTTAATTAACATTTTTCAATATCAAAAACGGCCTTTTTCCGATAGTGGAATTACATGAAATAAGATCAATCCAGGGGAGAAATTCTTGCCCTAGAAACATAAAGTTCAAATACAATAATAAATTATACTTTGAACAAAGAAAAACAAATCTAATATTATAAATTGGAAAAGAAATTAAGCTACATCAAATCCCTAGTATAGGAGTTTGGTTCGACATAGTAATTAAATAAAACTCAATTAAACTTGTAAATACTCCCATAAAGAATAATAAACAAAAAGAGAGTTTAGAAATAAAAACTAGTCAACGATAGACTTGAACGACTTCCTTGACTCTTGACACCAATCTTGAATACTTGAATTCTATGTAGAAAATAATAGAACAAGAGATGGAATATACAGTGAATGGATTTGACCCCTGATCATGGACCCCTGATCATGGCTAGTCTCTCTCTTTATATAGACTTTCTGGAATATCCTCGTGTAAGTTTTGGAAAGTGAATCTCTATTGAGTAAGAAATCTTTTGGAGATAAAAAACTGTTTAAGCTTTATATTTCTTCCCAATTAGGACTCTTCCAGTATCTAAATAAGATTTAAACTTGATTAGCACATTAGAAAAGCATCTCATTCGGGTCCATGCAAGCGACATGGGCTAGAGTTATCGTGTTTGGCCCAATATGAAGTCAGGCATTCAGCACGGGCGTGCTATCCGGCATGGCTTGGGCGTGCTAGCCTTTGCTTAGGAACACTCTTTTCTGTATTTTGTAATTTTTGGCGGTTCCTATAAAAAATGCAACAAAATTCTCAATATCAAGTGAATGTGATCATGGAAGGTTTTAAAAAAAAAAAACAATAAATAAAACTAATAAAAACAAATAAAAGTAATAAAAATACTAAACAAATAAAACTATATAAAAAATACTATAAAATAACACATATCAAGGAACGTATAGTATTTTTTTTTTAATAAATATGGTGTGATGAAAATTTATAATATTTTTTAATATATATATATAAATATCTAACTCTTTTTCCTTATAGCAGTAAGATGTTTAGATCAAATACTTGAATGTAATCCATTGTTTTTTCATCTCTTATGTATTGGTTTTTTTTCAAAAAAAACTTGGTTAGTTATATCCCTATAGCCAATTTGAATCGTTATAAATTGGATAATTTCTTTAAATATTATTATTAGAAAAAAGTCGCATTTATTATATTTTTAAATATTCTATTGATTGAAGTCTTGGTAAAAGATAAAGTCCACGAGATGATTGAATCTTGGTAAAAGATAAAGTCCACGAGACAATACTACTTTACAAAATAAATTATAATATGGTTATAATTATGAGTTTTATTTTGCATTAGAGCAATGTCTCTAAATATTCCTGGTCAATATTCTCCTCATCATTGGACTATGATTAGAGCTATTGAGACTAATACATATTGTGTTCTTTCCTTAGGAAAGTAGATGTTCTCATAAGCTGAGATATATGTAATATCTAAAACTAATATGTAGGTGCTTGTTATTTAAAGAAGTCCACTGAATTGACCTGCATGAAAATTCCATAGGGAGAGTTACCTATGTCTATGGAATACCCAAGTGATGGTTGTATAAGTGATCCTTTGACTTGAAATTACTAAGCTATCTTGTATGAGAGTGACTATGTTTTGATTCTTTGTTCCCATTATTCATTCATGAGTCATAAGCAATGATATTTTGGACATAGTAAGAACTGTATAGAGATATTTGTGTAATTATGAGATGATTCATTACCCTAGGTCAATCAAGAAAAAAGTTCTAATTATTCTATATCAGTATTGATTAAGAAATCCTTGTGTAAAGTAGAATGAAAAATGAAATTAGCAAATTAGATTTGAAATTTCATTCAAACGATCAATGGCTAAGATTAAGAGAACTAACATGATTTAGTAAAGCAGACACACTCTATGCATGATTACTAAATCATAAAATTAATGATAAAGGGATATTAATTACATTGATAAATCATACACTAAAAGGTTAAGTCAAACCACTTTGACTTTCTCAATATTTGGATAGTCGTTACATGTTGCTAGACAATGTACTTGACCTTTAAATATTAATTAATTAATTCACTTCATATTTGTTGCCAACATATTTGAAACCTAAAAGGTCACATACATAAAAATAGATATGAGCAAGTGAAAATGAGAAATCGAATCAAATATGACTTGATTTCAAATAAGTTTTGTGAAATTAAGGATAAAATTGTAATCTATATTTAATTATAATTTTACCTAAATTATTAAGAATTGACTTAATTGATTCATGTCTAAAATTTATTAAGATAAATTTTAGATTAAACCTAATATTTTAATTATGATTTATTTACTTAAATAGTTAAATAAATAAATAAAATTGATTAAATTGAAAAATAAATAAAATTGATTAAATTGAAAATCTTATTACTATATGTATTATGATTTATTTATTTAAATTGTTCAAATAAATAAATAGTGACATATATATTTTAGTTATAATTTATTTATATAGAAGGTTTAAATAAATATTTATAATTAATTTATTTATGACGTAGAGTTTTCATATATGAGGTTTAAGACACATTCTAAAGATTGTAGGAGTTGTTGCTCATAGCCACAAAATTAAACATAGAGCGTATGATAGCTAGCACCATTATACACTCTAATCTTTCAATCCTCTAAAATAGTTTTAGAATTTTTTGATTGTCCATTCGTGTGGATACTACTAGAGGCTGGACACTTGAACGGCTTAGGGTTTGCGATAACATAGCTCCATAGATTGGAGTTTCGAAAAATCTGCAAAAGAGTTATTATTCTAAATAATTTATTGCTTTAATCATTTAAACGTACCCCCTGTTGGTATAATTATTTTGTTATAAATATTTTATTCCGCTGTGTATTATTGATATTGAAACTCAACAAAATTATGATTACCTTATAATAAGTGGTCAATGATATTGCTTGTTTGCATTTTGTACTGGTTTATTTATAATTAATAAATATTATTTGCAAAAAAAAAAAAGAGCAAATAAAATGCTAAAAAAGGGAGTACCAAGTTGACATTTATAAAATTTCTCTTTATTTCAACTTTGTATATAGATACATAGATATAAAAATAAAATATTATACATAATTTTTAAAATTAAAAATTTCCTTCATCGCACACACATATATGTTTATTTTATTTAAAAATAAATTTTAAAAAGTAAAAATTAAAAATTCTACATTTTAAAAATAAATTTTAAAAAGTAAAAATTAAAAATTCTACATGGTTTAATTATGTATATTCTATTTGAAATTTTATTTTTAAAAAATATATTCAATCAAATCATACAAACATACAAAAGACTATTAATAAAAAAATATATTTTTTATCTCTCTCCTTAACAAATTCTTTTAAATTATAATCAAAATAGAATTAAATATTTAAAAAATAAATTTGAAAAACAAAATATAAAGATTTTCAAATGTCTCATCATCATATATATTTAGCAATATTTTGAGAACCAGACCGGTCATTGAACCGGTGAAGACAGGGTTTCGTTGAATCGGGACGTTCAACCGGGTTCAATATGATTCAATCGGATTTTTTTATATAAGTTATGATCCAAACCGTGGGCCAGATCGGCACTAGGGCCCAGATAAGCTTAAGGCCCCCGAGACCTGTAGTAAGCCTTATTTATGAAAACTCATTTCTTTTAATAGCTGAATCTAGGAAAAATAAGCCCATATTTCGACGTTATTTAGTAAATCTGTCAAATTATATCTTTGGCCCAGCTTTAATATCTCATATAATTCTTAGCTCAGACTTATATATATATATATATATATAATTCACTTCATTCATAATATGGGCAAATTGGTCTATTCATAACCTTTAAAGAGGCAAATAAAATATAATTAACTGGTTTACTGACTAGCACACTATTAATTTTTACATAATAAGATGTAAAGCAAAAGATCCTAATTGCGAAGCCCGATAAATGGACGCAGATTGTTCACACACACAATACTATATATATTAACATTGTCAAAAGCTGAAAATTACTATTGAGTCTCTGCGAAGAAGGATGCAGAGCTTATTTGGATTAGCAAAATGTCTACCTCCTGGAAAAATTTAAAGGAAAGGGTTGAGTTTCACAAACTCAGTGAATAATAATAAATAATGCATAACCCAAACAGTCACATAAAATACTTTCCAAATTGTATAATGAACACATAATTAATCATGCTTATGTCACAGCATCAGAATCTTCAACGATGTCACCTTCAAGTAAGCACATCAAATGGAGATTGGTCAGTGGCATCACAAAACCGCCCACAACCCGTCCTTACACATAGCCTATCCTCTCATACGTGTGCACTAGGGAGCTGATCCTTATACATGACCAACTAGTCTAATCCTCACTTGACCAGTCCTATCTGTAACGTCTTGACTTTTGAAATTATGAATAATAGCTTACTGGATTGCTAATTGGTACCAAATTAGAGTTTTGGTATGAATTTCGATTCGGATAAGTTATTTTCCTAATTATTGAATCTTAATTATGATTCATGCATTACATGTCATTAGTTTGATTATACATGCATTAAGTGATTTTGGATTGCGAATTGTGGAATAGTACCTTAGGAAGCCTAATTATGAGATTAGATGCGATATAGTTCTAATTGCACCTAGTTATTTGAATTTGGGATTGACAATAATGTTAATTTGATTTTAGAATATTTTTCTAAATTAATATGATTTTCCCTATTTATTGAGTATTTAAATGATTAAATTGGTACTTTAAAATAATTAATAGTATTTATAAATCATTATTTGTATTTATTATTGATTATTAGAATTTATTGATCATTGGTGATATTTATTAATAAGTATTATTATTTTGAGAAATTAATTGTTAAAATACGATTTTTACTTTAATTCATTGGGTTTTAGCTTTTTAATTGGGTCTTAATTTAATTAAGTGGGTTTAGTGTGTGTGGGCTAACTTAATTAATATAAAAATAAAATAAATAATAAGAAAAGGGTTAATGCTAAAACCTAAAAGAGGAGGCCGACACTCTTTGAGGAAAGAGGGTGCCGCCCCTCTCTTCACACACAAACGCCAAAGAGGAAAGAAAAAGGAACAGAGAGCTTTCTTCTTCTTTCTGTGATTTCTACCATCAAATCTATAAACAAAAAATAAATCAAGTATTAGTTAGCTAAGATTAGTAAGTTAAACTAGCAAATCAAGGGTGTAATTAGGCTATAGCTGCAGAAAGGGCATTTTGTAAACAAGGTAAGTCTCTGTTTTGCAATCCGTGAATCTGTTTTCAATTCTAATTGTATATTCAAAATCTGTGTAATTAGGAGATTTCAAATCTCTAATTATTGTATTTTGTCTACTTTGTTTGTGTTTTTATGCCGTAGAGAAGGGTGAACCTTCTAAAGTTGATAAGGGCAAAGGGAAGGCTTGAATTTGCTATTGAGCTTGCTATAGAGTAATTAGAGGTTAGTACTCTTCAATTATATGTTTGATTTGATTATTGTTTATGTTTGTGTGATTGTGATCATGGGGATATTTGGATTTTCCTTAATTTTGGTAAGATTATGCAAGTTGTTGAGTATAAATTAACAATGTGGTGTGAAAGAATTTAAAAGAAATATAGTATCTTAAGGTTTATGGTGAATGTTTGATGTTTGGCTCTTGGATTGATGATTAATACTATCTTGAAGTTATTTTGATTTGTTCTTGTGTGTTGAACCATTTGAGTTTGCCTTATACTTTATTTTAGTGTCTTGAAAGATTGTATTTGGGTTTTTAGTAAAGTGATTGGATTGATTGAGTTTGATGAGGTGATTGAAATAACTAATGTTCCTTGAGTATTTCTACTTGTAATAAATGTGTATCTATGTAGTTTTAAGTGTCAATGAATATTTTGTTCAAGAAGGATTGATATGCTAAGTTTAAAGGCTTAAAAATGGTAAAATTTCGTAACAGGAAAACCAAGATTGCACAGCCATGCTTTCTAGCGCGCCCAACTTGTGCTCTTTATTGACCTGTGTGTGTACTGAAATTGGCCTTCTAACATGACCATGCTTTTTAGCACGCCTAAGCAATGCTATCTGGCACGACCATGCTATTTAGCACGCCCAACCCGTGCTTTTTACTGACTGTTGGTATGATATGTGCTTTTTTGGCATGGCCATGCTGTCTAGAATGTTATGTTTTGAACCTTCAAATAATGCTTAAACACCCTAAATGTATATATAACGTGTCTATGAGGTAATCTTTCTTTAAACCCTTTTCTAAATGAGACTACAATCTCATATGATAACCTAAGCATTGGTTAAGTTGTATGCATGACTAAACATATTGATGAAAGGATCTTTATGATGGCTTGATCTAGATAAACATGATTAGGGTTTGACTTGTATGACTGATGAACTACTGTGAAATGTGTATATACTTTTCCTATGTTTGACTATGATATAATAGTACTAATTTAGTATTATGCTACGGAAAGATTAATGCTATGCACTAGGTACGCTTACTTACTTGACTACTTTAGTAATATTGGAATATGTTAGATCAGGATGGATATGGTTGACTTGAGGTGTTTGAAGTTCACTATCCTATGGATATGAGATTATTATGTATGTACATGTGTAGACGCTCAAATTTTGCTCCTAAAGGCTCAGTGATGATAAACCATTTTTCACATAAGTTTGGATTGAGATTCCTGATCATCCGAGATTTGCCAGAGGTTCGGCTTTGCTCGGTTTTACATTGCCCAGCTCTACTCCGAGCGCCACGAGAGGGTATGCATGATCTTCATGTGTTTTTGCATTCTTCTTTATTCTTTGCTCACCTTTTCTTGAGAGGGTATGCATGATCTTCATGTGTTTTTGCATTCTTCTTTATTCTTTGCTCACCTTTTCTTACATATCTCTGTTTTTACAGGACCTGGAGATCGGGAGGCTGCGGAGGCATCAGTCTCGCCAGTCTAGTGTTGTGAGCCGACTCTAGGAGGAGATGGAACGGCTCCGGACGAGGTTGGAGGTAGAGGGGATCCCCTTAGACTCCTTTGATGAGGACGATGACGGCTCTTCCGATGACGCACCACCATCTCCACCTCCTCAGGCGGCTGCTGGTCCGAGCCGTAGGCGACGGTAGCCCTGCTCCCGTGTCTCAGCCATTTTGGAACATTTTTTGAACATTTAGTGGTTTTTTAGGATGATTGTACGGTTATACTATTTTTATGATATCATTTACACATTTTTTTTTGTTTTTTTTTTTACAATATTTTGCTTTTACAATATTTTGCTTTTATTACATTGTCATATGTGTTTATGTTTTGCAACTGTGAGACCTTATTCCTGCAAAAACAAAATACAAACACAACAACACAAAATAGCGGTGTCCCATTTATTTATGAGAGTAGTCCACCTTGTTAGCAGTCAATGAACTGATTTATTATAATTAAACAAATAAAATGAAATGAAATAAATAAAGAATAAGATAATGAACTTAAAATGAAATACGACAAAAATTAATTCCTAAACAGAAGCGGATCGTAGTGCTTACCTGACAGGGCGGTTAATGTGGTCATAAAAACTCAACCTCCTTATTGTACAAACCGTCCTTCTTATTGATTAATGCGGATTTAAATGCTCACCAGCTGGAGTAATCCATACATGAATGTCTTTCCAACTACCATTGACAGTGGATATCAAGTCGAGTAATGATGATGCTTCGTTCATCGGTTCCTTTACACTTCTATAAATAGAAGCTTCTCTTTACATCTTCTTCACTTCCAGCATTCAAAGCAGATCAGTTTCTTAAATAACCTTTTTCCATGGCCTTCACTTTCCATGGCTTGTCATCGTCTTTCGTCCAATCCATCCCGGACGACCTACGTGGCAAATTACCTCCTATGAGAACCAACCGTTGCTGAAAATATTTCAAGGACTTAAACACCAGGATGAGGTACGGAGTCAGTATAGCGAGCAATTGACGAATCCCGGAACCGATATGCCAGGCACAGGGAACAGCAGAGCGGCGATAGAGCCATCGACGGAAATAAAAAAAATAAAAGAAGAAAAAAAAATAAAAAAAAAAAAAAAAAAGAACAAAAAAAAAGACCCCGACCATGGCTTCTTGGTCTTGGCAATTGTTACTTCATTTTAATCCTAAAACACCATGAAGACTCTGAAGTAACTCCGACCTACGAGGAGATATGTGCCGTGATAGATCATCATCCTGAACAAGACGAAACTCCGGCTTTACCCCCAGGTCCTAGGTATGATCTAGCTGAGATTGTGGCCCTGTGTCCGATTTACCTTCCTGATGGCATAAGCACAGATCAAGGCCTTCCCTTGGAGCTTTTCCTGAGCAGGGTTCTGCCCATGGATCTAGATCCCTCTTGGATTCGAGCTTGCTGCTTCTTGCTGTTGAATGTGTATTCCATGAAGAATCGCCGGCCCGAAATTGGAGATTTCTGACTTCAGACCGTTGTTCGTGACATGCAAATGTACCATCATACTGTCTTCATGATGATCATGGGAGAAACGATGTGTTGGGTTAGGGATATCGCCCTTCACGTCAACGGTCACATCTTCATGTTCATCCAATCGCGGTTGCACTGTTATTGCAAGCCAGGCTCTAAGACAAGATTAAGCCTGATTCCTCCTATCTCCAGCTGCCGCTTTCAATTCCAACCTAGTGGACCTGCCACTTTCAATCTCTGGTCCGTCGGAGACGCTCGATTTTGGGGATAACCCTACAATTCCGATGACTTGTCCTTGGGGAGATCAAGAATCTGGTCACAATACCGAAGTATAAACCTCAATTAAGTGCTGTATGCCAATCTATATCGCTTACTGGCCTATTTCCCAGATTATTTGGGATGAGACAGCGTGTTCCCAGAATCCACCCATAACTTTGAAAGTGGTCTATAACACCGGTATCTGTTGGCAATTTGCCCGACCGGTTGCAGATCGAGACCACCATGTAAACTATGTGAAGACATGCAGGACAACCCAAGACACCTGCAATATGCAACTGTTCTTTACCCCATGATGACGTATGCTCTGGTGAAGATTGGGCGCTCTGCTGATAGTCCCCACTAAATACTGTTGTTGTTGCTTGCTTTTTTATCTTCTTTCCCCTATGCTCAGGCCAATGAGTATTAATTTATTTGCTTCCTTTTAAATTAATGAATCCCATGACTCTGTCTATGAATATCTGCATCACATGAATCACAAAAGACAAATAAATCTTTTCTTCGAATCGTTGCTGTGTTAGTTATTTGGGGGACTCCTGCTCGGTTAATTAAATGAAAGCTCATAAAAGGAAATGAACTTATTCTGTAAAGATAAAAGCTTACATGGGAATGACAAAAAGAAATGGGGGGACTATTTTATTAACCTGCACAAATAGACAAAAATAACAATTATTCTTCTCGTATGTGCTAAATGAGTACTAAGTTGTTATTAGTTTTTGCTCAGGAAATCACTGAGACATGGGTTCTCCTTCCTGATTTTGGAAGAATCATGTGTTTTTTAGGCAGGACCAACACCAGAAACATTTTAAACCAGATGATCGATCTTTGATCAAAATAAGCAGAAGAAGAAGGTCTTGCATATTTTGAACCATACCGGAAAAAAAAGAAAAAATTTTGGAAAATTCAAAATCCGTTATTAATCCTTACTTCTTTTCAACATTATATACAGAAGAAGATAAAGTTTATTTTAATAACAAATGGTCATTTGTTCAAAACATTCGGTTTTCCTATTCTCCCTCGATCAAGTTGATGCGTTGAGCAACCAATTCATACAAATTTCTTATCGACGAATGCAAAGGCAATGGATTCTCGTATTTAAACTAAAGCCACCACCACGTGATCCCGAAATTTGTTTTATTTTATTTTTTATATTTAATGGCTCTAACTTTGCCTAGCCCGCCCTTTTTCCGGGTTTTTCAACCTAAGCAAGCGTTAATTCTTTGCCCTAAGCCCGCCCTTCGGGTGTTCAACTTAGCTAAAATTTTTTTAATTAATGCGAATCATCATTTAGTCTTTTTATATTTGTCCTGGTTGACAATTTGTTGACAAGGCATTCCCTTCCATGGTGGACTAATTCACGGTGCCTTTGCTAAATTAAACTTCCTGTAACATCTGAATGGTCCATGCCAGTTGGGTTTAAACTTCCCCACCAGGATGATTCCTGGGCTTCGTTCCATATCTGACAAATTACCAATCTCGTTCTTTAAAGCACTTGGATGTACCGTTTTGTTGTAGAAATTGCAATCTTCTTTTTCTCATCTGATCCGGAATCGAGCACAGTCTTCTTTCCATCTAAGAGTGCTAGATCTTCCATACCTCTTCTGACCCATCTCCTCCAGTCAACCTCTACAAAAACCCTGAGAGACTCCTTTCGAGCTCATCGGTAACAACTTTGCCTCCATTCCATTACAAG
The DNA here is from genome assembly GCF_014843425.1 of Jatropha curcas. Next base: position 5,527,033 of record NW_023591416.1, on the reverse strand, counting down.
TTCAAAAGGAGAGGCCTCCAATTCGGACTGATTTGAAAATGGTATCAGCGATGCCCAGAGCGCGAAGGGACAGTTTTCTCGGTCCCAGCTCTGTACCCTTCACGGACATCTTCGATAGGATCTCTTTGATCTCCTTATTCGCAGCTCCATGAGATCCATTAGCCTGAGGCGATAAAGGAGAAGAATGGTGATGCCACCGTTATATCTTATAAAGGCAACTGGCCAAACATCTGCTTGAAAAAGAGAAGCCATTTATCTTATACTTAGTTGATGGGCACACCAGCAAAGAAAATATCTGTCATGAATCTAGCCACATGTTTGGCTGTTAAGTGTTGTAAAGACTGTGAGCTCAATGCCATCTAAGAATAGTCAAACTGCAACCAATATATATGATGGCCATTCCGATGCTGCTGGCGAGATTTTGCCGATGACGTCTATGCCCCATGCAGAAAAGGCCAAGAAGAGTTGTCGGATGGAGTTCAACAGCAAGAATAACGTGGCTTTTATGTCATGATATTGGCAAGCCTTTGAATGACGCATATACTGAAACACATCACCTTCCAGCTGCACTCCAGAAATAACCTTTGCTCATGATTTAAATTTTCTAAGGCTCATGCCGCTTAAACTTCATGGACTTTTCTCATTATGTCTTCTCCTTCTATTTTACTCACGCATCTTAGCAACATCCCATCCCAAGCTCTTCTATAGAGTTCACCATCTGCCATAACATAATTCAAAGCCATTTTTCTGAGAACCGCACGGTCTTCTTTCATCGCATCATCAGAGAAAGTACCGTCTTTCATACACCTCAGAATATCCGTAAACCAGGGTTCTTCCTCCGACTCCACCTGGTTCACAAAATGTTCTTGATAGCATAGGATATTGGCTGTGGTAATGATAAATGGCTTCTTCGAAACTTTACACAAATCCTGCCACGCCGATGCTAAGTTTGCCAAGGCATCTGGAATTCTGTTATAGGTTCTTCCTATGTGAGTGAAAGTGATCTTGTCGAAGAATTAAGTGCTGCTTCTTCAACAAGTACTCAACATAAAGGCTCAGTCTTTTTCTTCTACTTTCCAATCTCTCGTTAGCCATGTTCAATAACCAATAACGAATTCCTATTACCCTCGACCTCCCTAGTGCCAGATGCAAGAAAGAGCTTTCCATTCCATATGCAGCGCTTCAATACTCAGCATGTTGTTAGTGACCGGGAACAACAGTCTCTGCACATTGGGTGGACTCTGTCGCCAATTAGGTGCTGTCAATTACAAATACCAGCTCCGGCTCATTTCTATTGTTCTGATCCATCAAAGTACATTCCAAAGCCCCTGTTTCAATACATAAGTAAGTGCTTACATCGCTGAATAACTCCAATTCCCAAGGTTCATCATCTGATGGATTTTCAGCTAGGAATCTCTTGCCAAGCCCGGCCTTGACCGTTTTCTTCATTTACAAACTCTGCAATCCACACTAGACATGCCCGTTAATTAACATAGACAACCGTCCTTCTAGAGTAGGCGTTCTCTGCAATGACTTTCGAGGAAATCAATTTTTGAGGAAACGAAAGAAGTGACGACCCAAAATGAGTAGGAATACAGTAAATGTCTTGAGGCGAAGGCACAATGAATAGAGATTAGCGTCAAGAGATCAGATAGCACGTATCCTAAGTTATGCGAAGCATACATACGACAGAAAATGTGTTAAGGATCAAATAAGGCCTCAACTTCTTTAATCGATCACGGACACTGCCATAACACGTTTTCTCCACCCAGTTGTACTTCTCTTCGATAGGCAGTAGCTCTTGCTAATGTAGTAAATGGCCTTTTCTCTCCGCGGCGTCCGGCTGTACCAAATTCTCCGACCTCTGCATCTTATTAAGATAGAACATAGATCAAGGTTTCTCCTGGTCTAGGTGAACTGAGCTACCGGTGGATTCATCAAGGTATTTCTTTAATGTGGTCAAAGGCTTTCCGGCAGTCCTCATTCTCACTTAACTGGCTGATTCTTCTTCAGTACCTTGAAATTGGCGCAACAAGTGAAGGATAACCTCAAATAAACCTGCTGATGTACTGAATTGTTTACCCAAGTAAGCTTCTCACCTGACGTTCTGTTTCTGGCGGTTCCATGTCGCTGAATGGCTTTTATTTTGTCAGGGCGAACCTCAATCCCGTTAGGTGCCTACAACGGAAACCTAACAAATTTCCTTCGTTACTCCAAATATCGCCAACTCTCTTGGGATTGAGTCTCAGGTTATAGTTTGACCCGGCAAAGACTTGCTCTAGGCATTCTACGTGTTCTTCATGTGTTCTTGTCGAAATGATCACCATGTTCATCTACATATACTCTAGCCCTTTATGGATCAATTACATGAATAATAATGTTGTAAAACCATTCTCTGGTATGTTGCCTGGCGTTCTTCAGTCCAAAATGCATGTAACTCTATATAGCAAAAGGGTCCCAAAATCCGTGGTGAAGGACGTCTTGTGCTTGTCTACTAAGGCCATCAGTATTTTGGTTGTATCCGGAGAAATCCGTCCATATTGATAGAAAACATCCCATTCCGTAGCATCTGCGATCAACATACATCTATGTGCGGAAGTGGAAAGTCATCTTAGGGCGAGGGCTTTGTCAGGTCCCTGTAATCGACACAGACCCTTATCATCCATCTTTCTTCAGGCACAGGGACTATATTGGCCACCATTCCGATAGTGGTACTACTTCCAAGAATCTCTGCATCCAATTGCTTCTTGGACTTCAGCTTTGATCTTATCCGCCATTCCTGTCTGACCCTTCCTCCCTTTCTGCTTTATCACCGGTTAACAGTCGGATCAGTAAGAATTGAAGTGCTCTGCTAATTGATTCTGTCCGATTCTGGCATGTCTGCGTAGCTGCCAGGCATAAATACCCTCTGAATTCTTTGATAATTCTTCGAAGATCCTGTCTAAGCGCAGGTTTTAAAAAAGTCTGATCCGATTTCGATTAATTCTAGGATTCAGTGTGCGTAAGTTAAATGCAAAAATGAGCAAATGCATGTTATGTCAATATGCGCGTGTTATAAAATCAATGCCATGAACGTGACAATCAGAGAAAAAAGAAAAAAAATAGTCAAAGTTCACTTCCATTGATTAAATAAGAGAGGAAAACCATCCATATGGTTTCTCAAAACAACATCAGAAAAATTAATAATACAGGTATTAATTGTCTGCTCAAATTACATTCATTACAAGTATTATTGCCTAATCACTTCACTGGATTCTGCGTTTCTTCTTCTCCGGGGTAGCTTCTTGCTTTCCTCCTCGTAAGGCTTCACTTCAATACCTTCCCTCTCGCCTCTTCGCATCTTTCAGCGGCTAATACCACTGGAAAGGATCCGTGCCTTGCCTTCGCATCTTGCACGTCTTCTTGGAAGTTTTTCAGATCCCCAATCCCCAAAAAGTTTCAAACTCGATATCTTCTTCGACCACGTCAGAGATTCGGTGCTTACTTGCGTCATACCCACCATAAACTCAGTTCCCTCCACTAGCTGTTCCAAGGAAGGTTCGGGCGACTTGACCAGTTTCTCCTCATAATCCGTCATGAATATCTCCAAGCCGGGGTAGGTCTTCCCCCAACTCTGAAATTCTCCTGCGGCTTGTGGGACAAAGAAGAGATGATTCAAATTTGGCCCTCTAACTGGAGACCGGATCTCGTACCTTTCCTTCTTCCTATTCTCAGAATATCCCAGTCCGCGTCTGTCTTGTTGTCCAAATGCTGATGAGAGAGGCTCAAACCTTCCTTGCAGCTCCCGCCCTAACCTTTTGCCATACTGCCACTGCATCTTTTTCATCATCTTCCTTGAAAAAGGACTCATTCTATTCACCGCACTCTTGCTCTCACTGGTAGGTGTTTTCGCCCCTCTCCCCACATTTATTTTTGAGAGAGTTGAGATCCCTTAAAACCCCGGAAAAGGATCTCGAAAAACTATTTTTATTTGTTTTTATTGAAAACGGTGTTAAAACCTTTTGGGATCACGGTGCCGATAAGTCGGTCTTATAAATTGTTTTAGTCGCCACCCATCATTTCGACAATGGGACCGTTTTCAATTTTAATTTATAAAATGACTCCATTTAACCCATTTTTTATTCTAGGCCAAATTGTTATTTGAAAAACTGATCAGGCGTACCAAGTACGATTCTAGGTAAGGGAATTGGGTACGTCGGCCCATTGGAAGCCGACGCCCGGAAAATCAGCCTCTTTCTGACTCTTCAATTTTAAACCTTTGACAGGCATCTTCAACGGCACACTACACAAGGCCGATCCGTTATCCACCATCAACATTCCGGATCACGCCGTTACGGCCAATCTGATGTATAAGAGGTTAAAGTGATTTCTTCCTTCTGGTGGGAGGTCCTAAGTCAAAAGAAAGTGAACTTCGCCAAATTCTAACGCTGTAGCATGTTAATTCATAGTCAATACTCTGAATCCCGAGCTAGCAACTCTGACAAAAGTCATGCTTCTATAAAGACTCCTATGCTGTTTAGATGCATCAGCAAATCCCTATATATGAAATATTGCTCTTGTTCCTCTGCAATTGACCAGTACTGAACTGCGGTCACACCGCTGGGTGCTCGGTCTGACTGCTTCTCACCTACCTCGACAGTCTTCTTCTGTACTTTCACTACCATCCTCTTCTTTCTTCTTTTCTTCGGCTCTTCTCCGCCTTTCTCTGTTGCTTTCTTTTTCGTTCCATCAGCAATAATCCTTTTCCCTTAGCACTGCTATCGGGATTATATACTCGCCCACTGCGGGTTAAGCTCTGGACGCCTACCTCATTCACGTCTTCTTTGCTGCTATAATACCACTGCTCTTCTTGATCAGCTAAGCTTTTTTGGATTGCGAGCTGGACTTGCTCGTCTTCATCTTCTGGCACATCACCCACTTTCACCGTAATGCTTTTCTCAATTTCTATTTTTACAGGCATCTCCCCTTCCTCATCGCTACTGCAGTCATCCCATATATTCAACATTGCGCACACCCGCTCTTCCCATTCAGCCTCTGCCAATACAACTTCTTCTGGCAATCCACTTCCGATTGCGTTGATTGATCCACCCGACTGAGACTTGCGGGGCGCCACTGAGACCTTGGGGGCGGATAATTTTACTGATATTGGGGAAGCGTGTTCTTAGTGCTGGGCCTTGTTCCTCTAAGAAGGTTTAGTAAAGTTCCCGCGTAATAGATCCTGGATATCGTGTCCTCAATTTGAATTTGAAACATTCATCAGTTGAATGCCCCTTGCACTGATGGTAATCACAGTTTCGGTCCATATACCTCCCACGCACAGGCTTAGTCGGATCGATTGGCAGCTTCGAAAGTACTCCATTCTTGATACACGATCTCATGACCGTGCTCAAAGGTCTGCCCAAGTCAGTAAACTCCCTTCTTACTTTCTCGTTAACAGCTCCCACCGTGTTACTATTCCCTGACTGGTTCGAGGTACTACCTTCCGGCATTCCGGTCACCATAAGAAGTCCGATAGTTGCCAAACCCTCTATTCTTCTTCTTTTCCTCCTTGTACAGCTCTTCTATGTTCAAACCAGCACTTTGAACTCGAGCAAAATCAGTGAGTGGCTAGTTCAACATCCTCTCCTTGAAAAAGGGCAACAAGCTTCTGCTGAAAATTCTGATCAATTCTTTATCCTTCGACCTAGTCTGAACCCTATACAGCTTCGTTCTCCATGTCCTATAGTAATCAGAGAAGCTTTCATCCTTCCCTTGTCTCTAACCCTCCAGATCACGCAGATGAACTCATCACTCTCATCGGTCTTGAAATGTTTGAGAAACGCGGTCTGCAGTTTGATCCAATTCTTCTGAACCTCCTCATCTAGACCATCATACCCACCTCCGATAGTCCTTTATGTAATGTTTGGGGAATGCTTCGCAAAACATCTGTCCTCATTGTACCGGTTCATGCTGAGAGACCCGGAGGGGGAATTCAGACAGATGAGAACGGGGGTCATTGTCTCCTTGAATGTGGTATGCTGGAATGTTTTAAATGAAGTGGAGCTGGTTGGGTTGCAAAAAACAATACTCGAGTTATATGAAAGTTTGGTGACCGGGTCCTTTCCTTCACTACAGACATTCGTCAATCTTGTCTTTCAGCTCAGCAAGTTCTTGATTACGTCATTCTCAACAGGGGCAGTGTTCCCACAAAGCCTTGACTTGCCTGACAAGGTTCCCGGGAATTTGTACAGGTTCGGGAATTTGTCTTTCTTCAACGACTGGTTGACTGCTTGAAGCGGGAGAAATTTGATTTTGGGCCCTATCTTGGGCGAGAGCAGCGGCTACAATCTCAGCAATAGTTCTTATTTGAGCTTGAGAGAACCCGAGCTCATCCCCCTATATCATCTGCCATTTCTACTGAATCTCAGTCGGGCTCTGAATCTGATGAACTTGGATAGTTTACTGAACTGACCGGGATGAACTCGGGGATTGGGAATGTTCTCAGCAGACGCTGACCAGGGTGTCGGTGCCAAACTCTCGAAGCAGTTTCTCGGGAAGGATCAATTCTGATAAAAAAATTTCTGAGTTAAAGGGGGGTCCTACATGTATGCATGCGAAAATGAAAGCACTTAGGATGAAAAATGCATTTCTAATGTGTTAAAGCCAGCATGGAAATAAGATCTCGAGTTCAACGACTGGACTAAAAATTCGGTATGAATAATATAACAATAACTTATTTGAACATTTTCGGGAATCTATCGTCGTTCGTTCCTTTTGGATTTATCGATCGGGACTATTTTCTCTCGAATCCCTAACTTTGTTGCCTCGGGAATGAATAGAATTTCCGAGCGGATTTTATTTTGTTATGTGTTTTTGTATCCTTACTTTTTTACTTGGAACATATGGCCCCAAGCAGGGATTTCATTTTATTCGTTACAAAATTTGGTAATCTTCTCAACTTATTTCAGATAATGCGAGAAAGTAAAATACAAAGGAATCGTACCCCCTTATATCTCCTTTTCTTTTGGGTATTGATTCGCTATAAGTGATTTGCATATATTATTCAAAAATGAATTTGAGGTCTAGTCTCGAGCCAAGTCAAATGTCCATACCGAACATTAGCTCTTTATTAGTGCATGGCTGAAAAAGAAAATTGTTAGATGATGCATGAATGTCACAACATATGTACAGTTTATAAAACATACAGGGAACGGGAGTTGGGAAATGCATGCCCCTTCCAACCTTATTTCTCCCACACACGGAATTCCATTGGTATAAATTCCGACATCTGTTTCCTTTTTTTTTTTCCCCCCTTCCCCCCCCCCCCCCCCCCCCCCCCCCCCCCTGCCCCCCCCCCCCCATGGAATTGGTCTAATCTCGACAACCCAAGAACAAGGGGTTTGAGATTGACGATATCAACTCTCGGAAAATGATGCGCTAACAAACAGCAAATAAGAACCGGTATTTCTTAAGGGAAGTAACTACGGCTTTTGTCTTATATGCATTGGCTTTTTTAGTCTTATTAGCTTTACAAAGTCTGGGGTTCCGCAAACAGGATTCGGGCTTTGTGGGCCTACTCCTGTTGACGGCACCTTTAAGGTACTAGGCTTGCGGTTGGTAGTTAATGGTTAATTCTCGGATGGGATCAGCCTAAAACGCAAGGTTTAGGCTAGATCCACCATCAAACTTAGACACCAGTACCGAAGGGTGATATGGTAGAATGTGGTAAGAGAGAGAAGTGCGTATGAATGCAAAAAAAATCCTAGAAAGAATAAAGGAAAGCAAATAAAAACACATACGGACGATTAACAATTTGTCCATCGGCTTTTCTAACCAATTTTATTTAGAAAATTTTATTTAGAAAAAGTAGGTTTTTAGAGTCAATTCCTAATTCACTACAAGAAAAACGCCATTTTGCGACCGACAAATCGGTCGCAAAATGGCTAATATCGGTCACAAATTTCCTTTTGCGACCGACATATGTCGGTCGCAAAATACCTGGTCGCAAATTTTTTGCGACCGATTATTCCATCGGTCGCAAATTTGCGACCGATATAATCGGTCGCAAAAAAATTTATCGGTCACAATTTTTGGACGTGGTTTAATTTGAAATTCAGTCGCTAATATGGTCGCAGGAAAACGGTTGCAAATTTTTTAAATTGGTCGCAAAATGTTAATTTAAAATTGTAAATTTCGGTATCAAATCGGTCGCAAAATTAAAAAAATAAAAAAAATTAAATATTATTATACCAAAATTTTTTCCGCACCTGTTGAAAATTCGACATATATACATATATATCACACACGCAATTTCAATAACAATGCTAAAATTTGTAATTATTTAT
>NW_023591416.1:5489289-5518209 GCF_014843425.1 Jatropha curcas | reverse complement strand
GACTTAGAAAACCTTTTCATTTGATCCTTATTAACATTGGTGACAGCTCTTCCTTCCTATAGTGGACAATTCAGCGGCGCCTTTTAGGTTAACAGCTTCTGAAATTCTGAACGGGTCCATGGCCAGTTGGGCTTGACACTTTCCCACCAGGATGATGTTGGGCTTTCATGATCCAATAACCTGCCCATCACACACCAAATTCCCGTTCCGGTTTAAAAAGCCCTTGGATGCACTTCGCTTGTTGTAGAAGAACGAGCAATCCTCCTTTTTCTCATCTGATCCTGGAACTCGAAGCATTAGTCTTTTCTTCCATCTTAGGGAGTGCCAGCGTCTTCATACCTCTTCTTGGTCATTCTTCTTCGGTCAGACCCTGCTTTCTACTAACACTTCTGACGAGACTTCTTTTCAAGCTCTGACCGGGTAACACTGCCTCCATTCCGTATACCAATTCAAAGGAGAAGCTCCATTCACTGACTTCGAAAGTGTACAATGCCCCCAGAGGCGCGAAAGGAAGTTTTCTCAGCCCAGCTGGTGTCTGTACCTTTCGCCCACATCTTTGACAGGATTCTTTTTTTTGACCTCCTTGTTCGCTGCTTCTTACTGCACCATTAGCCTGAGGCGATTTAAGGAGAAGAATGGTTGATGCTCAATTTTATATTTATTTAAAGGCAATTGGCCAACCTCTGCTGAAAATGAGAACCATTATCTGTGACTATGTGATGAGGGAACACCATAGCAATAGAAAATGTTCTGTTCAAATAAATCTTCCACATGCTTGGCGGTCTAGGAATCTTATAAGATTGAGCTTCGATCCATTCTAGAAAGTTAGTCGACTTGCAAACCAATATTATATGATGGCCGATTTGATGCCTGCTGGCGACGTTTTTACCGATGACGTCTATACCCCATGCAGAAAAGGCCAAGAAGGAGTTGTTGGATGGAGTTTCAACAGCAGGCAAGTGGCTTTATTGTCGTGGGTATTGGCAGCTTTGCAACGACGCACATGTTGAACACAGTCGCCTTCCTCTTGCATCCAAGAATAAACCTTGCCTTCATGATTTTTCTTGCTTAAGCTTCATTTGCCACTTTAAATGAGTACCACAAAACCTCCTTCATGAACTTTTTCTCATTATGTCCTCCCCTTCTTTCTTTGCTCACACATCTCAAACAACATCCCATCCCAAGCTCTTCTGTAGATTCAACATCCAGCCAGGAACATAGCTCAAAAGCCCATTTTCCTTAAAGATGCACGGTCTTCTTTTCGTCGCATTCATTCAGGAAAAAGTACATCTTTTCATAACCAGAATATCCGTTATTAACCATGGTTCTTCCTCCGAAAATCCACCTGATTCACATAATTGTTTCTTGACTAGCATGGATATTGGCTGCGGTAATGATAAAATGGCTTCCTTCGGAACTTTGGCTTAAATCTGCCCAACGACGCTAAGTTTGCCAGGCATCTGGAAAATTCTGTTATAGATTCTTCCTTGTGAGTTGAAAGTTGGAATTCTGTCAAATAAGTTGCTGCCTTTTTCAACAATACTCGAACATTTAGTTTCAATCTCTTCTTCTTCGACTTTCCATCTCTCGTTGGCTGTGCTCAATAACCAATAAAAGAATCTCCTTATCACCTCAACTTCCTTAGCAAACAATGCAAGAAGGGCTTCCATCCCCATTTGATGCACGCTTTTCATATTCTTGCCATGGTTGCTTAGCTGACCCCCGGGAACCAGTAGTCCTCTTGCACAATGGTCTGTGACTTCGCCCGTTAGGTGCTTTCTATGACAATACCAGCCCCAGCTCCTTTCTGTTAGCTGATCCATCAAAAGTACAAACTTTCAAGCTCCTGTTTTCAAAGCACAATAAGTATTCATCAGGAAACTCCAATTCCCATGACTTCATTGTCTGTACAGGGTTTTCTGCTTAGAATTCTCCACGGCTCGGCCCTCTTGACTGTCTTCTGTTCGTTTACGAGAACTCGCATCCAACACTAGACATTCTAAATCAACCCACTTTAGACAAGGTCTCCTCAGAGTAGGTGTTCTTCTGCCAAATACTTCAACGGATCAATTTTGGAGACAAAAAGTGACCTTTGAAAGGAATCAAAATACGGCCTCACTTTCCTTTATCGACCATACTACTGCCATGCATGTTTTCTCTATCAGATTTGTATTTCTCTTCGTGGGTGTAGTTTCTTACTGACCTGTAGTAGATAGCTTTCTCTACTCCAGCGGGAGTCCGGGCTATACCATATTGCGCCCCACTTCCTGCATCTTCTATAGATAGATACAAAATTAGAGGTTCTCCTGGTTCTTTGGTGAAACTTAAGCACTGGTGGATTCGTCAAGTATTTCTTATGCGCGCAAAGGGCCGTTCTAGCGTCCTTCAGTTTCCATTTAACTGGCTGTTCTTCTTCAGTAGCTTGAAAAATTGGATGCACAGGTGATGGATAACCTTTCGAAATTAAATCTGCTGAGTTGTACTGAATTATTTACCCAGGAAGCTATCTCAAACCTGACATTTTCTTTTCTCAGCGGTTTCCATATCTTGAATGGGCTTTCATTTTATTCTGGGTCCAACCGCAATCCGCGTTAGTTTCCATACAACAAAAACCTAACAACTTTCCCTTCGTTACTCCGAATACCATTTCTTGGGATTGAGTCTGCAAGTTGTTAACTGTTTACCCTTGCGAAGAACTTCTCCAGCATTTCTCTAACATGTTCTTCTGTGTTTTTTGTCATTGATCCACCACTTGTCATCTTACGTACCACTTCCAATCCCTTATGAATTCATATCATGAAATAACGTAGTAGCCATCCTCTGATATGTTGCGCCCAGGCGTTTCTTCGTCCCCAAAACGGCATTCACTCTATAGCAAAAATGTTCCGAAAGTCTGTGGTTGAAGGCAGGCTCATGTTGTCCACTAAAGCCATCAGTATTCTGGTTGTATCCGGGAGAATCCGTCCCATGGTGATAGAAGTAAACATCCCATTCCGGTAAGCACTGTCTATTAAAACATCTATGTTGCGGAAGTGGAAAGTCATCTTAGGCGAGGCTTTGTTCAGGTCCCTGTAGTCACAACAGACCCTTATCCTCCCATCTTTTTTGAGTCCACCTGGACTATATTAGCCAAACCCATTCCGGATAGGTGTACCACTTTAAAAATCCTGCATCCAACTACTTCATTATGGACTTCAGCTTTGATGTTGTCCTGCCACTTCTGGTCTGACCCTTCTCCTTTTCTGTTTTCACTGGCTTGATATTCGGATCAGTTACGGGATTGAAGAAAGTGCTCTGCTATTTTGATCTGCAATCCCTGGCATGTCTTGCCATAACTCCAGGCAAAATACCTTTGAATTTCTTTAATGCCATTCTTGAAGATCCTGTCTAAGCTTCAGGTTTGAAGTCCTGATCCGATTTCAATTATTTTAGTTAGGATCTTCCAGTTTGGGCTTAAATTTAAATGCAAAATGATGCAATGCAATTTATTGTCAAATATGCGCGTGGGTATATCAATTGCCCCATGAACATTTGACAGTCAGGAAACAACAAGAAAATAAATAGTGCATAGTTCACTTCCATTAATTGAATAAAAGAGGCAAAAACCATCCATATTGTTCTCGAAAAACAAGCGTCAGGAAAAAACAAAACACAATGATTAATTTGCCTGTTCAATTACAATCATTTACAAAGCATCTTTTTATTGCCAGGATCAACTTTCATCTGGATCTGCAATCTCCTTCATTCTTCCTTCGGGGTAGGCTTCTTTCTCGGCCTCTCCATGCTTGCTATCATCTTTCTCCGCTTTTTCCTTCTGCCTCTTCGGCATCTTCAGCAGCTAGAACAGACTGGAAGATCTCGCCTTGGCTTTTTGCTCTATGTACTAACTTGGAAGCTTCTCCCCAATCCACCAAAAAGTCTTCAAACTCGGATATTTTCTTCAACCAATCAAATTTCAGTGCTTGCTTCTGTCTACCCACCATTAAACTCAGGTCCCATCTATAGTTGTTTCCAAGGAAGGTTCGGGAGAGACTTGATTGCTTCTCCTCATAATCAGTCATAAATATCTCCTAAACCGGGATAGGTCTTTCCCCCTACTCTTGGAAATTCCTCCCTCGGCTTGCGAAACAAAAAGAAGATAGATTCAAATCTGATCCTCTAACTACGAGAACCGAACATCTCATTACTTTCTCCTTTGTTTCCTATTTCTCAGGATATCCTAATCCGCGCCTTGTCTGCCTGGCCAGGATGCAGGATGAGAGAGGCTTAAATTCTTCTTGCAGTTTCCCGACCCTAAACCTCGGCCATAACTGGCCATTGCATTTTCTTTCATCATCTTTTCTTGAGAAAGGACTCATCTATTTACTGCACGTCTTGCTCTCGGTGTGCGGACGCATTCAATCATTTGCCACCTGGAAAACCTGATCAACGGTACCTCCAGCTCTAGACCTTCCACTGTAGCCACATTTCAGATTGCCTCTTGTGCATTGACGTTACCACATTCTGTAACCCCACAGGATGTTTACTTTTTATCCAGGGTGGGACAGAAACTGCACCCAAAGGATGGAGCCAAGGCCTCCCCAACAAAAAAGAGCATTAGTTGGCTAAGGATGTCGAGCACAACTACGTCCTTACCCAGCTTTCCACGGTTCCTGTGGATATCTTGCTTTAAAAGGTTCCCCTTCGCATTTCGCATAGTATTGGTCGTAAGCTGACCACCATTATTGATGGGCTCCAACTTCCTGACTCTTTCAATGTTTACAAACTTAGACAGCATTTTCTTCAGCGGGCACACGCACAGTGCTGGATCTGTTATCCACCATCACCATTCCCGGGCGTTCGTCCATTGACAGTCGGTCTGAATGACAACGGCTTACAGTTGCGTTTCTTCCTTCTGGGTGGGAGGGTCTGAGTCAAGAGAAAAGTGACTTCACCGATTTCTACGCTAGTAGCACGGTTGATCAATATCCACACTCTTGAATCGAGCAGCAACTCTGACGAAGCATGGCTTTCAAGCAATGCCCTCTCTATGTTCTTTAGATGCTTATCAGCAATCCCATTTATTGAAACATGTGCTCGCTCTAGCTTCTTGTTAATTTGACTCCAGACGAACACTGTGCGGTCACCCCCACTAGGCACTTATTCTGACTGCTTCTCTCCGACCCTCGACAAGTCTTTTTGTGACCTTTCCACTATCTCCTCTTCTTTCTTCTTTCTCTTTCGGCTCCTCTCCGCCTTTCTCTGTTATTCTCTTCCTTGTTCATTCAACAAACAACCTCTTTTCCCTTAGCCTGCATAAACTGCTCTCGGGATTGTATAACTCGTCCACTCCGGCGTCAAAAATCTGAACACCATACTTCATTCACTTCTTCTCACTGCTGTAGTACCATTGTTCCCTTGGTCGGCTAAGCTTCTTATTGAATGGCTAACTGGAGTTTGCTCATCCTTCATCTTCCGCACAGCACCCACCTTTACCGTTTGATGGCTTCTTTTCTCGATTTCGATTCTTCACTGGCACCTTTTCTTCTTCAATCACTACTGCATCGTCCCAACTATGTTCAACATGGCGCACATTTGTTCCGCTCTTCCCATTCTGCTTCAGCCAATTACTACCTCTTCTGGATTAATCCCACTCCCGATGCATTGACCGATCCACCTGACTTGAGTCTTACGGGGAGGGATAAATTATACTGGATATTGGGGAAGCAGGTTGTTCTTGTGTGCTTGGCTTTATTTCTTGTCGGTGGAAGGCTTGGTAATCTTCCCGCTATCGATCAAATCCTGAATATCGTGCCTCATTTTGAAAACATTCATCAGTTGAGTGCCCCTTTGCACTGATGATAATCGCAATTTCTGTCCATTATATCTCCCTCACACGGCTTTGTGGGTCAACTGGCAGCTTGCAAACACTCCGTCTTTGATGCATGACCTTAGCACTGTGCTCAAGGTCTGCTATCCATGATTCTCTTCGTGGCTCTGTCTTATGCCACGACCCACCCTGATGGCTTACTGTTCCCTGACTGGTTTCTGATTACATGCCTCGGCACCTCTAGTCACCTAAGAAGTCCGGTAGTGTGGGCCCACCCTCCTATTCTTTTCTTTTTCTTTCCTTATACAAGGCTCTTTCCTATGTTCAGGCCAGCCTTTTGAACCTAGAGCAAAATCGGGTGAGAGGTTTGGGTTTAAACATCCTTTCCTTGAAGAAGGGCAAAAGGCTGCTTACTAAAATACAGGATCAATTCTATATCTTTCGGTTCTTGTTCTTTGAACTCTTATACGAGCTTCGTCTCTCCACCTCTCTCTTATAGTAATCAGAAAAGCTTTCATCTTTCCCTTGCCTTTAAACTCTCCAGATCAGCGCAAACTGAACTCATCACTTTCTTCAGTCTTGAAATGCTTGAGGAAAAAAGCTGTCTGCAGTTGGATCCAATCTTGTTGAACCTCCTCTTTCTTCTTTAAAAATTTTCAAAAGCCCACCCCCGTCCATCCATCTCTTATAATCTTGTGTAGTGCTTTGCACGAAATTGGCTCGCAAAACATCTTCCTCATGATATGGCGGTTCATTCTGGATACTCGGAGAAATTCAGACAAGTGAGAGTGAAGGATCATTATCTCCTTATCGAATATGGTATGCTTGAATGTTTTAAAATGAGGCCGAATAGTCGGTGTTAAACATTCAGTGATGTGAAAATTAGTCATTGGGTCTTTTCTCTTCTACTGCTGCCATTTTGTCCAAATCTTTCTTTTAGATCTGCAAGGTTGCTTGAGGCACGTTCATTCTCAACAGGGGTAGTGTTTCCCACAGAGTCTGACTTATCTGACACAGGATCGGGGGCACTTGTCTTAACTCTTCACCCAGGCTGGCTGCCTAGAAGGGGGAGTATTTTTGGTTTTTGAGCCTGTCCGCTGAGCCCGAAGCAGCGGCCACAATCTGAGCCAATGCGTTCTTTATTTGAGCCTCAGAAAATTCGAATCTACATTTTTCCGTGTTATCTGCCATTCTTTTACGGATCTGAGTCGGACTCTGAATCTGATGACTTGGATAGTTTACGAACTGCACTGGATGAATCGGGGATGGGATATCTGAGCAGCCGCTAACCAGGGTGTTGGTTGCTAAAGCTCTCGAAGTAGTTTCCCAGGATGGATCATTCTCCAAAGAAATGTCCGAGTTAAAGAGGGTCCTGTATGTATGCGATGAGGGAAATGAGAAGCACATAGGATGAGAAATGCAGTTCTAATGTGCTAATTGATTAGTATGGAAATTAAGATTCTCTGATTTTCAACAACTGGATTCAAAAAATTCGATGTGATAATCATGACAATAACTTATTTTGTATCCAACCTTTCAGCATTATCTGTCGTCGACCGTTCCTTTTGTGGATTTACGGTTGACTATTTTCTCTCGAATCCCCTACTTTTTGCCTTGGAATGGAATGATTTTCCAAGCGGGAATTTTTATTTCAATTGTGTATATTTTGCATCCCTTACTTAGCCTTACCTTTTGAACATATGGTCCCAAGCAGCGATATTTTGTTTTGTATACAAATATTGTTAATCCTCTCCACCTTTATTTTCAGATAATGCGAGAAAATTGTTAACAAATACAAAGAATTTTACAACCCCCTTATAACCTCCCTTTTTCTTTTGGCGGTATTACTTCACTATAGCTGTATTGGCATATTATTATTCAAAACGAATTTCGAAGTCAGTCTCAAGACCAAGATCAAATGTCCATAACAGAAAAATTAGCTCCTATTAATGCATGGCCTAAAAAGGAAGGCGTTACATGGTGCATGAATGTCACAACATATGTACAGCTTTATATTCAACACAAGGGAACGGGAGTTGGGGAAATGCATGCCTTCCAACCTTATTCTCCCACACCACGGATTCCCATTGGGTAGAAATTCCGAGCATCGGTTTCCTAGGATTGGTCTAATCTCCGACAACCAACAGGGGTTTTGAGATTGACGATATAAAACTCTCGGAAATGAATGCGGCATTACAACAAAACAAATTAGAATCGGTGCCACTTTAGGGGAAGTAACTTAAGGCTTTGTTATCTATGTGCATTTGGCATTTAGTCTTATTGGCTGAACAAAGTCTGGGTTTCCGCAAACAGGATTCGAGCTTGTTGGGCCTACTCTTGTTGACACCACTTTTAAGGCTACTAGGCTTGCGGTCGGTAGTAATGTTAATTCTTCGGATTTGGGATGCACCCTAAATCCGCAATGTTTAGGCTTAGATCCACCGTCAAACCTTACACCAGTACCCGAAGGGTGATATGGGCTAAGAATGAGGCGAGAAGAGAAGAAATGCAAATGAATGCAAAAATTCCTAGGGAAATAAAAAGGAAAGCAATTAAGCACATACGGACGGATAGAGGAATTTTCCAAATTGGCTTTTCTATTCGTTTTATTTAAAGAGGTAGGCTTTTTAGGCAGTCAATTTCCTAATTTGCAACCATTTAAATTATTTTATTACAAACAACCGGGGATTAGTGGGTGCAAAATCCCCAGTGAAGTCGCCAAAACTGTTTCCCCCTGGAAAGAAAATCAAATAAGGTTTATTCGTTTTGATTATATGTTTATTTTGGAAAAGGTGATAAAAAAAACCTCTTTTTGGATGTGCGGTGCCGATGGATCGGTTCTTATAAAATTTTTGCAGTCGCCACCCTTATTTCGGCGGGCAATGGCACTCGTTTCCCAATTTTTATTTTTAAAAAATGTGACTTCATTTAACCCAATTTTATTCAAGGCCCTTTTATTTTTAGAAAAACTGGTCAGGCGTACCAAATACGATTCTAAGGTAAGGGGAATTAAGGGTTACATCAGCCCGTTGGAAAGCCGCACGCCAAGAAACCGGCCTCTTTTAACCTACAATTACTAATTGGAGAGAAAAAGCCAAATTATTTTAAACCCAACCCGAACAAATCGAAACGAAGTTCCTATATTGGAAAATTATTTAAATCGTCCCAATTAGAATTGTTCATTGGCATTCATCATAAATTAAGCATACCAAACCCATCATTCATCCACCAATATTCATCAAATAAAATTAAAAGACCCGCTTCTTTGCCTTATGGTTAAAGGCCGGGCCCTACAAAACTCCGATTTAATAATATAATAATGATAAAAAAAAAAAGAATAAAGTTCCTAAACAATTCTCATTTAATCATCTAATAATTAATTGATTTAGTTTGCGTTAAGACTCAGTTTGGCCCATAAGTTGATCATTTTTCCGGAGTTAGGATTAAAATCTATTTAATGAAATGATGATTAAAATTAAAATAACAAAAATAAATTGAAACTGGGAAACAGTCGCGCACGACGGCGTGTTCTATGGAAGAACGTCGCTTTGGCGCAACTCTTGTCCTTTTATTCTTAGAAGCTTATAAAAAGTTGCGTCATGCAGCTGTTCTAATGCAAGAAACAGTCGCGTGACGGAACTCTATCATATTACTAGTTATTTAGAACAGGTCGCGTCACGCGGGTGTTCTATGGAGAACAGTCGCGTGAACGGAACTCTTTCATATTACTAGGTACTTAGGACAGCCGCGTCACGTTGGGGTGTTCTTATTCGGAAGAACGGTCGCGTGGCGCGAAACTCTTACCTACGGGACGGAACTAGTTGTGACTTATTCCAAGTCCTCAACTTTATTGATTAATTTATTCAAAAGATATCACAGTTAAATAAAATATCGAGGGATTAAAGCATACTGGGTTATACAAATAGCTGTGTCACGCAAGGTGGTGTCCAAGTCCGAATTAAAGACTTTTTGGACATGAACAGCTGCGTCCACGCGGTAGTAGCTGCGTTGGACGCGACTGCCCTGGCCGCAACTACCTTTTCCAAACCTACCTTTTACGTTTCTTTTTTGTTAACAGTGGCTTTAACACAAAACTCAGAAGAAATTACTCAAAAATGGGCAAAATGGCGTTAAACCAATACCAAACTAATCAAATACTTAGAAAAATGAGATTTTTAAAAGATAGATATTTAGAATGAAAAAAGAGAGTTAGAATCGTTACCTAGCCTACAAGATATAATGAGGATGCATGCACTTGAAGTTTAGTTCGAGATGTTGTATCACGATTCCAGAGCAGTGGTTATCAAAGCAAAACGTTTTTTCTTTTATCTTTTCATCTCTTCGCTTCTCTTTATTTTTTTTTATTTTCTTTGAATTTTCCAAAAATTGTCTAATGGTTTGATCTTTCCTCAAAGTTTACTCACTTCTGACGTTCTTTGGGGAAGAAAAACCCTTAGCCGTTTTTGTAAACTTAGGTTAAAAGCTTTTTCAAATTTTTCTTAGAGCCAACGAATCAGAGTTACTCACTTGAGTTCTTGGGGAAGAAAACCCTAGCCGTTTTTGTAAACTTAGGTTAAAGCTTTTCAATTTTTTAGAGCCAAGAATCAGAGAAAAAATGTCAAAAAGTCTCGTTTTTGCTATGAAATGTTGTATTTATATGGCTAGGGCAACAGGGCAGTCACGTCACGCGGGTGGAAGCTGCGTGACGCACCCGTAAACCTACGTGACGCGACTTACTTTTCGTACATTTGCCGTGTAACCATACAAACGATGCAGGCCATTGCACGGGCGCGCGCCAGAGGTGTCAGTCCTGTTAGAGCTGCGTGACGCAGCCCTAACATGGGTCAGGCTCCTTTGGCAAGTCTCCCAAACCCCGCCCGGCAACTCCAACCACACACTGTTTGATTTTCAATTTCGTTCAAACACTTCGGGTTTATGTGATACCTTGTCCCTTTCCTCATACATTCCCTCGCAAAGTTGAAGAATCCAAAAACTAAACAAGCCTTCTAGTGCCTTTCCTCTGGAGAGATGGGACGAATATAGGATCAAGGGAGTAAGGTGAAGGATCCTCATAAGGCTCTAACCCGTGGACCAATCACAAGAGCTCGTGCAAAACCAAGCTACCGAGCAGCCTTGAATGCATTTACTCAAGAACAAATCACATTGGACTCAAGATTCATAATTATGCAAGTGTGCAGATTGGAACTTGAAGAAGCACCAAAGCTTGTTATGGTGTTGAGGCGTGGCAAAGAGGCTGCCTTGTTGATTGAACCTTTACCGATGATTTCTATTACTTAGGCAAATTCAGGATTGTTATTTTATTATGAGCTTAAGTATGAGGTTGTGTAAGGCCTCTGGCCATTGTCTTTGTTTTTGTTTAATTCTTAAGTGGACTTAATTAATTAGTGTAGGTTGGTTGGGCTTATTTTCCAGAGTTGGGCCCAACCCTAGATTAGCTAATGTTTAAGTCATGCTTGTTTTAATTAATTAGTTTAATTAGTTAGCTTGGACTTGTATTTAATTAAGCCCATTTGGGCCACATTAGGTTTAGGCCTGGGCTAACTTAAGTTAATAGTTAAATTAGGGTTAGCTGAGGTTATTTATATTGTTTTGTAAGAGCTGCACGGCAGCCAACATTAATTTGAATTAAAAACCAACGTGTTTTTCTTTGTTCTTCAAGAACAAATCGTGTTCTTCATCCTTGCATGAACAGCACCATATCTACCTTAGTAATTAGGCTTGTGAGTTCTACAAGATTGATTGCGCCAAGAATTTCAGAGTTGTTTTCAAGAGTACTTGAAGGTAAGTTTCTGATTCTTGTTCTAAATTCCTTGTTTTTCTCTCTTCAAGAGTACTTGGGTTAAAGGAAAAGGGATTGACGGGTACTTCCGTGATTGCATGCTTTCCGCTAGATTACCTTGTTGATTTGCAAGAGTACTTGTTAATTAGCTAGGATCATATTACTCGGGATCCTCGCCACTGGCATAAGTGTGGTGGCAGTGGGCCAGATAGCGAGGAATCCTCCTGGACTCGACGGGAGAATCGCCGCTCAGACCGCCCGGGTAGATATAGTACTCATAGGACCATACCTACAGTAGAGAAAGAAATAACATCAGCTAAGTGGACAGTTAATAATAAACGAGTAAAAGGTGAAGAATGAAAGAATGTTACCTCCAGAGGTCGGATGAACAGCCAGTTCGACTCACCGCTGCCACGGGTCCAGACATCCAGACCGTGGTAACCCAAAACCGAGTTGTGGCCCAGTCGAAGGACACGACCTGGCTCAGATCCCGAAGACAAAGCTCAAATCCCGCAGACATGCCAGCACTGCCGGGTCTCCCTTATTCTGGGAGGTGCATAGCAGCTGGGACGAAATGATGTAAAACAAGAAGGACCGAGCAACCTGGTCCCTCTCCTCCCGAGTATACGCAGGAGCAGCGGGTCGGGCCTCCTCCGGCAACTCCCTCCAAGCCTCCAAACGGGTCTTGATCCTCTCGCCCCAGAATCGAAAGACCATCTCATAAGACATACATCTCTGCACGGTGTACCGGGTCTGTGTGGTGCCACCGAGCAGAGAATAGACTAGCTGAGCTCCGAGAGTAGCCGTCTGGTACCGAGCATCCAGCGGGGGAACCGACCAGTGAAGCGTAGACCGGTGATGGCAGCATAGTCTATGGGCGTGAGCGTCATCTCGCCGAACCCAAACACGAAGGTGTGCGTGCAATCGTTCCACCGCTACAGTCGTTCCACTGCTCCATCAATGCATATCGCATAGCGGACGGGAAACGAGGCTGCGTGCTGCGCAATCCTGCGGCGTAATCTCCGAACCTAGTAGCAACGACCCGGGCTCGCATAGGAGGGTCCAGTAAATCCTAGAAAGCAGAAGCATCAGTGGCCGATCCACCCGAGCGGGCCTATCCAGCCCGAGCTGGGCCTTGCCCAGATTTAACCTTGTAAGAAAAATTTTTCAATTTCAATTACCAATACATATTAACAAATTGGTTTTATCTTATAACTGCACACACACGAGAAAAAAGGGGGGCGAGAGAGAGATGGTTTTGAACTCGTAGCTGCGTCACGCAAACTATCAAGCGCGTCACGCACACTCGGGGCTGCGTCACGCTGACTTCGCCCACAGTTGCGCACACACACACACACACGAATGCGTAAGCCCGCATCTAAGCACTCGGCGCCAACGACACTCCAGCAGCTGCGCCACGCAACTGTTTGAAATACGTTGCCCTAAGAACAGTATTGCGCACGCAACCAGGCGAAGTCGCGCCACGGCATCTCTCTAGCGGCGTCACGCACTGTTCATTGATTCTACTCGTTGACGAACAGTTCGCCGTCACGTAAGTCACGCAACTGTTCTTCCAAAGAACAGCTGCGTGACGCAACTATCGAAGGTACGCAGTAATTCAATTTCAACCTAATTTCACTATGGTCGTGTTGTTTTCATGCAATTTTCAGGGCAAAACCAAATCGACTAGAGCTATCAACAATCAAACGTCAATAAATCAAGGTCTAACACAGTTCAAAAAGGTCGATTCTAAGGTTCAAGGCAAGCTAGGGTTTCTGGCACCTCGAACAGTTGCGTCACGCAACTGTTCGCCCAAGAACAGCTGCATCACGCAACTGTTCATGGAAGAACAGCCACGCCACGCAACTCCTACCTGCGTGACGCGACTGTTGACGCAGGCCTAAACACAAAAACGCGACTGTTGACGCAGGCCAAACACAAAAATTGAATTTTTACTACAACTCTCGGATACAAAAGCAGTAAAACCAAAAGGAAAGAAAGGACATTTTGCTACTTACGTCGGAAGCATCATCGGCTCGTTCTCATATGACCGGGAGATTCAAACCCGAGAGAGGGAGGGTCGAGGGCACACCGGTGCATCGGATATGTGGCTATTCGGCAATATCGAATGGCAAAGGGGGCCGGGAAGATCAGTCTCCAGTCATTGCCCAGCGTGTAGGGGACGGGACAGGTAAATAAGACGTTATCTTCATTGATCTACGAGAACGACTTCAACGCACGGATTTCTTTTCCAAAATTTTTTTTGCTTTAGGGTTTTGCTGATAAGTGAAATTGAATCGGTTAAGAAAGGAAGATAGCTTAATAGTAAGCAATTTGGGGCCAAAGCCCCATTCGACTAAGCCAAAGAAAGAGAGATTAATCCCTCTTTCACACATAGCCCAAAAGATCGTACGGTCTATTTAGAAGCCACAATGTCCACTTCCGTTTCAATTCGATGTTCCAATCGTAACTTCAGCAAATTTTTCACTCTACTCATCGCAGGCCCAAAAGGGGGGCAGGAGCATCAACAATGTGCCCGAATTATTCTCAGAGTAAGTTCTTTTTCAAACCATGCAATCAAAAGGTATGCATGGAATTTTCCAGCCTAACATTTAAAATTTTTGCAAAATTTTTATAAATCAAGTCAATATTATACCAAATTCATCCGAATTAACTGCATGGGGGCATGTGATGCCCCAACATTTTTCCTACAATTTGGCCAAGGTCCTGTTTGTACACCAGATATTGCCAGATTTCTTCGAAGCAATGTTTTCAGGCAACCGGTGATGATCAACCGGTGATGATGTATTGCGAAGCCGATTAAGTCAATCCTGTTTACTGATTAGTGATGGTGTTGTTGCGAAGCTAATCAGGCCAATTTCAATTTCCCCACCAAACAGTGATGATGTATTGCGAAGTCGATTGAGTCAATCCTGTTTACTAATTAGTGATGGTGTTGTTGCGAAGCTAATCAGGCCAATTTAAATTTCCCCACCAAACAGTGATGATGTATTGCGAAGCTGTTTGAAATCTCTTCCCTAGTCAATGTTGTTGAGTTGCGAAGTTGACCAGGGTAAAATCAACGTCTCTCGAGCCGATCAAACCGAGCCTCAAAGATGCTCTTTCAAAACCGACTGGAGCCGACAAAGCCGATCAAACCGAGCTGAGTAACCGAGCTGAGTAGGTGGCCAGATCAAAGCCCTTCAAGCAGATCAAACCGAGCTTTGAAGACTTTGTCATCAAATCAACGTCTTTCGAGCCAATCAAACCGAGCCTCGAGGATGTCCCTTCAAACCAACGAGAGCCGACGAAGCCGATCAAACAGAGCTGAGAAGGTGACCAAACATTCAAGTCCTTCAGGCCAATCAAACCGAGCCTCGGAGGTGTCTTCCAAGCCGATTAAACCAAGCTTTGAAGTCATTCCCATATTGGGTGGAAACCGACAAAGCCGATCAAACCGAGCTTAGGAGGTGACCAGATGATTAATTCAACATCTTTCCAAGCCGATCAAAGCAGTCTTTCCTAAGCCGATCATTATCCTTTTTGGAGCTTCGAGAGAAATTGCTGATAGAAGGCGCGTCAATGGGACAAAATTCGTTTTATACAATTAATGATAAAGTGGGGGGGCAAACTGTTGACGCGTGATTTTAATGCCTGCCACCTGACCCACATATTGACAATGATGAGGACAAGGGAACAAGGTATCACGAAAACCAGAAGTGTTTTTGAAGCCGAAAATTGAATCAACCGCCAAAGGAGCCTGACCCCGTGTTAGGGTCACGCAGCTAGTACCCGATGCGTGACGGCTCACACACACACACTGACACCTTTGGCGCTGCGCCGTGCAACGGCCTGCATCTTTGTATTGGTTACTGCGGCTAACTGTAGAGAACGAAAAAAGTAAGCGCGTCACGTTCACGGGTTTACGAGTGCGTCACGCAGCTACTACCAACCACCGCCGTGACGCGACTGCCCCTGTTTCCCCTAGCCATATAAATATCATAACATTTCAACAGCAAAAACGGGACTTTTTTTGCATTTTCTTCTTAATTCTTGGCTCTAAAAAATTGAGAGTTTCAACCTAGTTTAGCAAAAAACGGCTAGGGTTCCTTCCCCAAGACATCAAGTGAGTAAACTTGAGGAAGAAACAATTAGACATTTTTGGAAATCAAAAGAAAAACAAAAAAGACAAGCAGCAAAGAGAGAAAGATAAAAGAAACGAACGTTTTGCTTGATAACACGCTTCTGGAAATCGTTGATACAACATCTCCTGAACAAAACCACAAACTTCAGTGCATGCAATCCTCAAATCTGTAGGGCTAGGTAACGATTCTGTATACTTCTCTTTTTCTATTTCTAATATTCCTATCTCTTAAAAATCTTCATTTTTCTAGTATTATGGGTTAGTTTGGTATTGGTTAAGACGCCATTTTTGCCCATTTCCTGAGGTATTTTTTTTGAGTTTGTGTTAAAACACTGTTAACAAAAAAGAACCTTAAAAAAGGTAATTTTAAAGGTTGAAAGGTAGTTGCGGACCAGGGCAGTCGCGTCACGCAGCTACTACCTGCGTGACGCAGCTGTTCATGTCCAAAAGTCTTTAATTCGGACTGGACCACTTGCGTGACACAGCTATTTGTATACCATATTGGCATACTTTCGGTAAACTTTCCAAAATGGCCTTCGGTCCGGCCGGACTGCCTGCAGTCCGGGAAAACTGGCTCTTTGAGCCTCGAAATTTGGGTGTTCACACCGTCACGCGACTGTTCTTCATAGAACAGCTGCGTGACGCAACTTTTATAGGTTCGAGAATAAAGGACAAGAGTTGCGCCACGCGACTGTTCTTCCATAGAACACCCGTGTGACGCGACTGTTTCCTAGTTTCAATTTATTTTTGGTTATTTTATTTTAATTTCATTTCATTAAATAGATTTTAATCCTAACCTGGAAAATGATCAATTATGGGCAAACTGTTCATGGCCAAAACTGAGTTTTCTTAACCAAAACTAAATCAATTAAATTATGGATGAAATTATGACGATTTTAAGAATTTAATTTCTTATGTTTTATCCTTAATTATATTATTAAAATTGCCGGTTTTGGCCCTTTAACAAGTAAGGCAAGAGCGGGTCTTTTAATTTTGTGAGTTTGATGTACAACACGTTGGATTGCATGAGAGAGAGAGGATTTCAATAGAATGAAACTTATTTGGGGACGATTCACACACACACATATAGAACTCACGATTTGTTCGGGTTGGGTTTTAAATAATTGCTTTCTAACATAAAATCCATTAGTAATCGTGAGGTTAAAAGAGGCCGGTTTTTCCTCCGGGCGTCGGCTTCCAACGGGCCGACGTACCTAATTCCCTTACCTAGAATCATACTTGGTACGCCTGACTAGTTTTCTAAAATAAAAGGGCCTTCAATAAAATCAGGTTAAATGAAGTCACTTTTTTAAATAATAAAATTGAAAACGGTCCCATTGCCGAAATAATGGGTGGCGACTCAAAAATTTTATAAGACCGATCTATCGGCACCGCATATCCAAAAAAGAGGTTTTTATCACCACTTTTCCAAAATAAACATACATATCAAAACAATAAACCCTTTTTCTTTGATTTTCTCCGGGGGGAAAACAAGAGTCAATAAGAACAAGATAAACGCCACAAGTAAATTGATAAGTTTACCTAGATTTTTGATGCAATTAGAGGAAAACAATCTCATAATCACTCTAATCAAAGAACAATCTCAAACGCCACAAGTAAATTGATAAGTTTACCTAGATTTTTGATGCAATTAGAGGAAAACAATCTCATAATCACTCTAATCAAAGAACACGCCAAAAGCATGAACATATCTGAAAATTTCAATATTCATTAATTTTTTTTAATAACATAATAAAGCTTTTTATACTAAATCTAAAACCTAAAGGATATGGACTAATTAATTTAAACAAACCAAGGATAAAAAGAAAAGGCTAGCTAAATTATTGGTGGCCCAACCCATTACAAACATTACAATCCAACTAAATAACAAAAGTACTAACTTAATATGCCAGACTAAGGCTCTAGCACGGCCAGGGTGTGCTACAGATTACAGATTTGGTCTTGTCCAGGGCGTGCTACCCAGCACGGGCGTGCTACCCAGAGGCAGACTCTAGCACTGGTAGGGCATGCTATTCAGCACGGTCGTGCTTCCATCTTCAACACACGCCTCAAGCAATGTAAGAAACTAAGGTGTGCCTTCAAGCTCCACATAACACTTGTTGAAAGCAAGGTCATGAAGCTTTTGTGTCATTTGTTTTTGAACATATAAGGACATGGCTGCCCCATATCTCTTGTCACGACTCCTTGTAATTTGCCCACTAGGAAGTACCAATGGATTTCCCATGTTGTGCTTCTTGCTCCCTTGAGCTCCATGGATGAGTGATGGCTGATCCATATCAGGATGTAATTTTAATTATGTGTTAAAATTATGATAGTTCTTTTATCTTATTTTATATTATATGCAATA
The DNA here is from genome assembly GCF_014843425.1 of Jatropha curcas. The sequence goes on along the minus strand of NW_023591416.1, from coordinate 5,500,088 downwards.
ATTTTCTGTGCATTTTTGCTTGAATATAATTAAAATTATATGATTAAATATGTCTCTATGCATACTTGATGCCTTATATATCTCAATAGAACTGAGTTTTAATGTTTAGCACAGCTTGTTGCATTATAAATGAGTAGAGGCAACAAGAGGAATGATGGTGCATATGGATGGGGATCCCATACTAGTAGAGATAGAGGTAATGGTACATCTAGTGGTAGAGGTTGTAGTTCGATAGGAGAAGGCTCTAATATTCCTCAAAAATAATCTACGCATGAGGCAAGTACATTTCTAGTCATTTAGCCTGGAGAAGCATCTACAGATCCTCTTCCACCTTCAGCACCATGTAGATGTTGTGGTAGAGGTCGAGGTAGAGGGGCGACACTTTCATATGTTGAATTATCAGGTGATGGTAGGTTGATTGTCCGGCTTATTGGTGAAAGGTGAGTAATTCATATGTTTTCTTGAAAATTCAAATTTGTTATTTTGAAATATTGGTAAATGGTATATGCTGCATTTTTTTTAAACAGACTTTATTCATCTTCTAAATGCTCAAGACGCATTAGAGATAGTTTCAAGGAGAGGTTAGATGAGGAAGGAACTAGTTGGAAGACAGTTAGACTTAAGATTAAGGATTTTTATTGGTGAGAATTACAGGTATGACTTTTCTCAATTATATTTATATATTAATTATTTCATATAGTCTATATTTATATTACTTATACATATAAGTCTCAATAAACATTTAATGTGCAAGTTATCAAATTCTTGAAAAACTTGCAAGATTTTGCTTTCAGATGTATTGTTAATTTTTATATGTGAACTGATAGTATTTAAGAAACTTGATTACTTGTACTAAATTTCAAAACCATTATGATTGGGACAAAGCAATTGATGCAGCCATAAAGATTGTATGGGAAAAATAGGCAACATTGAGATATTCAGATCTTCTGAGTTACTTAAAGCATGAGGGAAAGAAACCATATGTTAAGGATAATGTTTGGGAAAAGTGGAATGTCTATTGGAAAAGGCGTGAGGTTATTAAGAAGTTAGAGCTTTTATCAAAGAATCGCGGCTCAGAGAAAGATGGTGAAGGATCTGGTATGTCTCTCCATACTAGAGGATCCATATCTGTGTTAGAGCATAAAGAAAACATGGTAATATTCTACTTAATAAAAAAAATCTACTAGTTCATTATTAATGAGCATATGTATATATATCTATATAGCTTTAATTGTGGTTTTGTATTATATAGAATGCAAAGACTAGAAAAGAGCCTACCTTGGGAGAGCTTTTCTATCACCTCCATACAAAAAAGAAAGACGGCATTGATAATAATTTTAATGACAATCGGTCCAAGCGAGCATTTGAAGTTCATTAAATTTTACTCTGAACTTGTTGTTAATTAACATGTAGATGCAAGAATGTTTAAAACAATGCTTATTATTACATATTATAATATCTGTAAATGCTAAATTATAAATATTGATGGCAGGAGGACTACGATCTCAGATGGATAATACTTCTCAATGCTAGATAGGAGAACGTTTAGAGCAACAAATCTAGGATGATAGAGAAATTTTCATTTAGGCTGCAGGAGGATAGCGTTATAGTTGAATACACGGCATTGGGACTCAGCCATTGAGTTACTATCCGGTACTGGTTGATGTTCAACACCTGCTTCATCTCCAACTATAGAGACAGCTAAGTGATACCATCCAAATTCTTATATATTTTTATGCCAAAACCCCCTAAATTAACTAATAAAATGGCTATATATGTACACTTATCCTAGGAAATTTGTAGAATTACAACTTTATGCAGGGAGGAGCCTCAGAAATCAAAAATATGTATTTTCATAAAATCTATGGAAAATTTTGGCAATTAAACTCAAAAAAGCCCAAGTTGATAGCTAATATTATAAGCCCCTTTTATAAAGCTCAAATTGAGGTTGATCTGTGAGAAAAGAGGCCCACAAACAATGCCTAGAAGGAGAAAAGCCAAAGTCCAACAAAGTCAACTTAGGCTATCGCCTAAGGCATGGAAAAAGAGAAAGATGGAGTTAGGCTATCGCTTAAGCCAAGAAGAGGAGGCTAGGAGACCATTTATGTGCACTAAGCGATCTCCTAAGGCCAACTCATCCTCTAGGCGATCTCTTAAAGCCAAAAAACCACTCAAGCTATCTCTTGTGGATGCTAGGTGATCTCCTATGTGCCAAAGCCTAATCAAGCAATTGCCTACACCAATCCCAAGGCTGGAAGTCCCCATTCATTGAACGACGGCTCAAGCTTAGCTATAATCTGATTGGACGTAGCCTACTTGCCAAATTGCGCAGAAAAGTAGCCTCCAAATGTTTGAAATTCTATAAGTAGCAGCGTGAACCAACGGAGAAAGAGGTTGGTGGAAAAAGTAGAAAATATAGGTGTCACACCTTACCTTACTGTAAGACATAGCATGTAGCCCGTAATATACTTAATAAGCACTTAAGTCTTATAAATGCTTACTAAGACTTAAGTGCTTATTAAGTATACTACAAGGGACTTAATACTGTTGATTCATTCATTTATATCTTGTAGAAAAGTAGATTTAATTATTAAATGTAAAACTCCTTTTAATGTAGAAGCTCCTTTTGGTTTCCTTTCACTGTTATAAAGAATGTGTTTGTTTTTTTTTTTTTGTAATTATAAACACATAAACTACATAATTCCATTAAGCTCCAATATGATTCTCTTACACACAAATTTTATATTAGCAAAACATAAAAATGGTTTCCATTAACCCATAAGCCCATGTGGTTTTTCAATCGAAAATCCCCACCCCGGAGGCTCCGAAAAACACATCTTTTTCCATCTATTATTATTGTTTTTGTGAAAAAGGGTGATAAAAATCTTTTTTGGATATGCGATGCCGATAAATCGGTCTTTATAATTATTTTAGTTGCCACCCATTTTATCGGCAATGGACCGCTTCCCAATTTTAATTTTATAAGAATGACTCCATTTCACCCCATCTTATTTTTAAGGCTAATATTGAAAAACTGGTCGGCGAACAATGAAGGTTCTAGTAAGGGAATAAGGTACGTCGGCCCCGTTGGAAAAGCCGATGCCCGGAAAACCGGCCTCTTTTAACCTACAATTTCTAAATTGAATTTTATTTTAGAAAAGCCAAATTAATTTAATTAAACCCAACCCGAATTAAACCGAACTGAGTTCCCTATGTGGAAAAATTGATTAATCGTCCCAATTTTATTCATTGCATTCATAATAAATTAATCATCACATTCACCATCCATCCACAATATAGCAAATATAATTAAAAGACCCGCTCTTGCATTATGGTTAAAGGCCGGCCACAAACCATATTTAATAATATAATCAACAATAAATAATAAATCCTAAAATCTTATAATCATAGTAAATTAATTGATTTGACTTAATTAGAACACAATTTGCCCATTATTGATCATTTTTTGAATTAACATTAAATATTTACTTAATCACATAAAATTAAAGTGAGATAAGAAAAATGTTCTGGGACTTCAAAACAGTTGCGTCACACAGCTGTTCTACAAAGAATAGTCGCGTGACGGAACTCCCATTTGTTAATTTGGAAACTTTAGCACAGTTGCGTCACACAGCTGTTCTATGAAGAACAGTTGCGTGACGGAACCTCCAGCCGCATGACGTATGTGTTCATGATTTTATCAAAATTCACGGATTCATCGATCATTTTATTTAAACCATAACATTAAATGATAAATTGTAAACAAAATAAATTTATTGGTCAAGAACAGTAGCGTCACGCGAGTGGTCCAATCCAGGTTAGGGTCTTTTGGACTCGAACAGTTGCGTCACGCAGGTAGTAGCTACATGACGCAGCTGCTCTGGTCCATAACTACCATTCAAACTACTCTTTTTTATGTGTTCTTTTTGTTAACAGTTAGCAATGATAAAACAACTCAGAAATCCTCAGAAATGGCAATGAGAGAACCAATACAAACCCAATAAATACTAATGAAAATAGAATTTTAAAATAAACAGAACTAAAAATAGGAGAAGGTTTAGAGAGAGTACCTAACCCTTATTCGTTTGGGACAACTGCTTCACGACCTCCAGAAAGTAATTGCTAACCAAGTTTCGCAACAACCAACGTTTCTTTTTCCATTTTCTTCTCTTTTCTCTTCTTATGTTCTTTTTTTTGTGTTTTTAAACTTTTAATCTATATACTAGATGGCTTGAATATTCTCAATTTACTTCATTGAGTTCTTAGGGAAAGAGACCTAGCCGTAAAATCAAAATCTTAGTTTTAAAACGTTGAAAGGTCCAATGAAAAAAATGACGAGAAAAGTCCCATTTTTAAGAACAAAATGTTTAATTGTATATGGGTAGGCGCCATACGCAAACGCGCGAGCTCAGCAGCTGCGTGACGGAGGCCGCAAGCTGCGTGACGCAGCTTAAAACTTTTCCCGTAACGTCGCCGTATATCCATACAAACAGTGCAGGCCGTTGCACGGTGCACTGCGCCAGAAGGTGTCAGCCCTACGTTAGAGTTGCCGTGACGCAACTAAGAGGTGCCGTCACGCAGGTGATAGCTGCGTGATGCAACCCTAACATGGGTCAAGATCCTTTGGGCCCGGTTGATTAAATTTTTTGGTTAAAACACCTTCTGGTTTGATCGTGGATTCTTTATCCTTTATCTCATATCATCACGGGTCAGGGCGGGGGGCGTAAAATCACGCGTCAACAGTTTGCTCCTCACTTTATCATTTAATTGTATAAACGATTAATGTTTCCAAGTGGTCCATGACGCGCGCTTCAATCGTGGCAAATCATCCTCAAAGCTTTAGTTTGATCGGCTTTGGCCAGGATTTTGGGAGTTTAAATCATCTGGCCACCTACTCGGCTCGGTTTGATCGCTTTGGGTCGGGCACATCCATCGGATCAGAATAGGCATCTCGAGGCTTCGGTTTTGCATCGGCTCTGAGAAAGTACGTGGTTTTGATGAATTCGAAGCACGGTTTGATCGGCTTGAAGGGTTTTTAATTTGATCATCTGGCCACTCACTCAGCTCGGTTTGATCGGCTTTGTCGGCTCCAGTCGGATCAGAAAAGACATCCTCGAGGCTCGGTTTGATCGGCCCGAAAGACGTTGGTTTTGCCCTGGTCAACTTAGCAATTCAACATCATTGACTGGGGAAGAGAGTTCAAATAGCTTTGCAATACATCATCACTGTTTGGATTTTGAAATTGTTCTGATTAGCTTCGCAATGCACCATCACTAATCAGTAAGACCTATCGGCTTCGAAAAACCATTACCGATTGGCTTGAAATATTGTTCACAAGAAAAAGAGCAATATCTGTGTACGAACAGACTTTGCCTTTTGTTAGAAAGATGTTGGAACATCACATGCCCCCATGCGCTAATCATAGATTGATTTTGCAAAAATTTTAGCAAAAATTTAAACCGAAGAAAAGAAATTTCCTGATGCAGTGGTTGCAAAAAAAAATTTACCTGAGGGTAATCTGGGCAATTTGATGCTTCTGCCCCCTGTGCAATGAGCAGACAAAATTGATGAAGTGTGCGAACCGCATACCGACATCAATTTGCTGAAGTGGGCCATCATGGGCTTTTAGATGGGCCGTACAGGCCTGTTGGGCTCAAAAGAAAATGATGGGCCCGTTGCTTTAGGCTTGGAGAAATGGGCTTGGGCCCAGTTACTTACTATAAGTAACTTTCTTCTTAACCTGGGCCCAGTTACTTACTATAAGTAACTTTCTTCTTAACCAATTCATTTTCACTTATCACAAACCCTAAGCAATTGAGAATTCTTTGAACTTTCAACTGAAAACGATGTCTCAAACCTCTGAAATCCTGCTTCCGCCTACACTTCGGAGATGGAGACCCTCGGGACGCTACCGGATATTCCGACATTCGACGGCGAGCCAGTACCGATGAGCCGGAACCCGCTAACCTCAGGGACACGACCATTGCAGCTCCTCCCATTGCCGGGTATTGAGTTCCCGGTGAGATACGAGATGGGCCGGATGCGCGGCTTTCAGGCTGAGGTAAGTAAAAATTTTCTTCGATTTTACTACTTTTGATCCATAATTTCGTTGATGTAGTAGAATTTGTTGTTTGTGCATGCATTAATAGTCGCGTCACGTAGGAAGGAGTTGCGTGGCGCAACTGTTGTGAACAGTTGCGTGGCGCAACTGTTCCTGTGTGAACAGTTGCGTGACGCAGCTGTTCTTGTGTGAACAGTTGCGTGACGCAACTGTTCGAGGCGCCAAAAAAACCCTAGCTTGCCCTAAACTTAGGATTAATCCCTTTCATCGCGTTAGAAACTTGATTTACTGATGCTTACTTGCTGGCATCTTTAGGCGACACAATTTTGCCCTGAAAATTGCATGAGAGTAACACAAACATAGTGAAATTAGGCGAAATTTGAAATACTGCGTACCTGCGACAGTTGCGTCACGCAATTGTTCTTTGGAAGAACAGTTCCGTGATGCGACTGTTCGTCAACGAGGCAAAGCCTTGAGCAGTTGCGTGACGCAACTATTGAGATGCGTGGTGCAGCTGTGGAGGTGCGTGACGCATCTGTTCTTAGGATGCCAAACTTTGAACAGTTGCGCGACGCAGCTGTGGAGTTGCGTGGCGCGGGTGCGGAGGTGCGCGACGCAGCTATGCTTCAGGGTGCGAAACTTGGGCAAAGTTGCGTGACGCAACTATGTAGATGCGTGACGCGGCTGTGTAGTCACGTGACGCAGCTACGGTTCAATCTGAGATTTGGATTTTTATTTTTCCTGCCATAGAATAAAAATGAATAATTGTTAGTACAATTTTTACTTAAATTGAATATTTTTCTTACACAGGTTGATCTGGGCAAGGCCCGCTCGGGTGGATCAGCCACTGATGTGTCTGCGTTTTGGGACTTGCTGGAGGGTGGATCAGCCACTGATGTGTCTGCGTTTTGGGACTTGCTGGACCCGCCCATACGAGCTCGGGTTGTAGCTGCAGGCTTTGGAGATTATGCTGCAGGGCTTCGCCGTACACAGCCCCATTTTTCACCCGCTATGAGATACGCGTTGATGGAGCGGTGGAACGACTGCACTCACACTTTTGTCTTCGGGTTTGGCGAGATGACCCTGACGCCGGTCGATTACGCTGCCATTACCAGCCTCCGCTTTACCGGTCCGGTTGCTCCACTAGATGCTCGATACCAGACGACTACCCTAGGAGCTCAGCTAGTTCGCTCTCTGTTCGGTGTCACCACACAGACTAGGTACACCGCGCGCAGGGAATGCGTGTCTTACGAGGTAGTCTACCAGTTTCGGGCCGAGAGGATCAGGACACAGGCTGGCTGCTTGGAGGGAGTTTGCCGGTGGAAGGGCCCGACCTGCTGCTCCTCGCATACTTGCTCGGGAGGAGAGGGACGAGGGAGTTGCCGGTGGAGGCCCGACCTGCTGCTCCTGCATACTCTCGGGAGGAGAGGGACCAGGCTGCTCGGTCCTTCCTCTTCTACATCATATCGTCCCAGCTGCTATGCACCTCCCAAAATAAGGGAGATCCGCGCGGTGCTAGCATGCCTGAGGGACTTGAGTTAGGTCGGGTCCTTCGACTGGGTCACTTTAGCTTTGGCTCATTTCTATCACGGTCTGGATGTCTGGACCCGTGGTAGCGGTGAGTCAAACTGGCTGTTTATCCTACCTCTGGAGGTAAGACTCTTTCTCTCTTCTTCTGTTTTCATCATTTTTCAACTATCTAACCAACTGATGTCACTGTAATTTTTACTACAGGTATGGGCTTATGAGTACCGTATCTACCTAGGGGGTCCGAGTGGTGACACTCCTGCCTAGTCTAGGCGGATCCCTCGTTATCTAGCCCATTGTCACCATACTTATGCCAGTGGCGAGGATCCCGAGTACTGGAGGAGCTTCCTTAACGACCGGGAGCTGTCCGATGTAAGTACATAAATGTTTGAACATTTAGCTTAGCTTTCTGTCTTCTTTTATGCTGTACATCAACTACTGACCCTTTTATTCTTTTGCAGCTGTTTCTGACTCCATGGGACTGTGACGCTTAGAGGACCTACCCGGGCCGGGAGGTGGCAGAGCTGCACGCCCGATCGAGATTTTTGATGCGGGGGTACTGGGCTGATCGATATTTCCTCGGAGAGAGGGTTTACGACACTCCCGTGGCCCCATCGCAGCGGCGGGTGCCTCATGCTCCTCCCCGTCACATGTGCCTATTGGAGGGCTTGACTCGAGAGGATCTGGAGGTAGAGTATAGGGGCTTCTCAACTAACGATTTCTTGTCCGCTGGCGATTTCCCAGCCTATTTCTCCTCTCGGATGTAGGCGCGGCTTCCCGAGATCCTCGAGTATACCCAGGTAACTTTCTTATCTTCAGTCTCATTTATTTTCACCATTTTTCCACTGTTTCAAACCACCGATATCATTTCTTCCTCTGTGACTTGTTGCAGGAACGGAAGATGCACAAGACTGCAGCCCATTATAGAGCAGAGGCAGCGGCTGAGGCAGGGACTGCGGTTGCTCCGGCTAGACCTGCGGAGATTATTCTGGGCGATGTACCATTCCCACCTGGCATGGAGGTGGTGCTAGATCCCGATCTGGGTCTGGGGTCGGGCATCACTATTCCTGCTGACCTCAGGTGGGCTCCTCCATTGCCGCAGCTGGATCCTGAGCATGCCATACACGTAAGTAATAAACTGTATTTACAAAGTCAAAGGTACTTTACCTGAATGAGTCCTTATAGAACATCTTCCAATGTTTGCAGGTGCCTGCTCAGAAATACTTGGAGGTTTGCTAGAGATTCGGCTTCGCTCGGTCTTACATCGCCCAGCTCTATTCCGAGCGCCACGAGAGGGTATTCCTGATCTTCATGTGTTTTTGCATTCTTCTTCATTCTTTGCTTACCTTCTCTTACATACCTCTATTTTTACAGGACCTGGAGATCGGGAGGCTGCGGAGGCATCAGTCTCGCCAGTCTAGCGCTGTGATTCGACTCCAGGTGGAGGTGGACCGGCTCCGGACGAAGTTGGAGGTAGAGGGGATCCCCTTAGACTCCTCTGACGAGGACGATGACGGCTCTTCCGATGACGCACCATCATCTCTACCCCCGCATGCAGCTGCTGGTCCGAGCCGTAGGCGACGGTAGCCCTGCCCCCATGTCTCAGCCATTTTGGAACATTTTGAATATTTAGTAGTTTTTTAGGATGTTTGGACAGTTATACTACTTTTATGATATCATTTATATTTTTACAATATTTTGCTTTTATTATAGTCATATGTGTTTATGTTTTGCAACTGTGAGACCTCATTCCTGTAATAACAAAATACAAACACAACAAAAATACAAAATAGCGGTGTCCCATTTATTCACAAAAGTGGTCCACCTTGTTAGCAGTCAATAAACTGGTTTATTATAATTAAACAAATGAAATGAAATGAAATAAATAAAGAATAAGATAATGAACTTAAAATGAAATACGATAAAAATCAATTCCTAAACAGAAGTGGATCGTAGTACTTACCTGATAGGGCGGTTAACGCGGTCATAAAGATTCAACCACCTTATTGTACAAACCGTCCTTTTTATTAATGCAGACTTAAATACCCACCAACCAGAACGATCCATACATAAATGCTCTTCCAACCACCATTGACAGTGAACATCGGGTCTAATAATGATGGTGCTTCATTCACCATATCCTTTACACCTTTATAAATGAAGGCTTCCTTTTACGGCCTCTTCACACCCAACATTCAAAACAAATCCATTCCTTAGATAATCCTTTTCCATGGCTTTTAGGAACCAAGTTTCATGGTGCTTGTCATTCCGCATATCCTTTACACTTTATACAATGAAGGCTTCCTTTTACGGCCTCTTCACACACCCAACAATTCAAACAAATTCCATTCCTTAGATAATCCTTTTCCATGGCCTTTTAGGAACCAAGTTTCAAATCTTTCATCAATCCATCCCGATGACTATGGCGAATCCTCGTAAACCACACTCCTTTGCGTTTGAAAATAATTTCAAAAGACTTAAAACCTAAACATGGCTTCTTGGTCTTGGCTTCGGTGTTACTCATTTTAATCCTAACACCATGGTTTTCCGGTTTGAAGACTCTGAAGTAACTCCGACCGACGAGGAAATGTGTGCCGTCATGGATCATCATCCTGAACAAGAAGAAACTCCGGCTTTACCCCCAGGTCCTAGGTATGATCTAGCTGAGATTGTGGCCCTATGTCTGGTTTACCTTCCCGATGGCATAAACATGGATCAAGGCCTTCCTTTGGAGCCTTTCCTGAGTAGGATTCTGTCCATGGATCTAGATCCCTCTTGGATTCGAGCTTGCTGCTTCTTACTGTTGAACGTGTATGCCATGAAGAACCGTCAACCTGGAATTGGAGATTTCCGACTTCTGACTTTTGTTCGTGACATGCAAGTGTATCATCACACTGTCTTCATGATGATCATGGGAGAGACAATGTGTTGGGTTAGGGATATTGCCCTTCACATTACCAACTTCAATGTTCACCATCGTGGTTGTCCAATTCCAATGTTACGGCAAGGCCTGCTTGAACAAGTTAAGGCCTGACTCTTCCTGTCCCAGCTCGTTTAATTCAAGTTATGGCCCACCAAACTTTCGGTCTCGAACTCAAAGGATTGCTTCGACTTCGGGGATAAACCTACGATTACGTGGACTTGTTCTTGGTGGAGGATCAGACTGGTCACAAAACGGTTGTCATGAACCTCAATTTGTGTTGATAGGCAG
>NW_023591416.1:5464699-5488789 GCF_014843425.1 Jatropha curcas | reverse complement strand
AAAAAAAAAAAAAAAAAAGGAGGGAAAGAGGGAATGTGGGTTAATGAACGCAGGCAAGGCAAAACTGAAATCTGAATGGGTCGAAGAAGAATCATTCCGAGTTTGGGAAGACTTTTTGGGGATTGGGGAAATGAAGCTTCCAAAGATTGGTGTCAAGAGCAGAAAGGCCCAAGGCCACGATCCTCCAGTCGGTATTAGCTTGCTGAAGACGCCGAAGAGGTAGAGAGGAAGGTATTGAAGAATGAGCCTGCAATGAGGAGAAAGCAGAAGCTACCCGGAAGAAAAGAAGAAGAAAGACGCAGATGCAGATGAAGTTGATTCAAGGCAATAAAGAATACTTGGTAATGAATGTATTGACAGCGCAATTAATCTTGTATTTTGCTTTTCTGATGTTTTGTTACCACGCGCAGTATTTGGCAAATAAATGGCATTGCATCATTTTTGCATTTACTTAAGCACCACTGAAGATCCTAAAAATAATCAAAATCGGATCCAGACTTTTAAGAACCTGAGCTTAGAATAGGATCTTCAAAGAAATGGTTATCAAAAGAAATTCAGAGGTATTTGCCCTGAGCTATGTGGACATGCCAAGAATCGACAGATCAGATAGCAGAGCACTTCATTCCTACTGATCCGAGTGTTAAATTCGGGAAGCAAGAAAAGCAGAAAAGGGTCAGACCGGATGGCAGGAATAAGATCAAAGCTGAAGTCCAAAAGCAATTGGATGCCAGGATTCTTAGAAGTAGTACACTATCCGGAAATGGTTTGGCCAATATAGTCCCTTGCGAAGAAAGATGGGAGGATAAAGGGTCTTGTCGACTACAGGGACCTGAACAAAGCCTCGCCTAAGGATGACTTTCCCACTTTCGCACATAGAATGTTTGTGATTGACAGGGCTGCGGAATGGATGTTATTCTATCATGGACGGATCTCCGGATACCAACCAAATACTGATGGCCTAGTAGACAAGCACAAGACGGCCTTCACCACAGATTTCGGGACCTTTTTGGCTATAAAAGTGATGGCCCATTTGGGACTGAAGAACGCCGGGGTAACAAATACCAGAGAATGGCTACGACAATTATTTCAATGATATGATCATAAAGGACTAAAAGTATATGTTAGATGACATGGTGGAATCATGACAAGAAACGGAGAACATGCAAGAAGATGCTGGAGAAGTTCTTTGCACGGGTCAAGTAGTATAACTTGAGAACGCAATCCCAAGAAGTGCTATTCGGAGTAACGAAAGGGAAATTGTAGGTTTCATTGTTAAGGACCTAACGGGATTGAAATGGTTGACCCCGACAAAATAAAAGGCCAATTCAGGATACTGGAACCGCTAAGAACAGAACGTCGGGTGGGAGAAGCTCTTGGGTAAAATTCAGTACACCAAGCAGGTTTATTTCGAGGTTATCCATCACTTGTGCTCGCAATTTCAAGCTACTGAAGAAGAATCAGCCAATTTTAAGTGGAATGAAGGACTAGCCAGAAAGCCTTTTGACCAATAAAGAATACCTGTGAATCCACCGGTGTCAAGTCACCTAGACCGGAGAACTCTGATCTTGTATCTATCCCTAATAGAAGATCAGGAGTCCGGAGCAAATGTGGTACACGACGCCCGCTGGAGTAGAAAAGGAAATTTAACAATAGCAAGAGCTACTGCCTATCGGAGAAGTACAACATGGTGGAAGAAAACGCTGTATGGTAGTAGTGTGGTCCGATTAAAGAAGTTGAGGCCTACTTTGATTCCTTCAGGGTCACTTTTCAATTTTCAAAATTCGATCCTCGAAGTACTTTGCAGAAAACGCCTAACTCTAGAAGGACGGTTTGTCTAAGTGGTTAATTCCAGATGTCTAATGTGGATGCAGAGTTTGTAACGCAGAAAACGGTCAAAGCCGGGCTGTGGCTGAATTCCTGGCAAAAAAATCCAATTACATGATGACCGAACCATGGGGAAATTTGGAGTTTTCAAGTTGAAAAGCTTTGCCTGTGTGTCGAAACAGGGGCCCTTGGGAAATTGTAACTTATGATGGATCAACCCAACATAAATGGAGCCAAGAGCTGGTATTGTAATAGAAGCACCTAAATGTGCGAGGTCACCACAACCGTGCAAGAGATTGTTGTTCCCGGTCACTAACCAACATGGCTGAGTATGAAGCGTGCCATCATGGGAATGGAAGCTCTCCCTTGCATCCGGCACTTAAGGAGGTCGAGGTTAATAGGAGATTCATTATTGGTTATCGAACATCAATGCTACCGAGAGATGGAAAGTAAGAAGAAAGAAAGACTGAAGCCTTATGTTGAGTACTTGGTTTGAAGAAGGCAAGCGCTATTTGACAAGATCACTTTTCACTCCACATAGGAAGAACCTATAACAGAATTCCAGAAAATGCCTTGGCAACTTAAGCATCGGCGTGGCAGATTTGAGTAGAGTTTTCCAAAAGAGCCATTTATCATCTACCACAGCCAATATCCCAGTGCTAATCCAAGAACATGTCATTTTGTGAACCAGGTGGAGTTCGGAGGAAAGAACCTCTGTTTACGGATATTCTGAGGTAATATGAAAGAACCGATACTTTTTTCTGATGATGCCGAACGAAAAAGACCGTACAGTTTCTCAAAAAATGGCTTGAATTATATTAATGGCCATGGTTACTTATAAAGAGCTTAGGATGGGATGTGCTAAGATGTCGTGAGTAAAATAGAAGCAGAAGAGCATAAGGTAAAAAGTCCATGAAGGAGTTTTGCGGAGTACTCCATTTAAGCGGCATGAGTTCTAGAAAGAAAAAATCATGAGGCAAGGTTATTTCTGGCATGCAGATGGAAGGTGACTGTGTTTCAGTAATGTGTGTGTCATTGCAAAGCTTGCCAATATCATGACAATAAGTCCACTTACCTTCTGTTGAACTCCATCCGACAACTTCCTTCCCTTGGCCTTTTTCTGCATGGGGCATAGACGTCATCGGCAAAAATCTCTCCCAGCATCGAATGGCCATCAGTATATATTGGTTGCAGTTTGACTACTTTCTCTAAGATGGATTGGAGGCTCAATCTTACAAAACTTAACCGCAAATGTGGCTAGATTCATTGAACAAATACATTTTCCGTCGCTATGGTGTGCCCCAATCAGCATAGTTTTACAGATAATGGCTCTCATTTTCAAAAGCGATGTGGCCAGTTGCTTTTATACATTATAAGGTTGAGCATCAATCCATTCTCTCCTTATCGCCTCAAGCTAAGGGTGGCAGTAGAAGCTGCGAAATAAGGAGATCAAAAAATTAATCCCTGCGAAAGATGTTGAAAGGTACAGAAGGCTGGGCTGAGAAGACGCCCTTTCGCACTCTAGGGGCATTCGCACTACCTTCAAATCAGTAAAATGGAGCCTCTCCTTTCGAACTTGTATATGGATAGTGAGGCAGTGTTACCGATACGAGCTCGAAAAGAAGTCTCCTCCAGGGTTTTTGTAGTAAGCTGGTCTGACCCGAGGAAAGAATGGGTTCAAGAAGAAGTATGAAGATCTAGCGCTCTTAGATGGAAGCAAGAACGAATGCCGATTCCTAGATCAGATGAGAAAAAAGAAGGATTGCTCATTTCTACAACAAACGGGTCATTCTAAGGCTTTTAAAAGAATGGAGATTTGGTATTGATCAGGCGATTATTAGATCATCGAGCCTAAATCATCCTGGTGGAGAGAATTTAAACCCAACGGCATGGACCCGTTCAAGAGTTCAGAAGTTATTAGCAAAAGCACCGCTGAATTAGTCAACCATGGAAGGGAAACCTGTCCACCGAATTTGTCAATCCAACCGAATTGTCAATCAGGACCAAATGAAAAGATTTTATGCCTGAAATGATGATTTTGATTAAAAAAAAAATAAGCTAAGTTGAAAACCCGGAAGGGTGGCTTAGGCAAGAATTAAGCTCGCTAGGTTGAAAACCCGAAAGGGCGGCCTAGGCAAAAGTTAGAGCATGAATAATAATAAAACAAAATTTTCGGGATCAACGTGTGGTGCTTAATTTAAATGCGAAATCCATGCCATGCGTTCGTGACAGATTAGCGATTGGTTGCTCTACACCATCAACTTGACTCGAAGGAGAATAGAAAATCGAATAGTTTGAGCAAATGACCATTGTATTAGAATAAATTTCCTCTACTTCTGTATAATGTTTACTTTCTATATAATGTTGAAAAAGAAGTAGATTAATAAAGGATTTGAAATTTCAAAAATTTTTCTTTTGTTCCGGGGTTTATGGTCTAAAGGAATGCAAGACCTTCCTCTCTGCTTATTTGATCAAAGATCGACTCAATTCTGTTTAAAATGTTCTGGCTGTTGGTCCACTACTGACCTAATAATGAAATTCTTTAAAACATTGATCAGAAGGACGAACACCATTGTCTCAAGTGATTTCCCCGGAAAGATCAATAAAAACCATGAATAAAAACCTTAGTACTCATATAGGTTCATGCATACATAAAGAGTTACATTTGTTATTTTTTGTCTATTTGTGCAGGTAATAAAATAGTCACCCTCCATTCTTTGTCATTCCAAAATGTAAGCTTTTATTCCTTTACAAAATAAGTCATTTCTCTTATGAAGCTTATCATTTATTTACCCGAGGGCAGGAGGCCTAACCAATACTAACACAGCAACGATTTCGAAAGAAAAGATTTGTTTGTACTTTTGTTGATTCATGTGTGGCAAGAGAGCCGGAATCAATAAATATAGAGTCATTCGGGAATCATTAATTAAAGGAAAGCAGATACATTAAATAAAAGCTCAAATGGCCTGAGCATAAGAAGAGATAAAAAAAAGAACAAAACAACCAGTTTATTCTAGTTCAGCAGAGGCCAATCTTCACAGAGCATGGCATCATCATGGGGTAAAGAACCAGTTGACATATGCAGGTGTCACAGTGTCCTGCATCGTTCCTTCATCTAAGTACATGATGTCTCGATTTTGCCAACGGTCAGCCAAATTTGTCAACAGATGCGGTGTTATCAGACCACTTTCAAAGTTATGGATTCTGGGAACACGCTGTATCATCCCATGCTGACGGCTGATCCTATCTGGGAAATAGGCCATGGAACGGTCTAGACTGGCATACAGTAGGTAATTGAGGTTTGTACTTCCGGTTGTGACCAGTCTGATCCTCCACCAAGGACAAGTCCATCGGATTGTAGGGTTATCCCCAAAATCGAAGCGTCTCCGAGACCGAGATTGAAAGTTGGCAGGTCCATAGGTTGGAATTAAGCGAGCTGGGACCGGAAGAGGGACCGAAGAATCAGGTTAACTTGTCCAGAGCCCAAGGCTTGCAATAGTAGTGGACCAACCGCGATGATGAAACATTGAAAGCTGGTAACGTGGAAGGGCGATAATCCTAACCCAACACAATCGTTTCTCCCATGATCATCATGAAGACAGTATGAGGTAATTTGCGTCACGAACAACGGTCAGAAGTCAGAAATCTCCAATTCCGGGCTGGCGATTCTTCATGGCATACACATTTCAACAGGCAAGAAGCAGCAAGCTCGAATCCAAGAGGGATCTAAGATCCATGGACAGAACCGCTACTCAAGGAAAAGGCCTCCAAGGGAAGGCCTGAATCTTTGTTTATGCCATCAGGAAAGTAACCGACACAGGGCCACAATCTCAGATAGATCAATACCTAGGAAACCTGGAGGTTAAAGCCGGAGTTTTCGTCTTTGTTCAGGATGATGATTCATGACGGCACACATCCTCCCGTAGTCGGAGTTACTTTAAGAGTCTTCCCAAACCCGGAAAACCAGGTGTTAAGGAATTAAAATGAGTATACAAGCCTAAGACAAGAGCCATGGGTCGGGTTTTAAGTCTT
This sequence comes from Jatropha curcas, assembly GCF_014843425.1. The sequence goes on along the minus strand of NW_023591416.1, from coordinate 5,482,933 downwards.
TGAAAATATTTCAGGCCAAAACGAGTTGGTTCATAGGAGGGAATTTGCCAATAGTTCCGTCAGGGATGGATGGACAAGGGATGTAGACTTGGTTTCTGAAAGCCATGGAAAAAGGTTTATTTAAGAAACTGAATCTGCTTTGAATGCTGGAAGTGAAGAAGATTGTAAAGAGAAGCTTCTATTTATAGAAGTTGTAAGGGACCCGATGAACGGAGTCATCATCATTACTCGGGATTATGATATCCACTGTCAATGGTAGTTGGAAAAGGTATTAATGTATGACCTGCTCGGTTGGTGAGCACTTAAACCCCATTAATAAGAGGGACGGTTTGTTACAATAAGGAGGTTGAGTTTTTATGACCCACATTAACCGCCCTGTCAGGTAAGTCCACGAATCCACTTTCTGTTTAAGAAAATTGATTTTTTTTTTTGTCAGTAATTTCATTTTAGGTTCATTACTATTATTCTTTAATTTTATTTTATTTTATCTTGTTTATTATTTACAAAATCATTCATTACGCTAACAAGGTGGACCACTTTTTGTGAAATAAATGGGACACCCGCTATTTGGTTGTTTTGTTGTGTTTGTATTTTGTTATTGGCAGGAAATGAAGGTTTTCACATTTGCAAAACATAAACACATATACAATGTAATAAAAGCAAAAAATAATTGTAAAAAATGTAAAATGATATCATAAAAATAATATAACTGTCATCATCTAAAAAAAAAAAAAAAAAAACTAACTAAAATGTTCAAAAAAAATCTTCCAAAATGGCTGAGACAACCGGGGGCAGGGGCTACCGTCGTCCTACGCTCGGACCAAGCCTGAGGGGGTGGAGATGGTGGTGCGTCATTGGAAGAGCCGTCATCGTCCTCGTCAAAGGAGTCTAAGGGGATCCCCTCTACCTCCAACCTCGTCCGGAGCTGATCCACCTCCGCCTGGAGTCGGGTCACAGCACTAGACTGGCGAGACTGATGCCTCCGTAGCCTCCCGATCTCCAGGTCCTGTAAAAACAAAGATATGTAAGAAAAGGTAAGCAAAGAATGAAGAAGAATGCAAAACACATGAAGATCATACATACCCTCTCGTGACGCTCGGAGTAGAGCTGGGCGATGTAAAACCGAGCAAAGCCGAACCTCTGGCAAATCTCAACCTCTGGCAAATCTCCAAGTATCTCTGAGCAGGCACCTGCAAACATTGGAAGACATTCTATAAGGACTTATTCAGGTAAAGTATCCTTAGCTTTGTAAATACAGTTTATTACTTACGTGTGTGGCATGCTCAGGATCCAGCTGCGGTAATGGAGGAGCCCGTTTGAGGTCAGCATGAATAGTGATGCCCGACCCCAAACCCAGATCAGGATCCAGCACCACCTCCATGCCAAGTGGGAATGGTACATCGCCCGGTATAATCCCCATAGGTCCAGCCGGAGCAACCGCAGCCCCTGCCTCAGCTGCTGCCTCTGCTCTGTAATGGGCTGCTGTCTTGTGTGTCTTCCGCTCCTGCAATAAGTTACAGAGGAAGAAATGATATCAGTGGGTATAAACAGTGAAAAAAAAATGATGAAGATAAATGAGACTGAAGATAGAAAGTCACCTGGGTGTACTCGAGGATCTCGGGAAGCCGAACCTACATCCGGGGGGAGAAGTAGGCTGGGAAATCGCCAGCGGACAGAAAATCGTTAGCTGAGAAGCCCCTATACTCCACCTCCAGATCCTCCCAGGTCAAACCCTCTAATAGGCACATGTGACGAGGAGGAGCATGAGGCACCCACCGCTGCCCTGGGGCCACTGGAGTGTCATAAACTCTCTCCCCGAGAAAGTACCGATCAGCCCAGTACCCCCGCATCAGGAACCTCGATCGGGTATGCAGCTCTGCCACTCTGCACCTCGGCGGCCGGGATAGGTCCTCTCAAGGCAAATCACAGTCCACGGAGTCAAGAAACAGCTTGCAAAAGAATAAAAAGAATCAGTTTGGTTATGTAGTATAAGAATGGAGGAAAGGAAAGCTTAAACTAAGTTGTTCAGGGATTTTGTAACTTTTTGTACTTACATCAGACAGCTCCCTGTCGTTAAGGAAGCTCCTCCAGTACTCGGGGTCCTCGCCACTGGCATAAGTATGGTGACAATGGGCCAGATAATGAGGAATTCGTCTAGACTCAGTAGGAGTATCACCGCTCGGACCGCCTGGGTAGATATAGTACTCATAAGCCCATACCTGCAGTAAACATTACAGTGATGTCAGTGTACAGTTGAACAATTGAAAATGACAAAGAAGAAGGTGAAAAGTGAAAGACTGTTACCTCCATAGGCCGGATAAACAGCCAGTTTGACTCATCGCTACCATGGGTCCAGACATCCAGACCGTGATAGAGATGAGCCAAAGCTAAGGTGGCCCAGTCGAAAGACTCGACCTGACTCAAGTCCCTCAGGCATGCTAGCACCGCCGGGTCTCCCTTATTCTGGGAGGTGCATAGCAGCTGGGACGATATGATGTAGGGACGATATGGATGTAAAGAGGAAGGACGAGCATGCTGGTCCCCTCTTCCTCCTGAGTATATCGGGTGCAGCAGGTCGGCCCCCACTGGCAACTCCTCCAAGCGCCAGCCTAGGCCTAATCCTCTCAGCCCCAGACCCGATAGACCTACCTCAAATACGACAAAGCATCCCTAAACGCAGTGTAACCTAGTCTGTGTGGTCACAACCGAGCAGAGAGCGGACTAACTGCAGCTCTCTAAAGTAGCCGTCTGGTAACCGAGCATCCAGTGGGGGAAACCGGACCGGTAAAAGCGAGGCCCGGTAATGGCAGCAATAATCCACCGGCGTAAGGTCATCTCGCCAAGCCCGAAAACAAAAGTGTGAGTGCATCCGTTCCACCTCCATCAACGCGTATCGCATAGAGGGCGAAAAATGGGGCTATGTGGCGCGAAAGTCCTGCAGCATAATCTCAAAGCCTGCAGCTTACACCGAGCTTCGCATGGGAGGGTCCAGCAAGTCCAAAATGCAGACGCATCAGTGGATGATCCACCCGAGGCGTTGCCCAGATCAACCTGTGTAAGAAAAAAATATTCAATTTAAATAAATATTGTACTAACAATTATTCATTTTTATTCTATGACAGGAAAAATTAAAAATCCAAATCTCAGGTCGAACCGTAGCCGCGTCACGAAACTACACAGCCGCGTCACGCATCTACATAGTTGCGTCACGTAACTTTGCCCAAGTTTGGCACCCTGAAGCACAGCTGCGTCGCACACCTCAGCACCCGCGCCACGCGACTCCACAGCTGCGTCACGCGACTGTTCAAAGTTTGGCATCCTAAGAACAGATGCGCCACGCATCTCCACAGCTGCGCCACGCATCTCAACAGTTGCGTCACGCAACTGCTCAAGGCTTTGCCTCGATGACGAACAACCGCGTCATGGAACTGTTCTTCCAAAGAACAGTTGCGTGACGCAACTATCGCAGGTACGCAGAAGTTAAATTACTCCTAATTTCACTATGTTTGTGTTATTCTCATCTAACTTTCAGGACAAAATCAAGTCATCTAAAGGTACCAGCAAGTAAACATCAATAAAATAAGCTTCTAACGCAATGAAAGGGATTAATCCTAAGATCAGGGCAAGCTAGGGTTTTCTGGCACCTCAAACAGTTGCGTCACGCAACTGTTCATACAAGAACAGCTGCGTCACGCAACTGTTCACACAGAAACAGTTGCGTCACGCAACTCCTTCCTGCGTGACGCGACTGTTAACGCATGCACAAACTACAAATTCAACTACGCCAACAGAATTACGGATCAAAAGCAAGAAAGAAAATTGAAGAAAATTTTACTTACCTCAGCCTGAAAGCCGCGCATCGGCTAGTCTCGTATCTCAACGGGAACTCAGTACCCGGCAACGGGAGGAGCTGTAGTGGTCGTGTCCCTGAGGTCAGCAGGTTCCGGCTCACCGGCACCGGCTCGCCATCGAATGTCGGGATATCCGATAGTGCCTCGATAGTCTCCATCTTCGGAGTGTAGGCGGAAGCAGGGATTTCAGAGGTTTGAGACATCGTTTTCAGTTGAAAGTTCAGAGAATTCTCAATTGCTTAGGGTATTGCTTAGGGTTTGTGGATAAGTGAAAACGATATTGGTTAAGAAGAGGTTACTTATATAAGTAAGCAGTTGGGCCCAAGCCCATTTCTCTAAGCCCAAAGCAACGGGCCCATCCTTTTCTTTCGAGCCCAACAGGCCCGTACGGCCCATCTAAAAGCCCATGACGGCCCATTTCAGCAATTTGACGTCAGTATACGGCTCGCATACTTCATTAATTATGTCTACTCATCGCACAGGGGGCAGAAACACCAAATTGCCCAGATTACCCTCAGGTAAGTTTTCTTCCAATCACTATATCATAAGGGGTATACTTAAAAATGCAGACAATAAATTTTTGTTAAATCTGTTATACTAGAATTTTTGCTAAAATTTTTGCAAAATTATTAAACCAAAATTTGACAATAAATAGTGAAAAATATGCCTACGAAAGTGAATATTTTTTGTCCTAGGCCGGAATTCCGGACTGGGGGCAAAAGTATAATCTTTTGCCCTGATACAAATCTTTTTCGTAATTAATGCATGGGAACATGTGATGTTCCAATATTTTTTCTAACAAAAGGCAAGATCTGTTTGTGCACGGATATTGCTGTTTTTCTTGTGAACAATTTTTCAGGCCAACCTTTTCAAGGCCAACCGGTGAGTTTTCGAGCCGATAGGTCTTACTGGATTAGTGAATGGTGCAATTCCGAAGCTAATCAGAACATTTCAAAACTTCCAAACAGTGATGATGTATTGCGAAGGCTGTTTTGAACTCTCTTCCCCAGTTCAATGATGTTTGAATTGCGAAGTGACCAGGGCAAAACCAAACATCTTTCGGGCCGATCAAAACCGAGCCTCGAGGATGGCCTCTTCCGAATCTGACTGGAAGCCGACAAAAGCCGATCAAACCGAGCTGAGTGGGTGGCTTAGATGAATCAAATCAAATCCTTCAAGCCGATCAAACTCGAGCTTTGAAAGACTTTTCATCAAACCACTCTTTTCCAGGCCGATAAACCGAGCCCTCAAGGATGCCTCTCTGATCCGACTGGAGCCGACAAAGCCCCGATAAACCGAGCTGAGTGGTGGCCATGATGATGAAATCAAAACCCTTCAAAGCCCGATCAAGCCGAAGCTTCGAAGACTTTTTCATCACCAACAGTTTCCCACTAATCCGACTGGACCGAACAAAAGCCGATCAACCGAGTTGAAGAAGGTTCCAGATGATTAGCTCAACATTTCTTTCCAAGCCGACAACTGAACCTTGAGGAATGATGCCAGAGTCGAAGGCGCGTCAATGGACCCACTTTAACATTAATTCTTATGCCAATTAATGATAAAGTGGGGGGGGGGCAACTGTTGACGCGTAATTTTTATGCCCCCCGCCTAACCCGGTGATGATATGAGGATAAGGGATAAAGAATCACGATCAACGCAGAAGTGTTTGAACCAAAAATTGAATCAAACCGGCCCAAAGGAGTCTGACCCACGTTAGGGATTTGCGTCACGCAGCTATCAACCTGCGTGAACCGGCGCTCCATTAGTTGCGTCAATGCAACTCTAACCAGGCTGACACCTCTGGCGAGCGCAATCGTGGCCAACGGCCTGTCTGTTGTATGGATATCGCGGCAACTGTACGAAAAGTAAGCTGCGTCACGCAGCTCTCAGTTTCCGTCAAAGCTCTAACCTGCGTGAACACGGCAGCTTTGTATGTTGCCTACCATATAAATACAACATTTTTCTTAAAAATGAAGGACTTTTCTCTCATTTTTTCTTTGACTTTCAAACGTTTTAAGCAAAGGTTTTTTTTTGATTTAACGGCTAGGGTTTCTTCCCCAAAGAAATAAGTGAGTAACCTTGATGAAAGATCAAGCCATTAGATTACATAGATTAAAAATTAAAAAACCAAAAAAGAAACAATAAGAAGAAAAAAGAGAGAAAAAGGAAAAAAAGAAACGTTTATTTGTGCAAACTTGAATAACAAAACACTCTGGGAATCGTGAGGCAGTGTCCCTGAAATCAATCAAAAACGCATGCAATCCTCGAATCTGAGGGTTAGGTAATCACTTAAACCTTCTCCTCTTTTTCCATTTTTAGTCTTTTATTTTGTTAAAAAAATCTCATTTCATAGTATTTAGTTTGTTATTGGTTAAACGTCATTTTGCCCATTTCTGAGCATTTCTGAGTTGTGTTGAACTATTGTTAACAAAAAGAACACGTAAAAAGAGTAGTCTGAATGGTAGTTACGGACCAGAGCAGCTGCGTCACGCAGCTACTACCTGCGTGTGCGTGACGTAACTGTTCATGTCCAAAAGATCTTAACCTGGACTGGATCACTCGCGTGACGCAACTATTCGTGCGCACAATCTTTATTTCGTTTTTATATTTGTTGTTTAATGTTACGTTTTCAATAAGTAGTTGATAAAACCGGGCATTTTAATAAGCCCACGCTAATAAGCCACGCACAGTCGCGCCACGCAGCTAAAAAGTTCGCACGGCGACGTTCATTCCGTAGAACAGCTCGCGTACGCAAACTGTCTTGAAGCTCCAGGTATATATAACTAAAGAGTTTCCGTCACGTGACTGTTTTTCGTAGAACAGCTGCGTGACGCAACTGTCCCTAAAAGTTCCAGAATAATTTTTCTTATCTTATTTTATTTCAATGCATTAAATAAATGTTTAATGTTACAGAAAAATGATCAATAATGGGCCAATTGGTTCTAATCAGTCCAATCAATTAATTTACTATGATATAAAAATTTTAGGATTTATCAATTTTTTGTTTATTGTTTAAGTATATTGTTAAATAGGTTTGTGGCCCTGCTTTTAACCATAAGGGCAAAGCGGGTCTTTAATTATTTTGCTAATATTGTGGATGGATGGTGATGTGATGATTAATTTATTATGAAATGCAATGAAAGAATTATCCTTATTTAATTTTCATGTCATTAAGTAAATGTTTAAATGTTAATTCGAAAATGATCAATAATGGGCAAAAATTGTGTTCCTAATCAAGTCAAATTAATTAATTAACTGATTATAGATTTTAGGATTATCATTTTTTGTTTATGTGTAGTAATTGTAAAATATGGTTTTTGTGGCCGCCTTAACCAATAAAGGCAAGATGCGGGTTCCTTTTTAATTATATTTGTTATATTGTGGATGGATGGTGAATGTGATGATTAATTTATTATGAATGCAATGAATGAACCTAAATTGGGACGATAATTAATTTTCCAACATAGGAACTCAGTTCGGTTATTCGGGGTTGGGTTTAATTAAATAATTTGGCTTTTCTAAAAATAAATTCAATTCAGAAATCGTAGGTTAAAAGAGGCCGGTTTTCCCGGGCGTCGCTTCCAACGGGCCCACGTACCCAATTCCCTTACTAGAATCGTACTTGGTACGCCTGACCAGTTTTTCAAATAATTGGCCCTTAAAATAAAAAAATGTTGTATATAATGGATCATTTTAATAAAATTAAATTTTATAAATTAAAATTGGAAACGGTCCTATTGCCGAAATAATGGGTGGCGACTCAAAATAATTTATAAGACCGATTTATTGGCACCGCGTTCCCTAGAAGGTTTTAACACCACTTTCAATAAAAACAAATAAAAATAGTTTTCCGAGACCCTTTTCCGGGGTTTTAAAGGATCTCAACTCTCCCAAAAATTATACATATGAAATGGGATGAGAGGGGCGAAAACATCAGCAGGCGTAGGCAAGTTGGGGCAAAATTAGGAAGTACCATATGAAATCACAAGGCAACTACGTCCAGGTACATACAAGGTCAAAAAGATTAATGGAACTGAGCTACCTCAAACGTGGAATGCAGACAACTTAAAGAAAGCATACTATATTTCAATTCACTAAAGTGTAAGATAGTTTTAGGATGAAAAAACAAAGCAAACTAATGGCCTCACCGAAGTCACAAACAAAACCATACTAAATAAGGACTAAAGAAGAGGTTAGATAGAGAAAAAGCTAACTAGGTAGAGGAGCTAAATAGTGTACTTTGGGCATACAGGACCACACCTCGGCAAGCAACAGGTCAAACCCCCTTTTCCCTTATATACATGACTGAAGTAGTACTATTGGTAGAGATAGACATCCCCAGTAAAAAACAAAAAAAAAAGTTAACATGAAGAGCTCGGCAGCAATAAAAGTTTAAGAATAAACCTAGAAGCAGAGGAGCTTAAAAAAGATACAGCAGTCTGAGCCGAGGCATACAGACAAAGGATGTGTAGGTACTTCAATAGGTGAGTTCAAAGTGGGCAATTCAGAGAGGGAGACAAAGTATGCAAAAAGCCGAGATAATGAAAGGCTCAGCAGGCGTAGGCAAGTTGGGGCAAAACTAGGAAGTACCATATGAAATCACAAGGCAACTGCGTCCAGGTACATACAAGGTCAAAAAGATTAATGGAACTGAGCTAAACTAATCACAAGGCAACTGCGTCCAGGTACATACAAGGTCAAAAAGATTAATGGAACTGAGCTACCTCAAACATGGAATGCAGACAACTTAAAGAAAGCATACTATATTTCAATTCACTAAAGTGTAAGATAGTTTTAGGATGAAAAAACAAAGCAAACTACTGGCCTCACCGAAGTCATAAATAGAACCATACTAAATAAGGACTAAAGAAGAGGTTAGATAGAGAAAAAACTAACTAGGTAGAGGAGCAAAACAGTGTACTTTGGGCATACAGGACCACACCTCGGCAAGCAACAGGTCAAACCCCCTTTTCCCTTATATACAGGACTGAAGTAGTACTACTGGTAGAGATAGGCATCCCCAGCAAAAAACAAAAAAAAAAAGTTAACATGAAGAGCTCGGCAGCAATAAAAGTTTAAGAATAAACCTAAAAGCAGAGGAGCTTAAAGAAGATACAGCAGTCTGAGCCGAGGCATATAGACAAAGGATGTGAAGGTACTTTCAATAGGCGAGTTCAAAGTAGGCAATTCAGAGAGGGAGACAAAGTATGCAAAAAGCTGAGATAATGAAAGGCTCAGCAGGCGTAGGCAATCAGAGAGGGAGACAAAGTATGCAAAAAGCTGAGATAATGAAAGGCTCAGCAGGCGTAGGCAAGTTGGGGCAAAACTAGGAAGTACCATATGAAATCACAAGGCAACTGCGTCCAGGTACATATAAGGTCAAAAAGATTAATGGAACTGAGCTACCTCAAACATGGAATGCAGACAACTTAAAGAAAGCATACTATATTTCAATTCACTAAAGTGTAAGATAGTTTTAGGATGAAAAAACAAAGCAAATCTCAGGTTTTTTCACTTAATATATCATGTCTCATAAAGGTTAGAAAGGCATGATATATTAAGTTTTTCCTAGAAGATCTTATATAGAAAAATATTTCAATATTCTTTTACTTCTTCCCTTTGCCATACCCATCAGTTCAGACTTAAGCAGTCCACCAGTTCGGCCCTAAGCAGTCCATCAATTCGAACTTAAAAAGTCCACCGGTTCAAACTTAAAACAGTTCAGACTCACATAGTCCATCAAGTTTGGATTTAAGTAGTCCACCATTTCATACTCCAAACAATTCATCAGCTCAGATTTTAACAATCTATCAAGTTTGGACTCAAACATCCAATGATCTAAAAGGGAAGTAGGTTTAACACAATTCATACTTAGCCAAGATATTAGAATATTTAACAAGTTATCAAGAGGGATGTTATCAAAAGTACTTAGAAACAAAAACACACACAAAGAGTTAATTTAGGAACTTTTTTCATTAAATAAACCAAAAAATAGTACAAAGGATTTCCGTACACTAATACAAAGGAGTGTTCACCTAAGGATCTTAGCTACCTTCATTTACAAAAGGCACATCAGCATTCAAGCTTTGTTCCACAAGAGCATCTGAAGGGATCTAAGTTCCTCTTTGATGTTCGCCCTTAGGATCAATTGAGGGGCCTCTAGAAAGAGGATCCTGGTGAATAGGTGAGGTGGAAAGAGGATCCCCCAACACAGGGGTATCACCAGCTAGTTCTTCTTCTTCTTCCTCTTCATCATCAGGATAAATTTCATTAACCCAACTCCAATCTTTTTCTGGATCCCAAGCCTTCAACTTCGCCAAAATATTTGACCTAAGGCTCAAGCATGCCTTGGCTAGATCCTCCTCCATTGACCCCTCCTGATCCCGAAGCCTTTGAAGTTCATCCTCCCCCTCTCGGTTCTCAGCCTCTAAGATCTTTATACTCTCAAAAAAGCTTAATTTTCCCCCTAAATCTTTTCAAGCTCGACATCCCGAGCCACAATCTCAGCCTTATACTAGGCCTCCTACTCCTTCATTGTAGTATCTATGCTCTTTAGCGCATCCTCTAACTCATTCTTCTTCACTTCCGTAGTCGTATAGGCACCCTTCAGTTTGGTTATTCGACCAAGGCGGAGGTTATTAGCATTTAGAGCTTGGAAAAGGCATTGATTAACAAAATCTCTTTTTGCTAAGTCATCCATACACTCGAACTGATGAGCATCTGTAAGAAAGAGACAGTACCGAGACATCTCATGACTAGGACCATCATTTTGAAGATTGCAATTTGGCCCATACTTCTTCAAAAAGTAATCTTGGATGTCTAGAGCTTCGCCGCCCATAGAGGGAAGGGGGGAGAAATGGGAATTGACACTTCACTTGGCCTTTTTTTGCTCGACTCAATAGAGGAGCTTATAGGAGTATGATTAGCTTGAGTAAACTCTGAAGCAGCTCCACCTTTAATGGACTGAGGATCAAGAATCATCAAGGGTACCCCCTTATCTGAGGCCTCCACCTCGACTTTTCTCTTCATCGCCTCAGCTACCTTAGACATTTTAGAAACCTTTACCTTCTTAGAAGCCATCCCTGTACAAAAAAACAAAGAAAAAAAGGTGTGTTAATACAAGAGACCAAGGCCCAGATAACTAGGAGTAAAACTTACCAGAAGGCGAAGGGTGAGGTCTCAAAGGTCTGGTAGGAGAATAAACTGAATAACTCTCAGCAATTACTTGCCTCAAGTTCACCGATCTTAACCCTCTAGCCTTTATTAAATCCACATGTTGCTGATCTTTAGGGGTAGGCGAAGCAGGGAGGTGGCGCATTGGGTCATTGGACCATTGGTCCAGTATCCCGAACCCTCCTGGACACTAAACAATAAAAAACTTTTGTTTCTAGTTCTTCAAAGAGGAAATCTTCGACTATTTAAAGAAAATATTGCAGTTGTTCCTTGCTTGAAGGAAGTAGTGGTCCTCATTTACTCGATCATACAAATGATAAAGTTCTCGCACTCCCTAAGCTGTCAAAGTTGTTCCATCACTGCGAGGCAACACGACTATACCTCATAATAGCCTCAAACCGTTAGGGTGAAGTTGACTGATGGTGATTTGATAATCACTGAAGAATGACTTCAAGGGCTCGGATAAGGGAAACTGAACCCCAGGTCGAAAACTCTCCTCGTACAACATAATAGACTCACTATCAAGCGGGGTATTTATCCTCATGTCTACTGAAGGTTGAACTAGATTATATTCATGTGCAATATCGTACTTAGAGCATATGTCAAGGAGCTTGCCTTCATCATATCAGAAGGAATATCAGCAACTCCAATGTTCTCTTTTCTATCCCTCGCTTCATCCACCCTAAATTCAACAACCTCAATGTACTCATCCCTAGACTGATCAGCTAAAACTTGAATGTCTTCATCACTGTACGAACCCATGACCTCACCCAACAATAAACAGGAAAAGATGATAGAAGTTATAAAACTTACTAAAACACAATAGCTAGAGAGAGAAAATTTCTAAAGAGAGACACTCTGATATTCGAAGATGTTGAGAGAAGCAAATGAGGCAAGATGAAAGCCTTATATAGGCAAGGCAGAGTACTGAAAGGTCACCACATTTAATGAAGTAACTCTTGAAGTACCCCTTGGCAAACGAACCAGCATCTCGTTCACCTTAAATGGAGCTATCTTTTTTTGACATCGTGTGTAGACAAAAATAACTCATGCTTGAAAAGACATTTGCAAAAAAAAAAAAAAAAAATGCCAACATTTAAATGAACGAGTAACTCATTGGAAGTTACCCTAAAATTGGGCAAACGCAACCAGGCATTCTTCGTTCACCTTTAAATGGAGCTTATCTTTTCGTTTGAATCGTGTGTAGATCAAAAAATAACTCAATTGCTTGAAAAAGACATGTTGACAAAAAAAAATAAAAAAAAGAAATACTAATTAATGACCATATTTGGAAGATAAATGACCAATAACTGGAAGGGCAGGGACTTAATTATACAAATATAAATTAATTAAAATAATATAAAAGGAATAATATAAAAAAAATATTAAAGACTCCTAAAAACAATCTCTTAATTAAGCAGGAAGAACTTGGATTCCTTAATATTTCCTAATTTCCGACATATATTAATCTCTCCATTTAATATAAATATTCTCAAATTAAGCCTAAAAAGGGCTTATGCACTAAGTTCTTAAATCTCCCTTCAAATATTAACGAAGCTTAATAAATATATAATATTATATATATATAAAGATATTGTAATCAGTAAATGTATTGTAAAAATCAAAATTAAATTATTAAAAATAGACATAGTTATATCAATAAACATTTGGATTCAATTCAAGTAAATACGGTTTGTTGTGTGTTGTGTGATTATATATATTATGTCACACTGTATGCAGGTATCCAATCAACAAAATAAACGCGAGTTATTTTCCCAATTTGTTTTGATTATTATGATTTAATATAAAACAAAACTGATAGAGATATTTCCAATCCAAAAACAACACTTAACCAAAAACAGTTAGAAAATCACATTACCTTATAAAGAGTCGAAAAACGAAAAACCTGTGAATAACACCAATAATGAGAAGAAAGACAAACAAAGGAAAAGAACGAATAAAGAAAAATATATGTACGTAGCAAAAAAGAAAAAGAAACAGATAAGTAATAATGAGGGTCTCGGTAAAAAAAAAAAATGGTTAGCGGAAATGTAACATAGAACCAAAGGAAAAGAGAACAACGGTTTGGAAAATAGGAAATTATACAAAAAGCAGAAAACACTCAGAGGTGGTGTTCACTTTAGGACAACTGAGTTTAGTTTTTCTAGAAAAGTTTTCCAAAGAAAATTTAAAAAAAAAGGGGAATTTTCCACTTTTCACAAATCAGTCAATTTTCTATTGATAACTAGAAAAATACGCACCGGTCTCAATAAATGAACGATTTTTTCGCAAAATGAATTAAAATCTAACGGTGTTAAAAAATATAATTTATAACAAAAATATAATATCTAAATTAAAAGTTTTTTTCCAGAGTTTTCCTTTATAACAACATATGATAATTTCAATTTTTATATTTTTAAAAAAATGGAATCTTTCATAATTAAAGAATATAATATCTAAATAATTTTTCTATTAAAAATATTTCATGAAAAAATAAAAAATAATTAACTTTTTACGAGCGACTGAAGGCAGCACAAGCCTCTGGTAAGAAGCAGGACCCACTACCCTCTTTCGTAAAAGACATGTGCTTCACAAAAGGAATTGTTTTGATATTTGATATTTCAAATTCCAAAATTCAGAGATTCCGCAATTTTTATTTAAACATGGAAAATTGTCGAAAGTTATTTAAAATATTAGAAAATATGACCAATTAGTTGTTATAATGAATTTAATGGGAACAAATTAAAATTATAATCAAAATAATTTTCATTATGTCTAAAGGCCATGTGTTAACAATATTTTTGGTTACATTATTTTCTTTTAGTTTAAATTAATATTTTTAATAATAAAGGATTAGCGAAGATGATAAAATAGGGAATTTTGACAAAAATAAGTGTTTCTGTTTCCTCAAAAAAAACTATTTCCCAACAATTACAATGTAAAAACTTATTTTACCCAATTTAATGTTTTTTTCTGCCATGGGAGAGAGAGTGTGTTGCACTAAAACGCCCACCAAACTTCAATTGATAATGTTAGTGGCAATGGAAAAAAATAGCCTGCAGATAAAATTTGATAAGCAGTCAGACAAAAAGATATTTACTTGATGAACAATCATTTTATTGTGCTATTAGCAAAACCACCGATTTCAGACTGGAAGGCATGGTATTCAGTCTAATTATCCAAGAAAACACTTACAATTGAGGACTTTATTGTGTCTGTCAAGGTTGCAAAAAAGATGATAATTATCCTGTTTTAACAAATGCCCCAATAGAGATTACTGATTGATTACAATTGTTCTTATTTGAAATTTGAGATTAGAAAAACAATGATGACCTTCAATATAAAGTAGGTTATCATTCTTTAAAAACAACTTATGGCAGTTCTCTTTCTTGTAATTTTCAGGTTGCTGAACAAGGATATATCAAAAGCTTCAAGAGCTCCAATAAAAAAACAATCCTATGTGAGACCTAAACAATTGAATATCTGCAAGTGTAATGGCTTTGAATGTTAAAAAAAGTGAACGGGGCCAAGAATTAAATGAAAAAGGGAACCAGTAAAAAATGCATCGTCGTTGATTTAATCCTAGGCTTGTGCTAGGGGCTAACCCAAGCTCAAAAGTATTAAGCCGGCCTATTTATTTTCTTTTAAATTTACAATGACCCATAACCCTAAAATATAAATTTAGGTGAATATTTGTAAAGAAAAAGGCTAAAAAATTGGGTAGTGTCTGGTAAAGAGCGCTAAGTTCATTTTGAGAGTGCGGATCGTGGTTACTAAATTCGTAAATTTAATGCACTAGTGATCTAAATTATCTTCAAAACTATGATTTTAGTCTGGTGTTGATATTTGTAAAGTTAAAAATGTAAAGCAAAGTTTCTTCCTAAACTATGAAAGGTTTTTTTTTTATTTCTATTTTTTTTTATTTTTTTACGAAAAATGTCATAACATAAGACAAAGAAGAAACCTCGTAGCCAAAAATGGTACCAAGGAAATCTAGAATTAATCCTGTCCATATTGCAGAGAAGGTAGTATTATTTATTATCATATTTTTGAGTGGTAGATAATATGAGATTTGTTCTATATCCTAAAATATAAACAAGTGAAAAAGTCCAGGTAGCCTTCAATTTTTTCTTGCGTCCAAAGGCTAAGTGCAAAAGATCTAGTTATTTATGGTTCAAAAAAAGTTCCTTGTAACAAGAGGGTTTCATTAGTCATATTGCTTTCACCAGCTTTTAAACAAATCTACCCTTTCACGACGGTTTTTCTTCCTGTTTCAGACTGTTGATTTTTACGAGATGCATTATCTTATTGTTGCTACCCAAATTCAAATGCAACCATTACAATTATATAAAGAAAGGAATAAAAATTGCAATATTACAATACTTAAACCTTATTTCATAAGTATTCAATTTGAAGAATTTTTAGTTTTTTATTTTAAATTTTATTAAAATTTAGTATATAAATTTAAATCTTAATATTTTTCAATCCAAATGAAACAGAATTATTCAAGCTACAAGAGTCCCTCAATTTTTTTGACTTAGACATATTTGATAAAATCAAATCACATTCTAAAATCCTAATATTAGGTTAGAAAATTATTTTGAAATTATTTAGTACAAAAAGAGAAGTTAAAAATTACATAACTTCCTGGTTTTTTTCTTTTCATATAGTATCTTCATCTTAGCTCTTGTCCCTAGCTTGTGGAGGAAGGTTAGGTGTCTCCAAATTCAAATTCCCATGGGCGACTTGTTAGGCAATAAAAAGCACCGGGTGATTAAGCCCCCCACAATTTCTTGATAATCAGCGGCCCTACTTTCGCCTGTAATATTGGATGAAAAGACATGCTCGAATGAACATTGTCTCAGGCCACCAGTCGGAAATCCAAGATTTAATGTTTATATGTGCAAGGTGTAGGGTCCATTACAGATATAAGTGCAATCTAAGCTTTTCATTCAATAGGAGGTATTCATCCCTGCTCATGGCCTACAAAAACTGGGGAGGCCAAGTGGGAGATACGACACAATCTTGTTTTCTCGACCAGGAAGATACCTTGCATGGAACTTTCCACGTAAATATAATAAGCATTGTAGTATGCAACTCATAATAATTAATTATTAAAACCCTAAAGTAATTAATTAAGTTGGAAGTTAGCAAACCTCTATATTATTTCTTGTATAGGACCAAAATTAGATTCAGTTAACGAGATATAAAATTGTTTTTCCATCAAAAACAATCCTTTCTCTAGTTGGTATTTTTCTGCTTGACCTATTGAACACCCCAATATTTCATAACATCAATTTTTCAAAGGTTTTCAAAAAAAATATCTATCTATATTTAAAGGGACCTTCGCATAGTTCTTCAACCTTTCATGAATTCCAAGATCCTAGGAGTTGGGGGAAATACGTGTTAAACACAAGGAAAATTTAATATAAAGGCCAAAAAGTAATTATTAAAAATTTGCAAGAAAACAAAGATACAGAGAAAAAACAAAGATTTCAAGAACATACCATAGGGCAGTGTTCCTTGTCCTCTGGCCAAGGGAGGCATTAGTTCTCCCGACCATTAAGATATAGTTATTTGGAATCCAATCCAAGATTTCTTAATTCCGACATTCGACTTGTCTAGTTAACCTAATTCTAATTGAGCCATTTATTGTCTCTTTCTCTCCAAACACTATTAATTATGGGAATTCTCATTTACCTCCCAAAAAGAAGCAAAGTTTAAAGAACGGCCCAGAAACCTAGGTGGTAAACTACTAATGCTAGGGTTTTTTCTGCAATTGTAACAAATTAATGGCCTGGAAGATTATTGCGCCCTTAAGCTTGAACAACTATTTGTATTCCAATCACAAGTTCTGACAAATTTGACAATTTTGTTCATCTAACACCAAAAGTATTGGGCTGTTGATACATGCCATTTCCACATAGAACATTGAACGAAGATGTCTACCGATGATAAAGAATTTGCAGGAATTGAACCCAATCCCCATCACAAATGGAAGCATTTAGTCTTGCTTGAGTCTGATTTGCAATTAAAGAAGCTTGCCCTCTCACCCACCCCACAAAATTCACATAAGGAGTTCATATTATACTTCCCTATTTCTTTTCTCTTAACCAAATTAACTATTCAAATTATCAACTTACATAAACTAATTCAAAGGGGCGGAAATTCAAAACTCACCTGTTAATCCAAAAGCCAGGATTCCCTCTATTTCATGAAACCATTCCAAAATAAACAAAAAAAAAAAAAATAAAAAAAAAAAAAGTACAGTAAGCAAAGTGAAAATTTTAATGTCTTTTTAAAATGGAAATGTTAAAAGTTACGTGAATAGAAAAAAGAGGAAAGAAAAATAGGAATTTAGCCAATAATCAAGGGAGACACAGGGACCAATCGGAATGAAGGAAGAAAAAATTTTCAAATTAAAAGGAAACCATAATTGAAGAAGAAAGCACTTAGGAAGCGAAACTACGTTACGGCGTGGGTTTTCCTCATTGGACCAACTATTTGAGGATTATTTCCAGTTTGTAAAGTTCGGCTTATTTATTAAGAAGTTTGCCCAGGATAAATGGAGTTGTTTGCCACGTTGGAAGCAACATGGCTTGTAAGAAATTGACTTGTTGCTGAGAGGACCAAGGCTTGATTCGGGTGAAATTGGCATCGGTTGAGCTTCTTTAATCGGCCCGGGTTGTTGGATTAGCAAGAAGGATTTAGAAGTAAGTAGAATGAAAATGAAGTTGAGTATTGGTTATAAATATGGGTCACAAACTGTACTATTGGCCAAGTCAAAGCCTTAGAATTGGGCTCTATGCTTTTCTTCCGGGGGACCAGAATTATTAATCGAGATTTAAGTTTGGACACGTGGTTTATTTTTATTGAAGAGAATTGATTTTGTTCCGAATTTCGTCATTTGTATGGCTTTAGGGGAGGTTTGCTGACAGGGACAAAACCCTTGTTCGGCTTGACAATGCCTTTTTCCTTTTTTTTTTGGTTTTGCCTTTGTTACTTCTGCCAAATAATTTGAAATTTTAAAATACAAAATTAAAAAATTATTTAACTCTTTTATTGTCCTTGACAAAACCACGTTTTGGCCTAATTTTTCATTTTCTCTACTAATTCTTCACGTGACTAAAGGAAAAAAAACATTGATATAGTTTAGCGAGATAATCCATAATTGGAAATAAAAAAATCAAAATTAATATTATATATATAT